>VZRX01015547.1:89730-138479 GCA_013398075.1 Notiomystis cincta | reverse complement strand
TCTTTCTTTCTTTCTTTCTGTTGATCTCTCTGACAGTTGTGGAAGTTGGCTTGTGTTAGAGGCAGCACATCCGCACACTCTTTTGGGGCACTTAAAACTGACTTTTATTAGTTTGGCTACTGTCATTCTGTCATTCTGTCTGGACCAAGCTGACTGACTAGATCCAAAATATGTCTACTGTCAGCTCTAGGGAAGTTTGTTGGCAGAAAGTGGAAAGGATGTTGCTTTCCCTTGCTACCTGGAGAAGATACCACCTGCTATGCACAGACCATACCTGACACATCTGTTCCAAAAAGTTTCAGGTACCACAGCATTTAAAGCTCACCCAAATCCTGCCTGTAACGTGCATATCTTTGCTCTAAAGATTCAAATTATTAAGTCTAAATTAAAGCTCTTGCTTGCTGTGTTTTATTTTGATGAAGTTTCGGTGAAGATGTATTTTGATGAAGTTGCCAGAATAAACATCTTGGGAGGAACCCTTCTACCCTGTAACTCAGCAAAAGTGAGTTAAGAGTATTGTGCACAGCTACAAAACCGCTTTTCATTAGAGCAATCTGATTAAATCCATCTTTTGTTATCAGGAAATATAGAATCATAAAATCATTAAGGTTGGAAATGACTTCCAAGACCATCAAGTCCAACCTTCAGCTGAATACTACCATGAATACTAAACCACAGTGCAAAGTGCCACATCCCCTCCTTTTTGAACATTTCCAAGGATGGTGATCCCATCATTCCTTGGACAGCCTGTTCCAATGCTTGAACACCATTCCAGTGAAGATATTTTTCCTAATATCCACCCTGAAGCTCTCCTGGTGCAACTTGAGGCCATTCCCCTTTCCTCTCAGTAGTTTCCTGGGAGAAGACACCATATGTCACCTGACTAAAAAACTTTGGAAAATGGGTGCAGCCCAGTCTAACAGGAACTAGATGAAATTTGTGGAAGCTTCCCTCTAGTGTTATAGTCCCACCCTGAGTACATGGAATACATCACAGAAACATATCTTAGCAGAAAACTGCAAGCCAAACATTACTATTCTTCACAAATGAAATGTTAATATACGATAGTGTCCGGAGCCTTCTTTCATAATTTGGACAGCACTGAAAGAATCTTTAAACTTTTTTAAAATATAACTTGTTATTATTCATCCTTTGACTTCTCAAAAAGAAAAAAAAAAGCATTTCTATAAAGATATGTGTTTAGATTTCCGAATGCCTTTTATCAACTGAATTAAACAGAGTTATGTTAATTTACATCATCCTAAGAACTTGGCTTTCCTCTAGTCAGGTTTGACAGTCAGATGTTATGGTCATCTCACCACAGAATTGGACAGGCTGGAAAAGGTCTCTAAGACTGAGCCCAACCATTAATCCAGTACTATCATGCTCACTACTAAAACACGTCCCCAGGTATCACATCTGCATGCCTTTTTGAATACTTCCAGGGATGGTGATTCCACCACTTTCCTGGGCTTCTTGGACAACATATTCCATGCCATAGAGAAGGTCTGCCAACACAGAACCAACTGTGAAAAGTAGAGAGAGAAACAGGGAAGAAGAGAGAGGCAGAGGAAGGAAAGAGAGAGAGGAAGAGAAGAAGGGAGGAAAGGAACAGAAAGGAGACTGCCTTCATTGGTATCCCACAGAAAGTGACTGATATATGGATTGAAGTGTTTAAAATATTGCAATGATTATGCTATACTAAAAAATCCAAAGACCTAGTAGAGGAAGTATTAATGCTTTGTGTTTCCCCAGCTTTCTAACTCTACAGTTTCACTTAATATTTCACTTAATATTTCCAAAATTGATGTGAGGTCTCACATTATTTGTGCTAAACTTTAGGACTTTGGTTTTAGCATGAATTTATAATAAAATAGCAGTACAGATACCAAGTTATACAATGCACTGTAGAGCAAAAGGCAGAGTGCAAATTATAGTAATTCACAATCAAATAATTGACACTAGGAACCTTCATATTTTTTTTTACATATTTTAATTCCATGATCCTGATAAAATTCTCTCTCTTATTTTGCATCTGTTTTATTTTCTGCTTTATCTTCCCTCTTTTTTTTTTTTTTTTATCTGGGAACACACACTTTCTATTAAGACATAGCTGCAAATGTGTTGATCACCTAAATTGTGAGGAGAAAAGCAGGAAGAAGCCAGGAATTTTAGACTTGTTTTTGCACCTGTTGTTTTTAGAGCCAACTTGCCATCTGGTTCTGATGCTATTATTTTGTTTCTTGAAGTTGGGTTACACTGACATAATTTTAGAGGCTGGAGGAAGAGGAAGCTGGCTTTATGTAGCCCTGGTTTCTGAAGCTACAAGATCATCATCTGCACTAGGAAGATTCTCAGCACATTAGTCAAGGACAAAACAAGCATAGCCAGTGTAAATTATGGCCCACAGGTTGGATTTGAGAAATTAGATATTATTTTCTCTATGAATATTATTATCCCTGTCGATTTGACTGGACATCCACATTTTGGATGGTAAATGTTGACTGAGATAAATCTCACTCAAAATATTTATCAATGCTATGCCAAAACCTCATATATGAGTTATACTGACATAGCACTACTGAATTTAACTTAGCTTTGTCTAAAATACCTGAAAATCTTTCAGAATTTTAGTAGCAAATATTGAATTTTTCTGAATATAGTCCTATTCCCTAAATATTACACATCTCTGAATTTATTATTATCTGAGAGATCAGAAAATTTCCAAACTAGATGAATAAACTAAATATACCCTGCTCTTTGCAAAGAAAGAAAACCCAGATCCCAGTGCTCTTAATCATCATGGGAAATGTGTCATATTCCAAGAGTCAAAGAAGCCAGCAGAAATATTTATGGAGCAATGCAGAGCTAAGTGGCAGAACAGGAAATCAGAATTTGTATTTATTTTACTTAAAGCAGAACGCTCAAAACTGAGAACCTGTGTTGTCTGAACAATAAAAATTTCACAGCAAATCATGGAGAAGTCAGAGCAAGCATGTCCCAGTAGTAATGCTCCAGTACAAAATCAATTTGTCTTTTTTGCAAGAGTTCACCCTCTTGTGGTGTTTAGGAGCTTGCTATTTTTTTCATCCGCCAGGAATGCAGAACGAGTTACAGGTAAGCTGCTTTGGGTCACCTCCTCTGCAGTGCCAAGTACCCTCTGTGCTGCTTTATAACGAGCAGAACCTGACTAGAATACAAATATGGTATTTTTCATGCTCTCCTTGCAGTCTGGAAAACAACAACCTGGTCCCCAAGCAGACTGGCAGACAAATGGCACCGGAGCACTCTCTTGGCACTGTGTGTCTCTGATAGGGCCCGAAACTCTTGGAGCAATTTCAGCTGTCAGCTTGCAGCAGGTGAGCCAGCCATGGTCCTGCTCAGCCCCACAGGCCTGATTAGCACCTGCTCTGTCACTCTCCTATCTGCAAGGAGGTAACAAACCTGTTCAACAGCTGCACAGGTGAAAATAGACCCTGTGGCGTATCTCAGCATCCTGCTATTTCAGAGAGCAGCACTTAGCACAGCACAAATCTAATGAACTGCTTAATGCTCCTGTCTTTGGCAGTGACTTTCCAGTGTCTACAAGAATTTCCAAGGTGCTTCTTCCCCACAGGATTCAGTGCCATAGGACAAGTTCTTCACTTATGGATTCGAAATGGAGTCCTGTGACATGCACCTGGCTTATGAACAGCACCAGGTTAAAGCAGGCAAGACTAACACATGCAATATACCTTCTGAAAAACAGATTAATATCTGCTCAGGGTAATACAATGAACTCTGCAGACACAGCAATCAAATTTCTTACAGCAAAACATTTTCTGTAAGAAGTTAAGGAGTTTCATGGTTACAGCTACACTGAAAATAAGAAACCTCACAGCAGAACTGTCATTGTGGCATCTTTTTTTGGATAATGCTCATGTCTTCACTGGTGGAAGACAGAATTCAATTTATCATACTAAATTAGCTGCTTCAGAAAAATAATGAAATCTTGGTGTAGATTTTATTATAGTCCAAATAAATTATGACACTGTGCATAACCATCACAACTATACTGTAACAGTTGGGTTGTACTGACTTGTTTGACATTTTTCTTAATAAAACAGTCCACATATTTCTTACATAACTCTACTCATGAAAATGATTTACTGACACATTGGTAGAAGAATTTACAAAATGTGTTAAAGGTTTTTAATCTTTACAAATACTGGAAAAGGACCAAATAATCCAGAAAAAAAAAAAAGTCTTTTGGGAGAATGAAGATTTTTGTTTGTTTCACAGGAAAAAGAAATACAGAAAGCAGGAATTATTTTTTTTTATCTGTTTGTTTGGGGTTTTTTGGTGCTAATTTCCTAATAATGACCATTATTTGATTTCTTCTGTGGGAATTTTAACATTGTTATTATATTAATTTCTGAAATAGATAACTCACTTTCCTTACATGTCAGAGAGAAATGTTCTTCATGTTACCCTGGAAAACAGAAATAGCCTGGGAAGTGTAAGTATTTTGTTTGCTTATATACTGCTGCCCTCTATAATTTAATATGGTATGTACCGTATTTGGGCTCACACTAAGTAACAGAAAAATAACTGATCAGAAACTTTGGATCCTATAAATGTTGATTTTAGAAAGAAATTATTATGTGACTCAGGTGAATAAGACTGCTTTCACAAAGAGTTAGCCTTTCACAGTGGAAATATTTTTAAGAGAGGCAGATATACTTTGCTCTCATCTATAATTTTCTATACTGCAAAGTCATGAGTCTCATTGTCTCTGTAAACTTAAAAGCTGATGTGATTTTGTTACTCTCAAGTCTTTCCTAATCTACTCAATGCTACATCAAATCAATCCATGTTTATTTTTATAGCATATTGGAAAACTATGCAAAGGTATTTGGGCTGTAATTCTGACACTACACAGCATGGTTTCAGAAATAAAGTGTAAGGTTGTAGTGCACTAAGAGAATCTTGCTAATGGTCTTTCTCATAGTTATAAACTTAAATTGGCAAAGAATACTAATAGAAGTTTGCATATAGCAAATGACATTTTTCCTATTACTTAGTAAATTGCACAAAGTGTCTGAAGCCAGCCATAAGCAAAACACACTTTAATTGTCAATTTAAGTGGGATTACTGTGATACGGTTTCTAAAACTCAATGTAGACCCTTCTAATAGGATTTGTAACTGCACAGACATGCTTTCTTATTCGAGATGAAATTGCCTGTAGACTGTTCTACTCCAAATAAAAGGTTTTTATTCAAGTGACTTGGTTATTTGAACAATGGGGGAAAAATTGGGAAGTCTAGAAAACTTACCTTGTAATGTGTATTAGGATTCTCTTTACAAGCAATCCCTCATACACTGTTTCAAACGGAGTTTGTTCTTCACCATCTCATGGTGATGTAGAGGAACTGCAGTCTTTGCTACACCTAGCAAATTTTTATAAGATCTATTGATATTGAAGAGATTCTTCTATAACAGACTCAGGTTTTAAATCCAATCCTTTGTAACTAGCACAAAATTCAGTGCACCATGCATTTGAGTGTAGAGAATAGATTTTTGAGTAATTATTTATATTCTGAGTATAGAAACACAGAATCATAGACTGCATTTGTTTGGAAAAGACCTCTAAGATCATCAAGTTGACCCATTAACCCACCACTACCAATCCCAACACTAAATCATGTCCCTAAGTGCCATATCTACATGTGTTTTATATACCTCCAGGTATGATTACTCAACCACTCCCCTGGGCAGCCTGTTTCAATGCTTGACAAACCTTTCCATGAAGAAATTTTTTCCTAATATCTCATCTAAATTCTTACTAGTGCAACTTGAAGCCATTTCCTCTTGTCCTCTTACTTGGGAAAAAACACCAACCCTCACCTGGCTACAGCCTCCTTTCAGGGAGTTGTAGAAGACAACAAGGTATCCCTCAGCCTCCTTTCCTCACCCCAGCTCCCTAAGCTGCTCCTCATCAGACTTGTGCTCCAAACCCTTCCCCAGCTCCACTGCCCTTCTCTGGGCATACTCCAGCACCTCAATGTCCTTCTTGTCATGAAGGCCCTCAAAATAGAGCATGAGGTTCGAGCTGTGGCCTCAGCAGTGCCCAGTACAGGGGGACAATCCCTGCCCTGGTCCTGCTGGCCACACCATTGCTGATACAGGCCAGGATGCCAGCTGAGCACACACTGGCTCAGGGTCAGATGCTGTCAACCAGCACCTCCAGGGCCTTTCCCACCAGACAGCTTTCCAGCCACTCTTCCCCAGGCATGAAGCATTGCATGGAGGTGTGATCCAAGGACAGGGGTTGTTGAAATTCATGCCTATCAATCCAGCCTGTCTAGATCCCTTTGCAGTCTTCCTGCCCTCCAGCAGATCAACTCTACCACCCCAGCTGATGTCATCTCCAACCCTTCGGAGGGNCCTTCTGAGGGTGCCCTTGATCCTGTCACCCAGAATATTAATAAAGATAATAAATAAGAGTGGCCCCAATACTTAGCACAGAAGAACACCAGTTGTGACCAGCCACCAACTGGATTTAGCTCCATTTTTCCCCACTCTCTAAGCTACCCAGCCAGTGTTTTTCCCAGGAAAATGTAAACCCAACCAAGTCATGAGCAGCCACTTTCCCCAGGAGAATGCATTGGAAAAAGTTTTGGCACTGAAGATTGATTTAAGTGCATTTGTATATGTTTTTAAGGAAGGTGTTTAACAGTGGAAGTAATAGAATAGAGAAATCTTAAATGTCACACTCAATTCTTTACATTAGCTAGATGATTCTGGTTCAACACAATATTGTAATGAGAATTTCATTATTTTTCTCCAAGTGGGATAATTCGGGATTCCTGAACACCAGAGACCTCAAGGCAAAGCCTGTTGACANCCAGCCATAAGCAAAACACACTTTAATTGTCAATTTAAGTGGGATTACTGTGATACGGTTTCTAAAACTCAATGTAGACCCTTCTAATAGGATTTGTAACTGCACAGACATGCTTTCTTATTCGAGATGAAATTGCCTGTAGACTGTTCTACTCCAAATAAAAGGTTTTTATTCAAGTGACTTGGTTATTTGAACAATGGGGGAAAAATTGGGAAGTCTAGAAAACTTACCTTGTAATGTGTATTAGGATTCTCTTTACAAGCAATCCCTCATACACTGTTTCAAACGGAGTTTGTTCTTCACCATCTCATGGTGATGTAGAGGAACTGCAGTCTTTGCTACACCTAGCAAATTTTTATAAGATCTATTGATATTGAAGAGATTCTTCTATAACAGACTCAGGTTTTAAATCCAATCCTTTGTAACTAGCACAAAATTCAGTGCACCATGCATTTGAGTGTAGAGAATAGATTTTTGAGTAATTATTTATATTCTGAGTATAGAAACACAGAATCATAGACTGCATTTGTTTGGAAAAGACCTCTAAGATCATCAAGTTGACCCATTAACCCACCACTACCAATCCCAACACTAAATCATGTCCCTAAGTGCCATATCTACATGTGTTTTATATACCTCCAGGTATGATTACTCAACCACTCCCCTGGGCAGCCTGTTTCAATGCTTGACAAACCTTTCCATGAAGAAATTTTTTCCTAATATCTCATCTAAATTCTTACTAGTGCAACTTGAAGCCATTTCCTCTTGTCCTCTTACTTGGGAAAAAACACCAACCCTCACCTGGCTACAGCCTCCTTTCAGGGAGTTGTAGAAGACAACAAGGTATCCCTCAGCCTCCTTTCCTCACCCCAGCTCCCTAAGCTGCTCCTCATCAGACTTGTGCTCCAAACCCTTCCCCAGCTCCACTGCCCTTCTCTGGGCATACTCCAGCACCTCAATGTCCTTCTTGTCATGAAGGCCCTCAAAATAGAGCATGAGGTTCGAGCTGTGGCCTCAGCAGTGCCCAGTACAGGGGGACAATCCCTGCCCTGGTCCTGCTGGCCACACCATTGCTGATACAGGCCAGGATGCCAGCTGAGCACACACTGGCTCAGGGTCAGATGCTGTCAACCAGCACCTCCAGGGCCTTTCCCACCAGACAGCTTTCCAGCCACTCTTCCCCAGGCATGAAGCATTGCATGGAGGTGTGATCCAAGGACAGGGGTTGTTGAAATTCATGCCTATCAATCCAGCCTGTCTAGATCCCTTTGCAGTCTTCCTGCCCTCCAGCAGATCAACTCTACCACCCCAGCTGATGTCATCTGCAAACCTTCTGAGGGTGCCCTTGATCCTGTCACCCAGAATATTAATAAAGATAATAAATAAGAGTGGCCCCAATACTTAGCACAGAAGAACACCAGTTGTGACCAGCCACCAACTGGATTTAGCTCCATTTTTCCCCACTCTCTAAGCTACCCAGCCAGTGTTTTTCCCAGGAAAATGTAAACCCAACCAAGTCATGAGCAGCCACTTTCCCCAGGAGAATGCATTGGAAAAAGTTTTGGCACTGAAGATTGATTTAAGTGCATTTGTATATGTTTTTAAGGAAGGTGTCTAACAGTGGAAGTAATAGAATAGAGAAATCTCAAATGTCACACTCAATTCTTTACATTAGCTAGATGATTCTGGTTCAACACAATATTGTAATGAGAATTTCATTATTTTTCTCCAAGTGGGATAATTCGGGATTCCTGAACACCAGAGACCTCAAGGCAAAGCCTGTTGACACTATATGATCTCAACAAGAGATTCAACATCTGAAAGCCACTTACTGGTTAGTGACAGAAAGAACAAGAAAATAACGATGCATAAAGTTTTTGACAAGTCAAGAGAGTATATAACATGATACTTCTCTGTAATAAAATTATTTGAATATGAACAATATTTTAAAACACAGACAACAATAATAGCAATAATAATTACAGTCAGAGCAATGAACTACATGATGTGGGCATCTAAAAAATACATCACATCTTTTTCTTCAATACATAATAGATTTACAGCACTAAATGAATGCAATCTCCTTCTCCAAAAGGTTTCTTGTGGTCTTCTCTCACCATACAGCTTTTTACAAGCTTAATAAAGATTTCTCTGAATTAATTTCACATGAGAATACAGAGTTCAGGCATCTTGCTAACAGTTTTTAATTAGCCTCCTTGATCTCTCACATTTTAAAGTGCTATGTCTCAATATGTGAAACACTAAGAGATCTTATATTGAATAGACAAAGAAAGAGAAACAAGATTCTTCAGAATGGTTCTTCAGGAGCACTCATGTAACTAAAAATCAAGTTCTTCAGTGTAAAGATATTTACAGTAATATGGTATATATAAGCAGGCTAACAAACACAGAGTTCTCCCAGCATGGACCATTAGAATTCGTCATATACAGTTCATTTACAGTGTGCTGGAAGAAAAAGGGAAACACATGGTTCTCTAAGGGCTTCCCATAAAGTACATAAATATTTCAGACTAGGTTTTTGCAGTCTGTTTGTTTGTTTGTTTTTTAAATCCTGAAGTGCCTGGTATTATTTTATTATTCTTAAAAAACCAAACATGGAGTCTGAGATCACAAAAGCCCTGAGAAAGAGGAAGAGAAAAGAATAGGAACTCTGTTAATAACTCCAGATATCTGTTGATCAGCTTTCAGAAATCAAGCCATCCTGCCAGTCTTGGAGAAATTGGTTGTCAAAGACAACTAGGTATAAGATCACATGCACCTTTAGTAGAGATTTAAATGACTCTTCGCAGCAGATTTAGCTGTTAAAGAATGCCAACGCTCTCTACCTTATCCAAGTGTAACAAACTCCACACATCTTTCTCAGGTTTGGGATCTACCATGAAGAACTACCTAGTTTTGGGCAATATATCTATATTGCCATATACAGACAGAGACCATGCCATGCTCTGTTACTTCAGCCATAACTCCTGATCAGCTTGTCATTATACTTGGAATTGAAAGTCAGAGAGATCTTTTCATGAAGAAGGAAATACTGGATTTCCTACAGATACCTCTATTAGCCATAATAATTTCAAGATATACAGTATCTATTGACTGTGTCACCGACTTCTTATTATTTAAAGGATTGAGTTTATAGCATTAAAAATACACAGAGCAATAAAATTGCTTTTGAGGTTGATTAAATACCTTAGCAGAATAGATGTTCATTCCCTTGAGAATTGGTACAAAGACAGCAAGACTAGATGAAAGGAAAGAAAGGATTTAATCAATGTTATTTCAGGATAGGAGCTAATTTCCTACAGGTACAAATCCCTTTCATATTATCTGTACATTCCCTTTGTGCAGAAACTTTTCATATCATTCACATAATCTTTTTCATCTCTGAACAGTCATTGTCATAAAGAACCAGAGAGAAAGAGAAATCTCTTGAGTTTTTAAGGTTCTTTCTTTCTTTTCTTTCTCTCTCTCTCTCTCTCTCTCTCTCTCTCTCTCTCTCTCTTCTTTCTCTTTTCTCCTCTTTTCTCTTTTCTTTTCTTTCCACACAATTTGACGTAGTATCCTTCAAAATTTATCACTCTGGGAAAAAAATTACTTCTAAACTTGGAAACATCATACCTTTCAAAACAGCTGAAATTGAGTAGAGAGGTTAAATGGGAAGGCACTTGTGGTGTTGCCTACACTTAATGCTGCCAGATGTTTTGAACAGATGAGGAGAGGAAAAGAAGATGCAAAACTTAATTATTCAGCCAAAGAAACAAACTATTTAGAAACAGTGAGTGGAACTCTCATTTTCTTAAAATCTCTCAGATGTTACCACTGGATGTAATCCTGCTGTAAATCCAACTGGTAGATTGATGTCATCTCTGACTTATGGTTTGCCAGGAAGCTGTGCCCCAAAATGGCTGAAAGCGCAGTTATCCCTGCCATTTTGTAACTGCATTTGTAATTACACTTGCAAAAATGAACTTTGGTACTGGGTATTGACTGTGAATATAGCACACAAACTGAAGAGTGTGCAGCACATCACATGGAAGCAAAGCACAGAGTATCTCACACATGCTCCACTGGCTCTCAATTAAAAAGATTCAAACCCAATTCAGTGTGGCTGTTTTAATCTCCAAGGCTGAGGTACCAAGAATTCACTCCTTCTATTGTGAGCCATCTAGACAGATGGAAGACAGGGCACAGCCCTGAATCAGAAATGGCTTAGTGGTGGAATACAGAGTGTGCAGCTTCTTATCACAGGAAAACAGAGTCAGCCTCAGCCAGCCTGGCAATCTTTGGAGCAGAACACTCCTCCTCCTCCTCCACTTGAGCAAATTATGCCACAATAATGAAGACTAGCTGCACGACAAGGGAAGGGGCATAATGGAGAGTGAGAGGAAAAGCAACTGGAAAAGAATGACTGAATTGAATAAAAGCACAATAGGCTTCATTTCTGGCAGAGTCTGTGCAGTTCTTTTCTTCATTTTGTTTTGGTGGTTTAGTAATGTGGTGATGAAGGAGATCTTAAAGAAACTAAGATTATCTAAATACCAAAATTCATAGCCAGGGGAAAATATATCTCAGATGAGCAAGGAGTTTTTCTTTCTTATTCTTCAAATGTAAGAAATTTTCAGTGTTTCACTGATTCTACCAAATTTTTGCACTGGAGATTACAAAATTTCATATTCCTATTGTCCAAGAATTGCACAGGATGGGTTTATGATTACCCAAATAAATAAATTAAAATATTTTGCTGTGAATTTTAAGGTATTATTGAAACAAAGCAGCAGATAGTAATAATGTATTGCATATAATCATACTTCTAAATTATATCTTGAATTATTGATGGACTATTGATCCACATAGACTATCTTTAATAACCCATTCCTATAATCTACACTTACAAGTTTATACACCTTACCAATGTACTAACAGAAGGGTAGATGAAACTATAAATTCAATCTTTTTATCAATTTACCTTTTGTTGAAATCCATTAGATCATTTTACCATGTACAAGATTAAACCTAAAAGTTATTCAACATTAGTTTTGCCAAGTTACAGCACATAGGAGAGCTTATTAGGCCATCCTCATCTTTAATCTATCTGAATTAAGAAAAATTAGTTTTGGTTTTGACTACAAAAGCAATAAGATTAATGATATGAACATAACACTAACCAACTGTAATGACTGTGTTCCTTTAGTATAAAAAATACAAAAATTAATAAGAAATGTACCTCTTTTTTGCTTTGCTTTGCTTTGTTTTGCTATGCTACTAAGGAACTAAATTTTGTTTAATTTTATTGACATATAAACAAAATAGAATCAAAATCTCTGCTTCATTAACATCTCCTGATCAGATCCTGATCCAAGCTTGCAGAGTTGCCAATTGGGAAAACAGAAGAAAATCAACCATTCACTATGAAAAAAAAACCCAAACAAACCTAGTAACATTCTGGTGTTAAAACCTGCTTTTTGATTAACAAATTAACAAGATGACTCTGGAGTCAGTGAAGAATAATAAATATGATCTCACTATAAAGTATTGTGCAAATAACTTGCAGACACCAAAGCATTCCAATTGATATACAGCTCTGAAGAATGTGCTTTCATATCTCTGCAAATCTCCTTTATCTTTGCATATACATACATACATACATACATATATATGTGTATAATTTACTTAATATGTTCACCTGGTTTTGAAAACTTGTATTGTATTATTGATTTATATACCTGATATACTAATTCAATATGTTAACACACTAGGACAATTAATATTCTGCATTCTAATTTGGACAGGATTAGTGAATCTGTGTGAGTGACATTTTGGCCTGATCAGTTTTATTTCTCATATTCTCTGGTAAGCTTGAAGTGAAATAGGTGAGATTCAGGACAATGCAGTCAAAAGTTCCTGAGCTTCTGAGGTCCACAGTCATGACACAGTGTATTAGAGCACAAGCAAAGATTATTGGTACTGTCTGCCCTTTCAGAAAAGCCACAATTTCTTGTGGCTAATACCAAAATAAAGTGAAATATCAAACTTGTATGATAATTTTCAACTTTTTGGTCTACTTGATGAAAAATGGACTAAAATATATTTCCAAAGACAAAATGGCTTACAGAAAGAAATTAGCCTTCCTAGCACTGTGAATTCAAGTAGTTTACTGCCTATGTCTCCAGCTCTAAACTATATACTGGTGTTCTAGTCACTGGGGGAGGCGGACAAAGTACACAGATTAAATATTCCTGTACAAATAGCAAAACCCATCATCGTCCCAAAGCTCACCTTCTATATATGCTGTGTTGTTAGGCACGAGCCTAAATCCCTGTTTCTCCTCCAGCTGTAGATTTTCCTCTCGGATCTATTATCCACGGTGTCAGTAAAAGCATCCCTCATCTCAGAAAGCATAAGTCAGAAAAGCTAACTAATGTAACAGAAATCTCTGTGAAATACTTCATTCATGTAAGTGCATGCACAAACACACACACAGGGTTTGACCAAACTGTGGGTAATACATTGCTTCAAGATGTCTGTATAATATCTCTTCTTTCCTGATCCCCAGGGCTGCCTGAGCACTGCATAATTCTTTCTGAAGTTAAAGTCCCTTTCTTACACTCAGGATCACAGTAGCTCAATAAGAATCCATATAAACAGATAGAGATGGTGGTGATAGTATGGGAAAATACTCAATTGACTTCTTTTAGCAGTTTCAAGTCCTCTGCAGTGTGATACATTTTAACCTAATGTTATTATAAGAACTGATTTAACCTGGGACCAATTCTGGCTTGTTCTGTAGCACAGAAATAGGAACTAATTACTCCTACATTTTTATGAGTGTTAGTACAGTAAAGCTAGCATTTATCGCAGTCTCCCTTCCAAATAACTGCAAAAAGTTGTCACTTCTCATTTTGAGAGTGAAGCAAATAATTGAAACAGATAAATTACAGCTTGAATCAGATAAATGACAATTGCACTTGGTATAAAGAAAATAAACCAGTAAACCAATAATATATTGTGAGCTGTCCAAGACATTTCCAAAGGGTGTCTTGAAGTTAAATTTCTTGAGTGACCTTCTAGTGATGTTCCATACAACATAAATTAGAAGAAATCACTTGGATATAAAGAGGAATGGTGTGATATAGTGCAACTAGAAAAGATATTTCTAAAGAAGGTAATTTGTAAAAATGTCTCCTGCATGTTTTCTTACAAATAATGTAGAAAGTTTGCATCATGAAGACAAACAAAGATTTGCACTCAGTCAGAGTTTTCAGAGCTATGACCTCTGTCAAACTCTACATTTTAAAATAAGAAATTGATTTTCATTTGGAAATGAAGTGTTCATTCACTTGCATTTAAGCAATGTGACAAAATCAGAAAACTCAGAAGGTTCTCCTGGGTTTTAAAGTAAATAGGGTGTTTTATAGCTTTTGAGGCTATCCAAAGAAACTTATTCCCATAACTGCCATAATTTTACACATATTTATATAATGTTGGAGTAGAAGTGTTTTCCAAGTTATTCACTACTATACTAATTTGCTTGGCTTTCCTTGCATTTTCCTGATATATTTTTGGAAGTTAAAACCTCGACAACAGAACTGAACAAAAAAGGAAGGGCTTCAGAACCCTGGATTGCAGAAATGGAATTCAAATAACCAGACATTTATTGCTGACTGCTAAAATCAGGCAAATTTGAAAGCCATATCCAAATATAGACAGGTTAAATCCTACCTAAGCTATTATTCTGATAAGGAGTGTGGAGGGAAAAGGATTCTTTTACAAATGCCTTTTTGTTTTTGTTCTTGGCTTCTCTACTAGGTAGAGGCTGATTTTATGTTAGGATTGTAAATATCATAGCAGAGACCTTTAAAAGAAGATCCATTCCTATGCATCTGCATAATTACTGCTCCAGGCACAGAAAAATGAATAATCTCAAATGCTCCATGCAATTTCAAATCAGAGACAAGAATTCAATCTTATTTATAGAATAAATAACAGGTGTCATCAGAGCTGGAAGCTCATAAAACAGAGCAGTTCAACACAACACAGTGCAATTCTTTTTGCTTGTATCAAATTCATTGACTAGCTACCTTTAGCTATCTCACCTTAAAATTTGGTAAGATACAAAAAGAAGGTAGTCTCTCCTTTGATGTTGCTAGTCCCAATTAGTTTCCTGCTCTCTCTCTCTCTCTCCCTCTCTCTCTCTCTCTGCCAAGAGTCCCACCGACCATCCCAGAGATGGTGATCTAGTCTCAGATGAAGATGCAAGCAATAAACAGCCCAAAAAGGAATATCCAGCTGAAAGCAAACAGGTCGAGAGCAAACTCTCCTCTCTGCTAACTAGCAGAAAAGTCTCAAGCTGGGTAAAATATGTGTGAGGAGCCATTTCAGTTTGCCTCAGCCCTGGCTGCCGGGGCTGTCGGAGACACGAGGGAGGACGCTGTGTACACGCGCCTCTTGCAGGGGGCAGCCAGGAGGGCGGGAAGCCTCCTCTCTGGGGGGACTTCGCCTGGCAACACCTCACTGGAGTACTTCGACACTGCGGAGGGAGTTCTCCAGCTGCGTCCCCAAAAGGTCTCCTCCAATGGACGGCAAAGGAAGGTTGGACTGGACTTGTCCGCGGGCAGACTCTGGGAGGGGACGGAGGTTCTAAAAACTGACTGTGCCACGGCTCGGGGGGCTGCTCGCCTATTTCAGGGCCGCTCTTCGGGGCCGGCTGCTCCCCTGTTCGTCGCCGCTCTCCAGGGCCTGCTGCTCGCCGTGCCCGCTGCTGTTCCTTGGCCGGCTCGCTCCCTCCTTTGCCCTGGCCCCAGTCCGCCTCCTGGCTCTCCTGCCCTCGGTGACTCCTGCTCGCCCTCACACTTTTCCTGCCTCCTGCGTTCCTGGCCGCCGCCCCGCCACTTCGCCTTCGCGTCCTTGCTGGGCTGCCGCCTCCAACCCTGCCACGCCGATCCAGCCGCCCCGAGCCCGCCTCTCGCCGCGATTCCGTCCGGGGTCCCGAACCTCCCGTCCGAGTGCCCGCTCCCCGCGTGTCCGGTGCCGTCGCTGTGGGAGCCGCGCCCGTGCAGCCGCGGGAGCCGCTCCGAGAGCCGCGCAGGCTCCGACAGCCCCAGCCCGGCCGCGGGCAGGCAGGCAGCACACCCCCGGCCCTGGACGCTGACAGCACCTCCCTGACTCGGTAGTGATATCCCCCCCCCTTGTCCTCCCTCTCTTTTCTCTCTCCTCTTCCTCAGTCCTTCAACGTCTCTCTCCCTTCTTTTCTGTCTCTTCTAGCCCTCTTTCTGGGCATCTCCTTTCCCTTCTCGTTTTTTTGTTATCAATAATCGGTTCTCAGATACAACGTTTGCCTCTTCTGGCTTAAATTTCGTTCCCGACCATCCATTATTAAAAGAGCCCCTCGCAGTTCCCCGTATTGGAACGTGGCAATGTGTAAACATTCTGGCTGCAAGGTCAAGTGAGCAGCTTTGAAGAGTCCTCCCGGCTGCAGTTTAAAGATACCAAAAACAAAGTTCAAGCAGGTGACAGGGAATACAGGATTGTCACAGAATCACCCCAAGACATATCTGAAGCACCCAGCAGAGAAAAAGAGAATGTGATTTGTAAATAAATTATTTCTTCACTTATTATTTGGGGGGTGGGGGCGGGGGGGAAGGTAGTGGATGAGTGAGAGAAATATGGGCTAGTATTTTGGGGCCATCTGTGACACTCATGCAAGACTTGGCTGATGCTGAGTGAGATACGGAGCAAGAGCTCACTTCTTCCCCTACAATTATTTACCTCATGCTGGTTTTACTTTTTTATAAATACAGTGCTGAGGCGGGAGGGGAACAAGGTGTTGAATACAACTTGCCAAGAGGGTAGTGATACCTTTTCCTTGAGAATGGTCCCAAGGAGAGTGATAAGACATATTGGTGTTCCATGCTCTGGTTGAGAGATGTTTCATGGTGCTTTCTTTGCCAGGGATGGCAGTGGTTGCTTGGGGGCATTTAAACATCATCAAACTGGGCACAGGTGGAGGGTTACCAGTACATCAGTCTGAACACACAAAAATACCCCTCATAAGCCTGAGCAGATTGTCTGTACAGAAACAGGCCGTGGGTAAGCAAAAGCACCTTCAATCACCCCTTTTTGTTAAGGGCCTTCATTTAGGTTCCAACATGCACATCCAAATGCTGCTCTTTCACACAAACCATCTCTGCCCTTAAATTGTTGATTCTTTCAGGCTGAGATTTATACTCATATTTCAGAGCTGTGTCAGCTGTCCACAAGGTGGCTTTGAAACATACATGTGTGCACTTAATCTCCAAAAAAGAAAAAGATTCTTTACAAAGTTCCCGAACTGTCAACGAGTGCAGTACAAGCATTTTAAGCACTACTAAAGCTCACATGGACATGGGCCAAGCCACGTGAACGACTTCATTGCTTTGTGCATTATGCTAAACAATCATTTTACATCAGTAAAATATATATCCCAAAACACTGATTTTTGGATTGGAGATTTCTCCTGCCTCAGCCTTGCATGCAACGGCTCCATTTTTGTGAAAATTCAAAAACATTATGAAACAATACCCAGTATGAGATAATTGCTGGCACTTAGACAGGAAGGACTCTGTCCTTGTAGGCAAAGAAGCTTACTAAGTTCAAACACAAAATTTATCATGCCATTAACTTCGTACTCAATTTCATAAAGAGCAAAGCAGCCTTTTGAGGGGAACTTACTGCTGAATTAAAGCTCAAATGGTTGTCCATTGTTCCTTTGCCACAGTACATAGGTTCCTGGTGACATTCAGCTAATGAATTTTCGTGATGATTAACTACCCGTTCCATGGGATCATTGTAATAGAAACATATTAGCTCCTGTTACAAGTGAGGTGGATGTGTCATTACTACAAGTGAGCTCGGTTTTTTTTTTCTTTTCCTTTTCCTCCTTTCACAAAGTCTGAGCAAAACCTGGGAAAGTATCATCAAAATTCAACAACGTGCTAAAAAGAAAATGCTGCCCTATTGAGCAATAAAATATATTTAGGTGCAGCTTTTTCATTAACTGTTGAATTAGAAGAAAAGTAAAATGCAGACAGGGATATAAACTAGCTCCTATTTGGAATTTTTATATTTATGTTCATTATAATTGTAATTATACAGAGCATGATCCAGAAGTAAGTGAAAAAAATAAAAAAGGCCATGTAGACTATGTAGATATATTTCTCTGAGAACAGACCTTATAATTAACTGTAGAGATTCTCTTTCTTTTCTATTGCTCATTTTCATTGCAGTTCACATTCTGAGAGTGCCTTGCTGTTGCTTAAACTGCACTGACATCTTGTGGCACTGAAATAGAAGAATCCTAAAAATTAAATTTTAAATCTTCATAAAATATGAGTTACATTGTTTACCTTCATGCAAGTGCCACTGTCTTCATCTCCAAAGTTGGTTAGTGTTTACATGCTTGCAGTCAGGACTGGGGTCAGTCTGCCAC
This sequence comes from Notiomystis cincta, assembly GCA_013398075.1. Lineage (NCBI taxonomy): Eukaryota > Metazoa > Chordata > Aves > Passeriformes > Notiomystidae > Notiomystis > Notiomystis cincta. Next base: position 120,110 of record VZRX01015547.1, on the reverse strand, counting down.
AATCTACCTAAAACTTTAAAAATCTACCTAAGAAGTCATGACAGAATTATAGAATGGTTTGGTTTGGAAGTGGCCTTAAAGATCATTTAGAATAACATCTTTTCCTGTAAAACTGAATGTGTATGAAGTCTGTTGACTGAAAATCCCATATCTGTGAGCATGTACACTCAGACTCTCTCTCAGACACATGCACCAAGAGACGAACCATTAATCTCTGAGCTGGTGTTTTATCACCTTGGCAACAACAAAATGTTCAGAAAAACTTCAGATCTTTTTATCCCTCAGAACGAAGACAAGATACAGGCAATCATCAGCTGAATAAAAATCTCCCAGTGGAAGTTCATGAATTCAGAACACAGAGAATTAAGCAGCAAATTAGGCTCCAGTTAATTCCAAAGAAATATTTTTTTCATCTTATCAGAAGGTGAGGAAATAATTTGTGATGTTTCATTGGAGGCAAAGTAAAAAGCAAAGTACTACTTTGTATAAAGAAGGTTTCATGGGGAGGTAGCTACAGCCTTTCTTTTTCTTTCATTGTATTATTCTCCACTGAATGCTCCTAAATCCTGTGAGTATTATCAGTGCTTTTATGATCATATCAAAGGAAACCACATGCCCCTAGGAAACCACAAGAAAATAGGTGCACACTTAAACTCTTAAGATGAAGCAGTCTCTATCACACTCCTGTTTGTAGTATTCATTTCTGCTGCTGTATCTGAAAATGCCTTGTAATATTGTATTTAGCTGCACAAGACCCTGTAGAGATAGAGAAATATTATTATACTCATTTTACAAATGGAGAATTGAATGAGAGGGAGATCACGTTGGTTGTCTAACAAGAAAGGAAAAGCACATGAAGTGAGGAATTTGTATGAAAACATCAAATGAAAGTGAAGCAGCCAGCCTCTGAATCAGCAGGGACATTGTTGTCCAGTTCATTTGTTTTGTCCCATTGTTTCTTCATGCAAAATGTCCAATATCTGTGATCAGAGAATCACAGAACCATAGAAAGGTTTGGGTTGGAAGGAATCTTAAATCTAAGCCAGTTCCAACCCCCCTGATGTGGGCAGGGATTCCTTCCACTAGTCCAGGTTGTTCAAAGAGCTGTCCAAACTGGCCTTAAACACTTCCAGGAATGAGGAAGTGTTCAAGTACCACGTTCTGTGGTGTTTGCACAGATGCTGAAAAATGGAATATAAAGGAATTCCTGCTGGGAGACTAAGAAGGGGAAAAAAAGAAATATAGACAGACCAAAGTTAAATAAAAGATTCTAATTTCTGAAAGCACTTGGCTTTGGGAAAAGCTCTTTTCTTAAACACATTTTCTGACTTTTACTTACAGTTCTGGTTGCAGCAACTCAATTTGAACTTTTGTGTGAGGTTTCTATGTGTTTCAGAAAATCTCCTATATTTCCATGTGTGCTTGCAGAAACTAGTAAAAATGACTAATGGATTTTATCAAAACAGGCAACTGAAATTTTCCCAGTCACATCCATGAAGTCAAATATTGATTATTTGTGCATGGGATCTTTTCCTACTCTGAATGTGCAATATTCCTATACACTATTGAAAGGAAGTCTAGAGTAGTCCAGTAAGTTTCTTGATAATTCCTATGCTCAGTTTTCAGGCTTAATTGTTCTTTTTGCTTCCATACTCCAGGCAGAGCTGGCGGTAAAGACATGCCTGAGGGACAACTTGATGAAATCTGTGTAACTTAATGCAGGATGAGTAATTTTTTAATACAGCTCACCCAAGCAGCTGATAAAATGTATCTATTATTGTATAGAATATGGCATAATTGGAATATGTCTTATAAAGTAAGATCTTGTTTTAAATAAAAATCCTCTGGGCTACTCAGGTTTCCTTTCCCAAGAACTAAATCAGCATAATTTTATAAAGATCCTGGGCAGTAGTACAACAATCAAATAACCAATGAATAATCTTCATGTATTGGTGTGTTGGTTTCCAGAAATCTGACACTTCAAGAACCTTCTCACAAGAGTTTATTATATTATTGCTTTATTTCTCGTCTAATATTTTCATTCCTTTCTGCCACTAAATATTACTTATTTTTCTCTACATTTTCTTGCTTCACATGTCTTCTACTTAAAAACCTAATCATTAGGAACAATGTGATAAAGCTGCCCTATACATTCTACTTTAACAGATTTAACTATGGAAAAACACAAACTGACGTCAATGAAGGCAAAACTTTACTACAAACAGAAGAGCTTTGACCACACCCATATGACCTTGACAAATGCAGAGTCCTGCATATGGAAGAGTTGAAAACCCCTCATTCACAAGTATTAGTGTTTGAGGATTGATTGTGCAACAATTCTACAGAAAAGTCTTGAGGCATGAGCCAGCAAAGATCAACAGCATCCTGGGGATTCCAAGAACAGGAGCGGATCCAGAAGATCCAGAGAAGGAATTATCCCCCTATAATTCATACTTTTGACACCATATGTAGACACTGCATCCACTTTTTGGCATAAGTTCGTTTTTGCACTAATGACATATTTTCATATACGACATGTTCCAATATTTATCCCAAGGAATTATGAAAATCTGGGAAAAATCATTCCTTTTGGACCTCACATACCACCTTTTTTCAGGAATACTGATATAACCAGCTATAAAAGTAGAGGTGGTTAAACTAACTACAGAGATATTCATACAGAAGAATTTTCAAGGGACAGTGATTTATTTAGAGATTTCTACCTGAAAAGATCCTTTTTGCAAGAAAGATGCCAAATACCCAGGAGGAAGTTTGATTTTGCATTGCAAAGCAACCCTAACCAACCTACTTAAGTTCATGTTGAGTCTTGGAACCCTGCATTCTTCAATGTGTTTGATGTGGGTTCTTGGGAAAAAATCAAAATCTGTGTTGAGGGGAAGCCTCATCTATTTTAGACTTCTGGGATTTGAAATCAGTGGGATATTTTTTAATCCTTCTTTATTTTCATGCTGAGTAAACTTCTAGCACACTTCTGAGTTTCCCTACAAGTACTTTTAGAGTGTACTTATTTCCTGCTACACCGGGTAATTATTAGAGGTACCCCTGCTCTGCACAGACTGACTTCACTTTTGTGCTATTTCAGCATAAGACTAAATTTGCACCACTGCTGCTCACAGCAAGTCAGTTCCTCAGAGGGACTTAAAGCAAAGCACCTTCAGTTCAGCATGCCTGAGAATCGACTGTAACAGGGCATTCCATTTCAAAGCAAGACAGGAAATCAGGTTTTTAAATACACGTTAACAATATGATGTGATATTTGCCATGTATCTTTGCTCTATTTTGACAACATTAGGGGCATGAATGTTTCTGTTTGCTATTACTCAAGAGCTTTAAGTGTTGTTATAAGAAATGTAAATAAATGTAAGAAGTGTTTTTTAAGAAATGTAAATAAAGTCTATGTAAGGTCATGATAAACTGAAAGGACATACATTGCGCTCTTAATTTACTCCAGATAATACATTTCAGGTTTACAGTTAAAATAGCAGGAGAAACTAATTTGTTTATATGAAAACATTTTGGAAGGGAGTACAAATATAAGTGGGTTTTAGAGGCACAGTTTTAATATTTTTCACATTTCCCCCCCCAACATTGATTTTATTTTCATTCCCCTCAGTCAAAAACTGAATGAAGGCCACAGGCACTGGAATTTGTGTTTTAATGACTGCCTCAAAAGCAAAGATTGTGATATCCTGAGGAAACATTTCAAACCATTACAGCAATGTGACCATGGAGAGACTATTTAGGAAAAAATCTTTCCCAAAAGTTTTCATTTTACCATTTTGCTACAGTCCAGCTTGTTGGTTGTTTTGCTACAGTCCAGTTGGTTCTATGGAAGATGCCTTCAGCACATTTGAATAAAACATACAGGGGTTTTATGACTGAGAAAATTTATTCCAACAAGAAAAATAAAATTTGAGAATATAATGATTCAAATGTAAAAAGGGGTTGCAAGAAAAAAGATCAGAAAAATATAGATGTTTAATGCAGTGATTCTCAAGATTTGTCTTATCACAATGGACACATCACATCCATCAGATGCAAAAACAACATCTTAGAAGTTGGATGAAATTTGTTTTAAATAGACTGGTTTTGCAGGCATGTGTGTTTCTTGTCTATTATGATGTCTTAGAGACAGAAGTGTAATTTCATCTTCTTGTTTGCCCATAAAAAAAGATATTTTCCTTTGACAGTTTTGCTTCAAGTGAAGCATTTTCTATATCAGAAAGTGTTTCTAAGCAGCACTCCAAAATACCAAAATTTTACAGAGACTGCATTGCATCAATTTTTTGTTTATATCATCTTACATTTTGGAAATATAAACTGCAGTGGATAAGGAGGTTGTTTTGAGAGTGGCAGGTAGTATAGAAAGTTTTGGTTGCTGAGGATTTTGAAGCGGAGTTTTTGTTGGGTTTTTTTGTTTGTTTGTTTTTGTTTTTTAGTGGGTTTTGGTTTTTGGTAGCGTTTTTTTGAGATACTAGAACAATTCCTCAAATATTAGTCTGCAAGAGTCAGCCACGCAGTTTCACACAGGTAATAGGAATAGGTACCAGCCAAGCAAGAATCCAATTTGTAAAAGCATTCACTTTATCACACCACCCTAGAAAGATGCTCTATGTAGTAACTGCATGAGCCACTCATAATAAATGACCCCGAGGGAAAAGTGATTAATCATATTTCAGTTGTTAGTTTAGCAAGGTGAAACACATTCCAGTGGAAGAAGATTGCCTTACTGATACATATTTAGAGGCATGAATTCAGGGGCCCAATAAATGGGCATAAAACTTAGAGGTAGGCCATTTATTTCAAGAAATGTCTTTGCTAAAGGATGGCTGGGGAGACTTTTTAAAACATGGTCAAACAAACATTGGAAAAGAGTGATCTCTTCTGGCACATACATGGACTGGTCACATGGTTGGTATATGAACAAGCATAGGATCATGTTTAACAGATGGCACACAAAACGCTTCCCTTTTTGCTCTACTTCCCAGAGGAGAAAACAATTGACACACAAGATATCCTATGAAATATCTTCACAGCCTGCTTTGCATTTAGCTGAGTTATTACATATTACTGTTTTCTTGAAATGGGGTGCTCTAACACAGTCTTGATCTCAAAGATCTCCCCACCAAAGTTTCTTAGGTTTCTATTTGTTTCTGTCGTAGAGAAATGTAGTGGTCAAAGTCAACTCCAATTCCAGCAGATGCTGCAAAGAGAATTAGTCTTTCCCAGCAGCCTTTTGCAGTGGTTCATCACCACTTATCTTGTGCAATGGAAGCACAACATGAAACACAAATCTACTTGTGTATTTCATTTTAAGTAATTAGTGAGACGTGTAATGTCTGTCTGCAACCAGGCCTTGTGTTACACGTAGCCACTGGGACTGTCCCGAATGAGATCTGAGCAGTCACCATGTTCTGTCAGCTTCACTGGATTCCCACCTCATATTTCTGGCCATATCATATAACTTGTCTTTTATACAGATGAAGTGCTTAAGAGGAAAGGGAATTGATTTTGTTTCTAATCTAGCATAAGCACAATGAACAACTAAGTAATACTCATGGGCACTAATACTCCATGATAATTTCAGTATTATAGCAAATGGATTTAATCTACTGTTGAGATGGGTCCCTGACTAAGTTCCCATGACCTTCTAAGAGAAACCATGTGCTGATTTTCTCTTGCAAGGGCTATGGAATAACATTAAAGATGCTTGACTGAAATAGATAACATACACTCAAATATCAGAGCCAGTTATCACAGAGATTTTTTTTTTAATTTTCCCACTAATATCTCTTAACAATGTAAAATTGTTCTTCCAGTTTCTTTAACAAATGAACAGTTTATACTGTTTTATCAAAAGAAAGTATCCCAATCCTCCTAGCCTTCGTTTCCTTACAATCAATCATTTCTGTCTGCCCTCAAATCTCGATATTGAGATACAATATTTCACTATTGTCTATTGAATTACTCCTTCTACGTTCCCAGCTCATTGGAAAATAATATGTCTTTTATTCATAGCTTATGCTTGTCTTGTAGCATTACAGTATTATTGTTATTATTAATCCCTTCGTCATGTAACAGTAATATGTGATAAATTAGTCCTCTGTTACCAGTCTGGAATCGTTACTCGCTAAAGTGACTTTTACCTCTGATAAAAATCTTGCATTAAAATTTCTTCCAGTAAGATCCTTTAAATCATTAATATGACTGAAGAGTGATGAAAATGCCCAATGAAGAGATTTTTCTGGTTTAATCCCTGTAATGAATCCTTTATCTGTAAGTAGGCAGCTTTTCTATTTTCAGTATGGATCTGTTTAAATTGTTACAAATATAAATTATACAGGATGATAACGGACTAGTTCAGGTTTTTTTCCCTTTTGCATTAAAGCACCTCTGAATGCACACAGATTATTTTTTAAATTTTTAACTTCATGATTTCAGTGAAAAGGACAGATTGGTTTTGCACAAAGACATTAGCCAGGGGACTTTGAGATACTACCTCCATGATATTAGTGAAATGAATCATTATCAGTCTGGGAAGTGGCGTTTTTTGTCCCCAGCAGAAAATGAAGACAGAAATGGGTATTCCACCCCCCCAACCCTCCACCTCCAAATTTTGTCTGATTTTCCTATTTAAACAAAAAGGTCTCTGTCACTAGGAGGTCATTATTACTGATTGTCTAGATATAAATATATGGTATTAAGAATACAGAATCACAGAGAAAATGCTTGATCACTTAAAATGTAGCATGTGAGAGTGAAATCAATACAGTTTTATTCTTATCTGTCTCGTGTCTGTACAAATTCTTGATTAAAACCAATTAATACAAATTATAATCTTGGATGTTTTTCATACCATTCTAGCAAAGTCATCATAAATGAAGAATAAATTTAAATAATATTTATTAAATATTTTATAATTTTACAAATTATACATATTGAAAGTTATTGGAAAGAGGCTAAAGAACATCAAAACAGTCATTTAAAAATCAAGTTCAAATTTCTTGTCTTTCCTTTCAAGCTTAGTAGCTTATTCAATTCACTGAAGAGAAGGTTGAAGGGTGACCTGGTTGTTGTGTTGAAATACATTAATAATAACAATAATGCCTATTTGGGGGAAGTTCTGCTTTAAAAATGTATAAAAAAACCATTCTTTAAAGTGGAACTTGGAAAATTAAAATTTCAGCTATTTTACCTCAGTAAAGTAGTTTTTGGGAGGGAGATAATTAAAAAGTTATTTAACCAAGTTAACTTGAGACAGAAGCCTTGCTAGCTATCCTGTGAGAGAAGAGACAGATCTTACCATAAATATCAGAAAAAAAAAATTCTTTGATAGCTGGACTTGATTTTAAAGGTATTTTCCAACCTTAATGATTCTATGATTCTATTTTTTTCTACAAAGAAAAATCAAAGCCAAATGCTGCACCCAGCCTCAAGAGATGTTGAAAAGACAATGGAAGGAATCACAAACTGGTCAGCCTCACCCCACTCCCTGGAAAATCCATGGAGATCAGTTCTGGAACATATTTCAGTGTACATGAAGGAGGAGGTGATCAGGAGCACTCAGCATAGTTTTGTGAAAGATAACTCAGAGTTGATCCCATGATTGCCTTCCATGACAAAAATGTCTGGATCTCTGGTTGAGGAGAGAGCTCTGGCTGTTAGCTACTTTGTCTTCAGCAAGGTTTTTGGACCTGTCTCTCTCCTCAGGGACTTTCAAAATTTTCTCTAAGCAATCTTACTTGAATTCAGGTTTGACCTTGAAGTACTGTGGTTACCTCTGTCTGGAGCTCCTAAAAGTGGATTAGAGTATGGTATGTTTTTCTCCAGCTACTAGTAAATTTTCTATAGTTTATGAGAGATTTTATGTCCCTAGACGGTGAGCACAGTTCATTCTGGACTTTGCAATTATGGCTCCTTTTGTGAATGGCTACAAATAGACCAGGATTTCTGGGTTACTTTTAAAGCATGGACATTATTCACAGATCTGTTCTAAATCAAAACTCACAGGGTGGAGAAAGACCACAAGAGAAGACTTAAAAATAAGCACCAGGAAAAAAAAAACTCTTTCCTAGATTTATTTCCATGTTAGGGGTGTAACACTAGGCACCAAACAATTTTAAGCCTAGATAAAATACACCTATTACTGAGAATATGTTCTCATGGCACAGACATGAAAGAAGCTACGGACAGAATATTGTGAAAAAAAACCATAAAAACCTTGCAGTTAAAATGGCTTGTGGGTCTCTCATTTCAATGTATCTTTGTTTCTCCATAACACAGGACAATCAAAGCAGATTAGGATTTGTCCTCACAAACGCTGTATGAGCTGCACCACAATTACTTTGTTACTCGAGCATCTCAAGGCTTGTGCTGCCTTAGGCAATATCCCTCGTGTTGCATCATTGTGCTTTATCATAAATTATAGTCATTAACAGCCTATGAATCATGGTGACTTGCAGATGATTTTAAACTTTATTTAAAATTTTACTGTGTGGAAGCCTACCTCCTGTTGGATATCCAAAAGCCATCCCTAACAAATTGTTTACTTTTCAGTTTTCAGTGGTTGTTCCTAATTCTGTTGCCTGTTTTACAAATCTTTCCCCAATGTATGAGAGACATAAGTCATGAAGATTTCTGGTTGTGCAACTGAAAGTGAAATGTCATGAAAGGCAGCAGTAGCTGGGACCAGGACTTGGGAGTTTTGAGCATCTTCTGATCTCTATCTTATTCGTATCAGGCAAGAAATTTTGTCTTTGAGTTCCCACTGGTTGTCTCCTCTGGAGAACTTATTACTTAATGAGATACTAAGACCCTTCAAGTAGGATTTCTGTAATACAATATTCTATACTCCTAATTTAGGTTTCCTAAGCAATCTGCTGGGGGGGAGGGTGTGGGGGAGGGGGTTATGGGGAAGAAAAAGATAAACTTCCATACAAAAACAACTCACCGCAAACACCCCAAGTGCCAACCAGGATTTCCAAGCATAAGAATATCTTTCTTGCAAGGGGTTGTTTTATCTTGGCAATTCACATATATTGATCAGCTTCAAAAGAGATTAGACAAATACCGTGTAGTTTTTCTGGACCTCAGTGTACATACAGAGTTCTGAATACAGAACTGCAGCTTGAATTTTAATGTCATCTGAATTGTCTTCTCAGCATGTTAAAATGCCATTTCAAATTAAACATATATATAGCAAACAGAGACTTTAATTAGCTGTTTCATAGAATGTTACTTGACTAGATCCTAGACTCATAAAGACTCTTCATATTTACATTTTAAGTTTTTTACAGAAAAGAAAGGCATTTTTAAAACACACTGGGCACTTAACTTTTTTCAAATGACAATGGATTCTGGATAAATCTGAATCACCCAGACTGGTATTCAGCCAGAGAACTTTTCTGATGTCACAATAGCTGGAAAACCCAGACTTATATTTCAAAATCACAGTTTTTTCAAGTTAGCTCATGAGAGGCAGAGAAATCATGATTTAGATTTCAGGAGCATTTACCTCAAATATCATACTCATTCGCCCTGTCAAACTGAGGTGCAAAGAGAACCTATCTTGGGCCCTTATGTGGACTTCAGTCCTAGAAAGCTGGGATAGAGACACTACCTCAAAGAGCTCTGCCCCAAAAATGACTGAAGTTTTAGCAGACCACTATAATATCCAAATGGAGTTTGCATCTGCACATCAACTATCCTTACTTCTTTAAAATTAGTGCAATAAATGCACCAGATAAAGCTGGTTATTGTCTCTTCTACAAAAGACATTATTCCACTTTGCACTGTAAACACTATTTCATGTACATTGATCAATAGACTTGTTTGCTGCTGCTTTTCATGGGTAAGACTCAGCATTCACCAGCGACAATTTTTAGGTCAGACACTGCTAACAACTACTCTTTTTCCACTACTGTTTGTGGATGTAACAAAGAAGCAGCAGGATATAAAATCCATTTCCACCACTAGCACAGATTTTCAAATGCACACACTGTCTCTTTTCAGTTGCCACTGGTTTATTATATTTTCCTTTCTGAATGCACTGTGTAGGGTCAACAACTTTATAAAGTCATCTTGAGAACCAGAAAGTTGTGTGTCGTTAATATTGACTCGATAATTCTTCAATGTTGCTTTTTTTTATCAGGTTAAAATAATGTAAGATTATCATCCCTCATCTAGTTTTTATCACCTATAACTCCTGTTCACAGGTGCTTGCAGATGTACCAGAAAATCACTTCATTCCATTTACAAATAAAATCTCTGTATGTATATCTTAGTTTAAGAAATAGCACATTTTCCTGGCGAAAACATTTCAAAGCTGGTTGTGATAACTATTTTGATGTCTGTGTTATAGAGAGTGGGAGTAGAATTCACTGTGTTCATAAAGTAAAATCAGATTCTACCTAAAGATGTACAGAGGAAGAGGAATAGACAATATCAACAAGGTAAACCATAGATATTTCAGTTGACTCTGAGGAAAAAATAGTGCATAATGAGTGTGATGAAACACTGGAAAAAGTTGCCCAGGTTGGTTGTAGTGTCTCCATCCCTGAAGATAAGCAAAACTCACCTAGAAAAGTACTGAGCAACCAAACTACTCCTTGAAGATAGTCTGAGCAAAGTACAGCTTTGGAACAGATGATCTCCAGAAGTTTCTGCCCATCTGAATGTTTTTTTTATTGTCTCCCTGGGTTCCTGTTTACTCATTTGGGAATTATCTACACTAAAATGTTATTATTTTGACTTGCTAGCAATGAAACTGTTCACGGCTTTCACCAAAGGGACAAAAACTTAACAAAAGATTGGCAAATGTTAATGAGAGATGGAGATGTGGAATATACTTTAGTGAACAAAATAATTTAAAAATAGACAGAACACTGGACTTGGATGGTCCAAGTTTAATATAGGAAATGTAGGACTCATCACAATCACAAAAGTAATTCCCTCTGTTTCTGAAAAATATCACAGAAAGCTATAAAACTCTAAGTCTCCCAGTAAACATAGTTGCAAATTTTAGTGTTTTCTTGATATGTAAATATTTTCTAATATTTTATGCTGAAATTCTCTCAGTGATGCTTCAAAAACTTTCATTTTCCTTTTTTCACATTGCAGATGGTGAATTACTATAGTATGATATTAAAAAATGCTTTTCAATTGTTAAATCATCTGAAGAAAAGTCACTGACCCTCCACACAAAATGAGGAAATAAATATAATTCTTGAAAGTCAATCAATTTTGAGAAAATACACAAGTTCCTGCTCCAACATGGACTTACAAATGCCTTAAAGAAGGTGCACAAAGCTAATAGTGTTCAAATAGAAACTGAGAATCAGAAAGTTTTTATGAATATATTGACATGCTTAAAATCAGCAGATCAGCATGTCAGGTTTAGGAGCAGTTCTAGCTGAAGTGTTCAGAATCATTCTATTTATTTGAATGCCAGTGAGGAGTGAGAGACAATGCCAGTGATTAATTCATGTCAGAGGCATAATGAATTGTCCTCTGGAGGATTTTTTGGTTTACTAGGCTAAGCTAAGTAACTAAAACTAGCTAAGAAAAGAGCATACTCCTCACTTAGGATTTCCATGTTAGTTGAAATTAATCCAGGCTTAGTTTATCATATGGAATAGACTGTTTCTGCTTCAAGAGCTGACATGAGCAGTAGCATAAAGCAACTCTACAAAAATTAATGGGATAGAATCTGAAATGGTTACCAAAATTATTGGCAGAGCCCTACAATATTTTTTATCAAAATTATCCCATTAAAACTATTTCGGCAGAGCAACAACAGAAAGGTTTGACACAGCTAGCACTAGAATCAGCTCTGACCCTTCATCTAAGTCCACACCTATGGGTACATCTCCATCAGCTAAACAATGGGTCAATGGCCACTTGTCACTACTGAGCCCAAACTGCACAGCACACTTCTCCATGCAGATGAATTGTTTTCTGTAGTAAAATAGGATAATTTCAACCATGCTTCCAGATTAGAGCAGCCTGTGGTTTTCGATATTCTTCAGACCATGGTGTATGTTTGTTGGAAGCACAGAATTCATCCCAGTATATGACACAGTCTAGGCCCTTTCTAGTTTAATTACACAGAAGGATCATAAAATCTAGTCTGGCAAGGAGAGGTTTTAGAACAGAGATGATCCTCTGCCACAGATTTCTCTAAATTATGCTGGATGAAAATATCCAGGGGAGATGATCTGTGGCATCTAATTTTGGATACCTTCTTAAGCAGGTCCTAAAAGTAGTTTAACGAGATTAAGGTGTAATGTTCTTACATAAACATCACTTTTTTCAAATGAACTTTCTTATTCTGGCAATGTTTTCTGTTCCTTCCTAAAATGTTCTGTAAGTTGTTTTCAGCTTCCTCATATTTAGGTACCACAGCTGCCCTGGGAGCCAGTACCTGCCTTTAAAGGGAAGGTGAACACAGTGTAGTCTGGAGAGGCAGAGAACAAGCCAATAACACTATATTATTCACTGCTTGATTTGATTTCTGGTCAGTGGTGTGATTTCTCCAAAATGAACTGTGACATTTCCTACAGCTGCCTCCTCAGCATAGAAAATAGGATTCTTCTAACCTGGGACTGCCACAAGGGAAAATGCTTGCTAACTCTAGGTCTGTACACAGTGTTAGACAAAAAATTCAATTCAGCCCTGTGATACAGCTCAATCATAATGATTGCTTTCTGAGAAACAGAAAGACATCACATAAAAATACACATGGAGGACCCATTTTTGTTATCATTTATTATTTTCATATAAACATAATCTTTCCTCAAGATGAGTTTAAGAGTGCAGTCTTCTTTTGTAGAGATGCAAAACTTAATGGAAAAAAAATATTAAATGAGCATCTTCCTGATGGCCTGTGTGCATTAGGAGAGACATCTGTGTTACTTTCGTCTTCACCTTAGTTTTTTTTTTTAACATGTATGTAATTTTATTCCATTGGTTTGGTTGACTTGCTTCACCAATCATTCCACTACTGAAAGAGCTCTAAAATGGTCAATAAAACAATAAATGTTTCAAATAAAAATACTCCCCAATTGTAGTAACTTCATAGAACTAGATCCAAGTTTTTTGTGAAATGTTGCATTTGTTTTGTTTCTATAAAATCCATTTACTAGAGAGTACATTTTTCAGAGGAAAGTCACATAATGTTTTTTGATGCAAATATTTTAGCAAAAATCTAAGGCAAGCTGATTTGATGGATTCTCCTAACAAAGCATGTTTAAATTTTTTAATTAATGCTTTGAAATGACGGATACCTCAAGTTATAGGTACAAGGGCAGCTTAAAATTACTAGTTTTGTGCCATGGAATGGTAACATACTGTATTTTATATTGACCTGCAGAAATAATTGGGTTCACATATTTGTGGATTCTCATTTATTATTAGATATGCTATTTGCTAAGTGTTTTAAATGTTGTTTCTGTCAAATAAGAAAATGTCAATCTGTTTTGCATTATATCAATGTACAAGTAAAAACTGTATGGAGATAAACGGCTAAATTCTTCAGGGCTAGCTCTGTTGAAAAAAATTTATTGGAGATAATATGAATAGTTTGAATATAACAAATAACTACATTACCACTCAGGAACTTTTTTGTGTCAACTTTAAAGCAAAATGACCCAGCCACCACAGAAGCTGATAGAAGTCTTTCCTTTAACTGGGATGGAAGAGAACCTGCTCCTTAAAAACACCCTGACACCTTGACAACTTCTCTAAACCACATCAGATTTGATATTCTGTGTATGTACCATACCATGAAATCATATATGTTTCTGCCAACTGCAGAGTAGGAGTTTTCGGAATGACAGATGAAATGCATCATTGAGAGAAGTTGTTGCCTCATCTCCAACACATTCAGAGACTTGTTCAATTGACTTAAATCCAAGTTATGTTGCAAAAGAAAATGGTAAAAGTTAAAACACATTCTTTCAATATGAACACCCATTTGCAATGGCAAAGATTTGTTTTTGAAACCCTAATTGAAAGTTCTGCCTGTATTACAATGAATCAAATCAATGCTTGAATTAAACTGCTTGTTATGATGGTCTTAAAAGAGCAATCCAAGAAAAACATTCAAACAAAACAAGTTGAAAGTTTTGAACTAGCATAAATTAAAACAAAAGAACTTACCAATCTGTGAGTAATATTTTCATGCCAGTCTTAACAGCATTTGGGGCCTGGGGGAAAGAGAAAGCAAAAAAAGACTTGTCTCAGTTGCTTTATACAGCAAGGTAGGAGTCAGAGGAGGGTGTCAATGATCAGGTCATTGGAGTCACCTCCAACACATCAGTGCAGTTTCTCAAGTTCTCTGTGACGACACAGATTTACACCAGAAGACCATCTCAGAGCAAGTATTAGTGCAGAAATACATGTTGTTGTAGTCTTATATTTTCTGTAGTTTCCTTTGTGAAATATAAACTGGAATTTTATAAACTTGTAGAACTACAAAAAATTAAATTTCATGTATTTCTATGAGATGTTGTCATTATTATTGGGAAATTTCCTAAAATCACACAACACATGGTGCAAGTCAGATATCTTGAACCAGTTTCTACTCTTTAGCTTTTATTTATCAGGGAAATTGAACAAAAAGATATTAAACACAGTTAAAACTTTTATGGTCTTGTTCATGTGGAATGAAAGTCACTGAACTGATGTAAAAGTTTATAAAAGAGTGGCTTTAACAGTTGAAGACACAAGTCCTAGTTTTGAGAACAATAAACAATATCAAAACTGTAGGTTCTTTAGGAAATAAATATTTTATTGTCGATAGAATTTTGCCATAAATGATGAGCCAGTATATACTATAAAATATAACGTATTCAGTGATAAGAAAACGTGAAATCAAGATGTTTGCCTCTTTTCTGAAATATGACATATTTTGTTACAATTCAATTCTGACCAATAAAACAAAATTTATTTATAGTAACTGAGTAAGACATTCCTAGCCTATAGGATATATGCAAAGGTACTGTCTCTATTCTCTCTTCATGTCCCTACAGGCATCATCTGGTAATTCTCTTTATAAGAAAATTAATGATAATAATTATTAAAATAAAATCCCATTAATTTGGTGGGCCTTACTGCATTAGTAGTGCTCAAATTGAAAACAGAATCAAGCTATTTCTCTGTTTTTTCAGATTATCTTCTTTTCAAAAACTGATCAGCTTCACCAAAATTGCCGTGTCAGACAATAATTTATAGCTAAATTCAACATGGCTTTAAGCTGCACTGAAATATTTAAATTAAATGAACAAATTTAATGAGGGCAGTGAAGACACTAAATGCTACTGGAATAAAATGCCAATTATTTGTAAACACAAAGGACAAATAAGCTTCTTCAAACCCATTATTTCAGAGTGTAAAGGCTTTTATGCGAGAAGATGAAACGTTCTATATACAGGGGTTTAAGAAACTGTCACTGAAGCCATTATGATACTTTAAATAGTGACAACAGTAAAAAATGGCACTCCACAGAATGTAATCTCAGCTCTGTTTTCCTTTAATACCACTCACTGCATCAGACCTGTAGTCTGTGTAGAGAGGCTTAATATTTTATATGAAGAAATCCCACTCAGTCTCCTTCACAAGCAGATAATGACAGGAAGTATTCCTAACAGCATTAGTCATTCACAAACACTGGTAAGTATTATGGGATTTTATTCCAACATCATTTTATGCTTCTGTGGTTCAGAACTTTAATGAATTAGATTGCATTTCTAGTAGGAGGCTCCGTGGGATAAGAATGTCAAATATATATCTACATAAACTGTCTGTTTTCAAGCTTTTTACAGATTCTTTGCTTCAAACGAGCTGATCACATCATAAAAACAGACAGATAAACATAACAAACCCATGTAAATAATTTGTTTTTTCCAGCTTCGTATCAACCTTAGAGCTAAATTTTAATTAATTATTACTAGTGGTGGCTTATTCTTATCAGGATCAGAGACATCAAATTTAAGGACATCAGTCTGAGGAGTTTGATGTTTCTATCTGGTTTGTTCCTGCTATCCATTATGTTTTGATTTCAAAATCTGCTCTGAAGCTACATCTGCTCAAGAGACAGTTGTGGATGTGTGTCATTATTAGTCTGATTTTTTCTGCAACTCGCACCAAGCAATTCTCTCTGTATTTACCTCCACTGCACAGCTATTTACAATGAAAACTGCTACTTATTTTCAACATGGCTAACCACACACTGAAAATAATGGGGTAGGAATAGCATCAAACAGAGGGAAGAACCATCAAATACAACAGAATAGCTGTGAATAGAGACACAAGAGGCAGGAAAGATTCAACCTACACAAAAATTGAGCAAATTAAATGGTTTTAATTTAATTTATTGCCTTCTACAAATTCCTAAAAGGTGACTCTGTCAAGATGGGGATCGGCCTCTTCTCCCAAGCAACTAGTGATAGGACAAGAGGAAATGGCCCCAAGTTGCACCAGGGTAGGTTCAGGTTGGATATAAAAGAGGAGTGGATGTGGTACTTCGTGATATGTTTTAGAAAACATGGTGGCATTCAGCTAAAGGTTGGACTGGATCCTGGAGATCTTATTGAAACCTAATGGTTCTATGCCAGATAGTTTATGCTGTGAAATATTTCCCAAAATGCATGGAGTATTCAAAAATAGGGCAGAAGAAAAGGCCATATAAGGTTTTACGGAACAGGGCTGTTATCCAAGAAGTAGCCTAAAGGTCCAAACAGTATTTTCTGTCTCTCACTCTTTTGAACTATTATGAACATATATAAGGACAAAAGAAAAAAAAAAAGGTAGAAATTCTTTTGAGTGGCAAATTAGCTCCCACTGTCAGATTGTGAAGAATCTGTTTAGGTGAGTAAGCCCATGGAAAGGATGCTTTCTGAAGTAACTCTTGATTTTTTATAATTAAATGCAACTCAGAGAAAAGAAAACATGAATTCCCAACATTTCAACTTTTCTTTCACTTCTGTATTGCATTCTTTATTCTCACATTTAGCTGACAGTCATGATTTGTATCCTGTCTATTCATACGTAAAAGCTTTAATGAGATACCAAAAAAACTTTGTCACCTTTTTCATGTCCTTCTGCAAGAATAAATACTGATGTTTCACCAGGAACGATGGAAAACATGTTCTCCACCTAAATTAACAATTACTAAAATGGTCTATGTTAAAGCCAAAGAAGATTTAATTTACATAATGATGACAAACAAATTGCTTAGATAAAATAGTAGCCACATTAAAAATATGTTATGAAGAAGGTGAAAATGCAGAAAGCTGCGCTCAAACCATTGCAATGATGAGGCAACAGCCAGCTGGCAGGAGTGACCACACTTAATATAACAAATCACAAAGGACGTTTTAGAGGCATCTGCCACGTGCAAGGGGCTGTTGAAAAGGCAAGAACACAGCAACAACCTCAAATGATATGTCAGTCATGCCCTGGTACTAGTATGCTTCAAAAAATGTATTGTTGTAACACCAGCATCACAGCAAAAGTTAATTAGCCATACATACTTAATCAGATATACATAAGAAACATTTTTATTAAGAAACCGGGGAGGGGACAGTTAGGATATACTGCATTTCAGTTTGCTTTACAACCTTGGATCAGTCTCTTTGTGCATACATACTATGAAAATCCTGAATTATACTACCTGAGCCTCAGCCAGTTCACAGACAAACAAGGGTAAGGAATTGCAATTATTTTTGTACATGTTTGTTGGGTTTTTTCTGCATAAACCAATTTTTGATGATCTCATGTCACTCCTCCAGTCTTCTATGCAGATTTCAGAATAGAGGATCTGTTCTTCTGATTATTCTGAAATTCTAAGTAATTTTTGTGATGGTGGAAAAGCTCTAAGTAATCATTCACTTTTTGAACTATGTAATCTAGAGAGTATCCCTTTGCAATAGAGGACCACAGGACCAGGATTCATTTTATCTACATTTAGTCACAGAAAACTTAGGCTCTTATACTAAATTAGGCTTCTAATTTCTTTCTATAAGTGATGGAGAGAGACAACCAATTCCAGATTCATTCGATCCTAAAATAGACAATTAAGATAAATGAAGGATTGTCTGAGCAATCCTGTCTCATTTAGCTGGCCTCATGACTGGCTTAGACAAGACCCCTAACATTTATATGGTTAATATGACATGATTGATTCTACCTCAAAATACACAGATCTCACTTTTCTTCACATGTTCTACCATGTGTTTGCAAGGGAGCGTTAAGTGTCTAAATGAAAATAAATTGCAGGCATTTTCATAAGGATAGTGCAATAGATGTGCTCATAAAACCATGCAGGAAAAGTGAGGAAGTCTTTGGTCCATTTGCCAGCAAGGGACATGGATATTCCACTACAATAGTTATTTGGATTAGGACTGAATAATCATCTCTGCTGAACAGAATAAGCAATTAATATTAATCAGACAGTCAACGATTGTGATGTAAGCCTATTGTAGGCTTTCAATGCTATAGAAGCACACATGTAAAACTAAAATGCAAATGTATCAATGCATAATGACTAAAAGGAGGATTTCTGCCTATTACTGTTGACACATATAAGTAATTTTCAGCCCATTACTAGATAATTAGGAATAAGGATAAACTAACAAAAACCTCAGACTTCAGAGGGGGGAAATTGTGTCTAGCTGTGAATTTTGCTAAAATTTTTAATTGCTTTCCAAAGATACAGAACAAAAAGCTGTAAATTAAATCAGGTTTCTCATGCATGACCTCAATTCCATAACATCAAGCTGCTACACAGGGCACTGGCATTGGCAGCCACCACCCAGCATCCTCCAGGGGAGGCCAGTATAACTATAGGAACAGGCTTCGGCAAAACTACGCCTGAGTACCAAAAATCTGAATTTTTAGGTGCCTGGAATCCATGTGCTGGCAATTGCCAAAGCAGCATCTGAGAAATTTTGGCATTCACAGATTCGTACAACCCTAAAATGGTTTTGGGTTGGAAGGGACCTTAAAGATCAGCTAGTTTCAACTCCCCTGCCATGGACAGGGACACCTTCCCTTAGGCCTTAGGTTGCTCAAAGACCCATCAAGCCTGGCCTTGAACACTTTTATTAAATCTGCATTTATAAGTAAAAGTTATGCGTTGTGGGGAATCATTTGACAAAACTGACATATTACATTGTGTGTATGATGTGGCATAGACCATGTTTTCTTCAGTCTTCTGCAGCATATTGCAAGTTTTGCTGTGATTTAGTCAAGAGCAAGTCTTGTTTTTCAAATCAAAACATCAGCTTAGAAACTTCCCAGTCAGAAATATTTAATAGAAGGAAATTATATATTATTTGTGTTTACTAATACAAAAATAACGTATTTTAAACTTAGGATTTTTGAGCACTACAGCAAGTACAAGGAAATACAAAATGAGAATCAGCTGTCCACAAAAGGTATGATAAAATATCTGATTTGATGCAAGAAATTGCTTCTGCTTAGCTACAATGCGTTCACAAGGAATAGCTTACATAAACAGCAGTGTGGAAGAAGAAAGCAAAGGAACATGCTGAGTCCTGTCAAGGAACAGCACCTTATCAAGACACAAAAACAGAGTCTGCAAACACAGAAATTCAGATCATCTTAAATCATCACTTCATAGCTGATCAAATCTCACTTGATGGCTTTGTTTATGTATTGACATGCAAATATTTGAAGAGGTGACTCTCCAAGCAGACATTCCCTGCCCCTTTTCCGCTCACCTGGTGAGTGGGAGGACACTGTCCCCTTACCAGTGCAGCTGATAACTGAGTGGCAGCACCCCCCAGTGGACCCGGAGCAGATGTTAAAGCCACTTCTACCCTGTGCTATGGTGCATACGGTGGGGGTTTATCTCACTCTGCTTTTGATGCCCTCAGAGAAGACACCTGCATTTGGGATAATCACTTAAGCCTCCATCGCTGGCGCTGGTGAGAACAGGCACTTTCAGAGCTTAACTGCCTAATCCTTATAGAGACATTTCTCCCCTTGTGCTTACACAAATATCTTCCCACTTTTATTTGGAATTTCTCATTTCCCAGCCTGGAAGAGCAGCTGCACCTCCTGCAAGGCAGCAGACGCAAATAGATGTGGATTGCTGAAAGCTTGCTACAGTCTTACATTTTCTTGGTTTTTATCGGAAAAAAAAAAGGAAAAAATGAAGAAAAAAAAAAGGTTTTGTTATCCTCAGAAACATTATCAGCTATTTTGAAGCCCTTAATACAGTAACTATTATCCCACATAAGACACTTTCATAGTTTCTGCGATAACCTCTTCAGCAAAAGTTAACTGTCATTATCAAAAACATTTTAAAAGACTTAAAATACAGCTTGACATTGATTTCCTGTCCTTTTACTGGTTGTTTCATTAGAGTTTTAGTCCTTTCGTGCACTAAATCTGGTTTCATGCCTTGAAGCAGAGATGTTATCTTGCCAATGGAAGGGGTTTTTACACGTCTTTCCTCTCTCTTTCACAAGTATGCAAGGAAAAGATACAAATAGCTTAAAATGGAAACGTTTGCTCAGCAGTAAGGCCTGGTGCATGTAGTGAGTTTTTTTTCTGATTAACTCTCCAACCTAGAAATTTCCAGAGCTTGCTTCTTATGGCTGTATAAACTTTGAAGCAGATGTATTTGCTGCTTGACATTTTGGTGGTTTTGTTTTGTTTTGATTTGTTTTTTGTTTGTTTCTTTTTTCTTCCTGATGCTTTGGGATACATGTCTAACTGATATTTTATGCTTTTCACACAGGCTTGTCAGTGCTGGGTGTACAATGTCCTTGTTTCCAGGAGTGGGTAACTCGCTTCAGAGCCTTGAAGATCCCAAGTTTGCCTGACCTTGTAAGGCCTCATGCATCCTGGAGGCTGCTTATTTTATGTAAGAAAAAGAAAATGGCCCCTTTTGATATTTTCCCCTGACCATACAATACATATATCCATCTTTTTTCTGGAAGAGTATTTTTTATTGTTTATGACCTTATTGTCCTCCTCTTCATGGTAACTGGGGGCTTTTGCTGAAATGTCTGTGCAAAACCAGTTTAAAAACAGAAGATAAAAGAAAAAATTATCTCTGAATACTTGGCAGGTTTTTAAGAAAGAGCAGGGGAGCAACTGGAGACCTGAGGCGTTTCAACTACAGTTTCAACTGCAGATCCAGGGAAGCACAGGAAGACATGAGCTTGATTTTAAAGTTGTCTCAGATAGCACAAGCACCCAGAGAAGACCATGGGCTAATTTTTCTAAAATTAGCTCATGTGTTTCTCTCTGCTTCCTTGGCTCAGCTGTTTCCAGAATGTGAGCTGGGCACGGGCACTGATGTACAAAATTGCAACACTGACCAAGTTTTACCACCAAAGGAAAACCACATCTGCCCTGGCACAACCAGGAGCAAACCTCATTCTGCATCCCATTTCCTTAGTGTAAATGTTCAAAAGGAACTGCCAGGCTGCAGAGATCTAAAGTAGAAACGAAATTAATGTATTAAAGGAGTGCCTTACTCTTAAGATTCTCTAGAGCCTGACCCTGCAGCAAGGTTCATGCCGTGGTTCCCTCTTTACATGATCCAAGAAGCCAAGATAGCAAGTGCTTTCATCAGGAAAAGCACAGCTGCTGGAAGTTTTAAAACCCAGAAGAAAGCCAGACAGCTTTTGTCAATCTTTAGTGTTGCATTTTGAAAAAATTAGTTAAAAGAGTCTTTTGGTAGCTCCATAACTACACTCAACTGTTGATTTCTTTTTGGCTGCTGTACTTGATAAGCCTTCCCATTACCTCTAGATCTTTGTTTATTCATTAACAACAAAAAAAAAAAAAAAAAAAAAAAAAAAAAAAAAAAAAAAAAAAAAAAAAAAAAAAAAAAAAAAAAGAAGAAAAGAGAGAAAAAATGAAAAAATGAACTATTTCCTATTTTAAGAATAAATCCAGTTTTGTGTGTGTAAAAAGTAAGCTATAAAATACATTCAACATCTCTGATTAGCTGTTCTCTCCCAGAAAACAACCCCTAACCAATGCACAAGCATAATAATGCACCTCTTTCACACTTCGACTTTCAATATTAAAAAAATAAATGACTGTCCTAAAGGATTCATAAATTTTAAGATTGAAAGAGACCATTAAACCATGACATCTAAACGTCACAATTTCACCCAATAAGCTTACAGTAGACCCATTAATTGCATTTAACTAAATCATTATACTAGGAGGGACCCTACTTTTGGGGGTATGAACCCTAGAACCCTATGGCACCACATGTAAATATTTATAATTACATTCCAAATCTACTTGCAGCATTATTTTCCATCTATTGCACCCTTTCACACCTCTTGAGTATATTGCATTACCAATCAAGCAAAAGTTTAGTGTGAAGACTGTAACTCTTGGTTACTTAGTTATTATGGTACTATGGAAATGCTGGTGTTTTCCTTTTTATTACTGAAAGTTATTACTAGTTTTTGGGAATCAATTTTATGCAGAGTTGTTCAAAAGAATTCCTGTATAATTCCACTCTTGGGAAAACAAAAGCTGATGATATTAGAGGATCCTATAGAAAAGCCACACAGGGGAAAATTCTTGTGGAATTCCTGAAGCATTACTGACAGGACCAGTGGAATGTCTCTCTTATCCCTCTGCATTCTCTATCCTGCCATACAGGTTTAGGAAAAAAAATCCTTTTAAAATAAAATTATTTAATTATGTGAAATGGGAAGCTTATATTTTAATAATTGATTGATTATTCACAGTATTCATGAATAGGTCCCAGTGGCTACTTTTGAGAACAGCCATGCCCTGCATTTCGTTTTCTGCCACAGATGGTACTCGCTAGAGAGCCATTATCCAGATATGAGACAGCACTGACTTATGGTATCTATATTTGGGAAGGATGGACAATGAGAGAATTAAGCAACTTGTCCACTTCCCACTGAAACAGAGCAAATATTTATTATTACTATTATTATTATTATTATTATTATTATTATTATTATTATTATTATTTTGTTTTGTTATTGTTATTGTTATTGTTATTGTTATTGTTATTATTACTATTATTTTAGTATTCTCCTGCTGTAGCATTCTGAGTAACTTACAGTTTCAGCTATGATTGTTTATCTATCCAGTTCATGCACTCAGTGAAGATGTACAACTGCCCTCATTTTTACAGAGAAAGAAAGAGGGAGAGAACTACAGCAAGCGAGTGAAAGTCAGGACCAGTTGTCTGAACAAGAAGCTACTTTATGAGATGTGAATTTTTGGCAAGTTTCTATAGTGACCTTAAGAAAACCATGTTGCTGAGCTGCTCCAGGGTATTAGCTATTACTGTATGTAATATACATCACAAGAGTGGAACAAATATAATTTTAATTTGCTTTTCATTACACCCACTGTTAAAAAATGGCACTACTATAACAAATGCTCTTTAGTTTCTTCATTTGTAGCTAAATTCATAAATCTCAGTAACTATAAATGTATCTCAAGGTCAGAGTTACTACAATAATCCATTCATTTTGTTTTCCTTTCACTAAATCCATTATCTGAACAAATCATTAGGTGACCTTTTTAGTTACAGCAATTCAATAAAACTTACATTAGATGGAGTTTCAGGAACATTAGTCTAATGTGCTTTAAAAGATCACCTTCTCTGAGCAATATAATAAGTTTTTGTGAAAAGCATAAAGCATGTAATATGTAATAAAATCCAGCCTTTAATGAACCATCTAGAAAAACTGACTAGTGTTATAATTCCATGGAAACCCTCCCTTAATTAATGGATAAGAAAGCAACAGTAACTACTGGATATTACTTTTGATTATATATTTAGCTTGTTTTTCCTTTTAAAATGTATGCTCCTGATTTATACTGCTCAAGACATTACAGTTTAAATGACCTTGGTTACAAGATTAATATGCTATGAAAAGTCATACTTAAAGCTAATTAAAAAGGGGTCTCTGATTACTAGTTGCTACCAATTGCACTAAGATACTGCTTAATTTTCCGAAGCGGTAGTTGGTCAAGATTGTAAATGTAATAAACTGTCTCAGATGTTTGATGGATGCTATTTTTCTTCACTAGATATAAGAAAATACCTTGAAGCCAGGCAGATAAACAATAAATAAAACACAGTTCCAGCTATCAGGTAGAAAATTTTTATTGGGGAAGATTGCACAGGATCACTAAAATCCATGATTTCCATTAAGAATAAAGACATTAATCCAATTCTCTTTGCAAATAAAACAGGAATAATGACTTTAAAAACCAGCTGAAATTCTCTACATCTTGTGCTTCTAGATTGCTGTCAAGAAGAAAACTAGTTTAACTTTAATTTCTAATCAGTCTAGGGAGGTCTGTATGCAGAAGGAGAGGCAATAACTTTCCACCAGTTCAGCATCAGCAATCAGTCATTTCTCCTGCAGATGTATGCATCTCAGGAACATGAGCCAATTTGAGTAAAGGTCAGGACACATCAAAATATTGAACTAAATAAGTTCCTCTTGCTACTAGGGTTTATTGAGCAGAGTTGCATTCATTCAGACTGTGGGCATTTCATTTAGCTCTACATTTTTCCAAATACTTGTGTGTCTGTCACGCAGATCTGACACCTATAAACCTTTCAGGATCTTCTCCTAATTGCTCAGCCACAGAAAAATCAGTCATTACTTCCTTTTCCCAATAGGTACCTCTACTACTGATTTGAGATAGTGGCACAGAAAATACCAACAAAATTATAGGTTATGTCAGAGAACTGTTTTACAAGTCACAGATTGGATGTTCCATCCCTGTAAGCATTCAAAACCAGGTTGGATGCGGCTTTGAG
Organism: Notiomystis cincta; assembly: GCA_013398075.1. Classification (NCBI taxonomy): domain Eukaryota; kingdom Metazoa; phylum Chordata; class Aves; order Passeriformes; family Notiomystidae; genus Notiomystis; species Notiomystis cincta. Next base: position 95,269 of record VZRX01015547.1, on the reverse strand, counting down.
CAACCTGGACTAGTGGAAGTTGTTCCTGTCCATGCCTGGGGGTTTAGAATCAAATGATCTTAAATGTTCATTCCAACCCAAACCATTCTAGGACTCTTATTCTATGACATGAAAACAGTTTTTAATTGTAATATTACAGTTAATTAATAGATAGGTGAAATGTAAAGAAACAGTTTAAATATGATAACTAAATACTTGTTTTATTTTTCAAGTTGCACCTTTAATTAGTAGGTTTATTAAATCACTCAATAAACTTAGGAACACCATGAAGTCATATTGCTTACAATAACAGATAAATATTTTTTTTGTTTCTGTGGTGAATCCAATTGCATAATCTATGTGTCATCTCCCACAGGCCATTTTCATATTGGCAAAAAGTGCATTTAGACAGCAATCTCTTTGATTACCCTATCAATAATTTCACTTCTCTGCTAAATTTTTGTGTAACTTTATTTGAAATCTAAAGAATGAGAAGAACGTGAGTTCTTATGATTTGGCTTGATAAACAAAATCAAAATCTCACCTAGCTAATTATTTTCTCTCTTACAGTAGTCAGTAGATATTAATGAAAATCAATTTTTGTAAAAGGTATAGGGAATACTCAGTTTTCACTTAGAGATTTACTTCATAATCCTTTTTGACCCTAAGCACACTTTGATGTATGGCTTCCACTATGCCCTCTCATGAATTTTTTTCCTTATATATATAACCTATTTTCTTGTAGATTTATTTATTATTGTAATGGAAATTATTGAGATATATTAAACAGACTGTTAGCTTTCCCTTGCTGTTCTGTGAAATTTCAGAGATTAAAAAACTTGATTGCTAAAGAACTGCTCAAAATATGTTGCATGTTGATACAGATCAGCCAGTGATCTATATTTATTTTTCTTAAGTGAAGAATCTCCATTCCACATTTGTAATCCAAAAACCATTCACTTTATCATACGCTTTGCATATTTTTCCCAGATCACAGACAACCCAGCCTAAGATGAATTTGCAATGTCATGTTATCTAAGATATCTCTGCTTTTCATTAAGGTCTAAAATACTAATATAATTTCATATCTACCCTTTTAACTCATTACAGAATGAATACATCATGGTCAAAATAATGTGCTTTTGTTTTTTCCTTTCCTGTTGCTAAAAACACCAGTTTCAACTAGAAAAATAGTGGTCTTCTTTAGCTATTTCTAAGTCAACTATTTTTCCTTGACAGATAAATTCTTTGAGATTATTAATTTGTGCAGGAAAAAATATTATTTTAAAAAAATATTAATTATATTTATTCTCTTTAGTAATGGAGTAGGTCCTAAAAATTTCGCACTGGAAAATCAGGAAAAATACAAAATTTCAAAGATAAGGTAATAAAATTATGTACTTACTTATAGTTCAATTGTAATAACACTGTAGCTTGGCTGAAATAATGCAGTATTAATGCAGTGTGAATCATCAATAACAACTATCAATTTAGCAATTAATTTTAAAAGCTTCATCTTTTAAAAATATCCTTGAAGGAAAAATCCATATATTTTCTTTCAACTGCAATCAAACTGCCCAGGAATAACCACAGTATTTGTCCAATATGAACACAACCTGCTAAAAATTTATAAAATACTTTTCATCTAACCTTATTTTTTGTCATTGGAATAAATGAGACACTTACTTATTTTTGAGAATACATTGATAATTTAAGTGCTACAAATAGTTGCACATATGTAACAGAGATGCCAAGGAAAAAGCAATGCTACAATCCTCAAAGACTTTGCAACTGTTGATCCAAAATGCAGAAGTGCTTGGCAACTTAAAGGATGAAGCTGTGTTTACTAATTTTCTAGCTGGGAGGTTAAATAGGAAAGAATCAACTGCAAAACATATGTGAGCAGTCTGGCTTGCCCACTTCTGTAAGTCCCTAAACAGCTGCTGTGTAGGAAACCTACTGTCATGTTGCTGAGCCACTGATGAGGATGAAGAGAAACAAAGTCAGTAACAGTTTTCAAAGATTTGGATGAAACAGAAAATAAAAGTCTTCAGGAAAAATATCAGTGTGCCGTGCCCTGGGCTTTTACTGGCATGAGGAGACATTAGGGGTTTTAATAAATGCCATAGTAACTAACTATCCATTGAGGTTGATGTAAATAAATTTATGAAGTCCATCTTAATAAGAGAACAGGCTTTAGAGGAGCAGAGGACATCCTCTTACAAGGACATCAAAGAAAGAGGAAAGCTTGGTATAACTGGCAGAGAAAAAAAGAAGCACGAAGAGGTGGTTGTGATGGATATGTAGGGAGAACACATATAATTTACAACTTTGAAGGCAAACAAGGGGAGCTGTGATTTGCTATATATATCAGTTTTAAATTTAGGGACAAGCACATGGAAGAAACAGGAGGCACCACAGTATGGTGACAGTCAATTGACTGAGCTGGTCAGTGTCAAGTCAGTATCAAAGGACAGCACCTCTCTATCTATCAGCATGGGGAACTGCTTTAGAAAAAAAAAGAGATCTTACAAATTCATGAGAAGATATCCACCAAGGATCACTGCAGGCAAGTCCAGACCCCAAATGTTTTGAGCCATCTGTGCTGCATTACACAGTCATAATGAAGACAAATACAGACAAGTTTTATGCTCTGAAACCAATTGCATATCTGAATTACTGGGAAAAGAATGGTGGTTGGGGGGCTTTGATGGTTTGGATTTCGTGGGTGTTTTGTTATTAGGTAGGTTGTTTCTTTTTGAAAATAAATGAGCAAACCCAAAAAACAGCAGCAAAGTAGCAATTTCACTTCTGTGACCTCCATTCCAGAAACTCTGAATAAAATTATACCACCCACATCAAAAGTGCAACTCCAGCTAAACTCTCAATAAATGCTGTAGCAGGCAGCAGTTAAAACAATTTTTTATGTAACACCACTTTAGATTAGAGATTCTCCTTTTTTGACTTGCCAAATATTGTTTTCTTCCTTCTTGCTTCCCTTCTGTCTCTTTCTCTTCTAGGTCTTGCTCTTTACCTTCCTCTCCCATAGTTTGCTGTCTATGCCTGATTTGATTATGATTCCTATGATTCTGTTCATCTTTTGGACTATTCTACAACAATAACTATTGTCAACTACATGTTGTCCAGAGATATTGGGAACTTGTGGAAGCCTCATCCCTGGAATTGTTCAAGGTTCAGCTGGATGTGACTTTGAACAACCTGGTCTAATGGAAAGTGTCCCTGCTCATGGCAGGGAGATAGGAACCAGGTGATCTTTCCAACCCAAACCATTTTATGATTCTATTTATTGGTCCAAGATCCCTGTCACAACATCATAGTAGTGATATATATATGTTCAGTTACTGCTGATTTACACCTTCTTTATCTCTTTCTGGTGTTTCCGGAAAACAGATTTATATAAGGAATGTCAGAGACAAGAAGTTTAGAGAATAGTTTTCCCACTCAAAACATGTTTCATAGCATTTCTATTCAGGTATTCCTGTTAGAGAACTATCTCTTCTCATATTCACTTGCTCAAGTACAAATACCAAAGTTTCTAAGATGTCAGGACAGGACTGGCTCTTTTATTATTGATAACACATAAGTGCTTATTTTTTAGCTTATAGCAGTATTTCTACCCATGAGTTTAACACTAGTGGCAAAAGCAAGCTTTTGCTTGAAGGCTTGAAGGCTTTAATTTATGACTTCAAGAATTCTGCATGAACAAGATGTATCTGAATTAGGTAGAATAAGAGATTCACTTAGACTGGCAGGAAATTCTGATGCCAATTATTCTAACCTTGGCTCCAAGTTGAGCTAATTTCAACTTTAGATGGAGTTGCTCCAGGCCTTTTCCTCCTTGCTTCTGAACTATTTCATTATTTCCACAGCTGGATGTGAACAACCTCTGTGGGCAATCCTTCCTTCCTTTTTCCCTCACTATGATTTGTGTGCATTGCTTTTTATCCTTTCATTGTGTCTCCCTCAGTCTGTCTGTTTTCTCTCTGACCTTTCACTAGATATTTGAAGAGAGGGATAAAACTTTTCCTTTGCTATTTGTTTTTCAGACTGAACAAACTTGGCTCCCCCAGCCACAAGGACAGTACTCCCAATGCAGCCTCACAAGTATCAAACACAGCAAAAAAACCCAAAAAATTATTTCCTGCCAGCAGGCAGCTATACTTTTGTATGGAGTTATTTTTCAACAGCAAGGGCCCAATGTGACTTGTATTCAATTTGCTGCCCACCATAATTCCCAGGACATTTTAATAGACCTGGTTTTCTTTCCAGTTGTTCCCCACTCCGTACTGTTGTATGGGGTTAACTCCATCCCAGTTTCAGAACTTTGCATCCGCTTTTGTTGAACTTCACAAAGTTTCTGTCAGCCATTCCTGAAACTTGCCAAGATCCCTCTGAAGATTTTCTCTTCTCTTCTCTCCCACGTGTTAATTACAGCCCCCAGTCCAATGTCGTCCATGAGTTCTCTGAGACTGGTTTCTGTCCCATAGCCTCGATCACAAATGGTCAGTGAAAAACCTCTGGGACTGTCGCTTGTAATGGCCAACAGCAAGGCTTAAAATCCCTAATTGCTGCCCTCTATCCAACGCGCTCCTTATCCATCACCTCTTTGCTCACCAGGGAAAGGCTCTGGATTGCTACAATTGCTTTTTTGACTGTCACTATGTTGATCATTCTTGCTTTATATCTGGATTGTCATTTACCTCAGTCATAATTCTGGCCTTTAACTTGAATTTTAAATTCCTGACAACAATTTAAACATTTGTGTCTATGTTGAAAGGTAGAAAGAGAGAAAGTTACTGTCCCGTCCCGCTTTAAAAAGAGGAGCTGAGGAGGATCCTTTTTGACAGATTTCTCAAACATAAAGCGCAAACGCGGCAATATTGGATCTGAGAAACGTTTACTGAAAAAGAAAGATAAGTGTTCCTACTGTAGGGGGATAGAAGAGGGAGCAGAGAGGGGGAAAGAAAGAGAGAAACCGAACACGGGGACAGATCGTTACCTCCGTACCCAGGACGCTCTGCCGGCATGGGCTCGGCGCACGGAGCGTGTGCCGCAAGCTGCGGCGAGTCCGCACGGCTCCCGGGGCGGGCTGGGCGCGCTGCGGGCCCTGTGTCCCTTCCATCGCTGAAGAAGGGGCTGCCGTGCCCACGGGCGCTCTCCTGGGGCACCTGCGGGCTCCCGCGGCCGGGCCGCAGGCAGGGTGGAGGCGGCGGCTACGTCGGGGAAGCAGCGGAGCACTGGGGTGCCGTGGGGCCGAGCTACCTCGGGGAAGTGGCAAAGCAGAGCAGGACATTGAGGTGCGGACAGGGAAGGCGGACAGGGAAGAAGCAGGACCGCAGGGAGAAAAAGGCGATGGGGGCATGGGGGCTAAGCTGACCCTCCGGGAGAGACACGCTCTCTCCAAGAAAACCAAAGAAAAATGGCCCCAGTTGTGTTGCAGTTAACTGGTTTTATGTGCTAAGGCTACTCCCATGGCCCAGTTTTCCGGGCATTTTTTTCCGGACATCCAGGGATCTGCCCCACCAGCAAGCCGGGGGGG
>VZRX01015547.1:0-89706 GCA_013398075.1 Notiomystis cincta | reverse complement strand
GGGGGGGGGGGGGGTCGCTGGCTGCTCAATCACAGAAGCTTTCTGTGCCCCGACCGGCTGCCAGGTGAAGCCTCCCAGAGGACAGGGCTCCCAGCACATGCACAGTCCCTAGAGTAATTTTTTAGCATATCTATAATATGTATTAAGGCATAAAAAAGAAATCAGATTGGTCCCTATCAGTTCCATTTAGCTAGTTGGCTCCTGAAGATAAATAAGTGAAGAAATATTACTTTGTAGTTTCCTCTTTCTCACTTCCTAATGCCAATGAATTAACCCTGAGAATTTCCACTATTTTCTTTGTAGCTCTAGAAATGCCTTGTTTACCTGTTTCTTGCTGATTACTTGCTGATTTTTTTCATCAGGTTGTCTCATCTAGAGCAGAGCACACACTGCTTGCTTTAACTAAAGACAACTGTACTACAATACGCTTTCTATCTGATCCAGTCCTGTAACAACCAACACAATTGACCCCTCAGCTGAGTATCTGGTGTAGCAACACTTCATTGTAGCACATCTGCCCCCAAAGGCAAGGGAAAGACAGGTCTGAGGCAGAGGGAGAAATGGTGTAAATGCACAAATGAAAAGTGTGGGGCTGGATAAACAAGGTCATGCTATATCATCAAACATTTTCAGAAAGCTTTGCACAAACAACCAGGTATTAAAAATTTAATTTAAAAGATGCTGCATTACAGAAATAATTTATCGAAAAAGGCAAAGGTTGGTTGTTTTTTTTTTTTCTTTTGTCCTCCATCCAAAGATATTCAAGGTCCATTTCTTGAATTGTGGCATGAAGAGTATTAAATTATCAGTCAAAGCTAACAGCCCATACACTGAAAGTTTCATTTTGCAGGAATGGATATTACATGAAGTAAGAAATTTCTCTGAATGCTCTTATAGATGCCCATGCAAAATTTCAGTGTCCACAAAAGTATTTATAAAGCTGCTGACTGAAAGAAAACACTACAGAAAATAAAACCTGGCAAAGGCTGCTTTTTGTAGTCTGTATCTTGTTTGCAGTTCCCTATCTTTTCTCTATAGATATCAGCTACACCAACCCACCCTGTTCAGTATTCCACATATGTAAATCAGCAGATGGAAAGTCTGACTTACACATGAAATCAAAAGAGAGTATTTTCAACCTAAATTGGGTCTGTTAGAAAACCTGGGTTAAACCACAATTCTCACTGCAGTCAGTGACAAAACCCTTGTCTTCAACAACAGGTTTCCAAATTAAAGACAGCTCTCCCTCACACAAGGGAGGAACCACACCACTCTTTCATAAATATTTCCTTCCCACCTTTGCATAGCATCCTAAGAAAACCTGATGCAAGTAAAAACGCTAATATTTTGCTCAGAGAAAACAAAACAAAATACCAAACAGAAACCTTCAGTACTTGTTGATTGCCCAAATTTCAGCTCACAAACTCTTGGCAGAGGCAGAACAATGAAGTACTGAACACCGCATGGAGTGGAGATACACACGTGATACTGAAGGAAAACAGTATTTTGTGTACTGATCATGTCAGACAATCTTAGTCAGTCCTTGACAACACACTTCTGATCTGAGTTCTTATTTTTCAATAGACGGCAATAAATTTCTGTGAATTTATGTTTGTTCACTAGATGACCCAGCTGCAACAGCGAAGGCAGCGCTGTGAGTGCACCTGTGGCTGCCTTCTACCTGTCCTCCCCTTGATCTGATTGCTTAATATTGGACTCTTCTCTAGTTAAGTCTGCAAGGGTTACTCCTTCAAACATCACCTCCTACAAAGCTGAGACTGAAGTTTCTGTTCAGCAGTCGCTCACCAGGATTTGCAGTACTTTTCTCTGCACTCTAGGGTTGCACAGTGAAGAAAACAAGCATGGTTCTAGGGAAAGTCTCCTCCATTTCCAGTATATTTCACTGAACAAGATGAAGAAACAGGATGCTTCAGTTTGAAAGCCTATTATGAACTACAGAACTCACCACTTATTTCAATATTAAACTTCAGTACAAAACATGAGCAGAAAAAGTTTGGTCCTTAGATGTATGAAAAGAGGATCATCATGGAAAATTTAGGAAGCTAAATTTTGCCCCTATAGAGCAATTTTAGTACCATTACAAGAATACTGAATTGAGGACCAGCGACATGAATACATCAGTGTTATAAAGAAGTCATATGAGAGCCACAAAAAATTACTTTGGAAGTGGAAAAGAGACACTTAGAGAGTGAAATTTCAGGAGTTTGTCTTATTGAGGTAGAAATTGAATCAGGCATTTCATAGTGTTACTGTAAATATCTCTGACAGTGGTGGCAGGTATTTCAGTCTTGCTGACAAAATTCTGAAAAGTATCAATAGCTAAAAGATGTAATCTTTTTAGCAGCAAAAAGATTAAGTTATAAGTAAAAGGTTGGTCTTGTCTTTTGCTGGAGTTATTGAAGTCAGGTCAATTATGTTCATAAAAAGAATATAGAAATTATAGAAACTGGATTAAAATAAACAGCCTGTGTAAATGAAAGCTGGATGATATCTTGGCCAAAGATCAAACCTCATCTTGAATATGCAAATCTTAGAGTCTTGTGCATTCGTTCCAGATCATCTCATATTTTTTTCCAATTTTCTACAGGATGTCAGCAAAACCTTAGCCCATGGTGGACGTTATGTGGTTTTGTCTACCCCTAGTTATTTCATTCCATGTGGTTTAATTAGACTAAGTTGAATGTGGATTACATCTGAACCTTAAAACTTATAAATATCTGATGTTTAGTTAAGTATTTAAGCAAGGAACTATCTTCAAACTCTTCCAAGGGTCTGGAAGTAGTCTGGAGGTAATACTAGAAAATTCAGAGATAGAGACAGTCAGGCTCTTGTCTGAAAAAGTGGCATTGATAGTGGCAGAGTGACATTTCAGTCTGAGGCCTTAGCCCATCTTGGACAAAAGAAAGTCATTAATAGATGAAAAGCAAAAGAAACCTCAGTGGGAAATACACAGAACTCTTTAATTTCCATCAGAAATATTTTCAAAATAAAGGGAAAAAAAAAGCCAGTCATGTATTGCTACACTGGTAATATTTTTTTCCCTAATCTAAGATATGAAACAAAAAAGCTTTTCTGCAATTTGATACTTAATCAACCAGAAGTGATGTTTTTACACTGACATTTGGACTCGATGATGTTAAAGGTCTTTTCCAACCTTAATGATTCTACGATTCTGTGAAATACACTAGAAGACTGTGGTGATGTTTTTTTATCTCCCCCTTCTATATTTCTCAGTCAGTTATTACTCCTGACGGTTTTCCTAAGGCATAGTCACATAATCATTTTGTTATATCACACAAGATCTCACCAAGCAGAGTGGATCCCTGCTTCTGCAGCCAAACTACAAGCATGGACCCAATCTGCCCTGATCCAAATCCAGTTCTTGCCAACATCCTTCAACAGTGGTGGAAACCATGAAGTGTTTGTGTTCTCCAGCATTGCAGCTTGGCTGGGAAAACCATAAGATATTAAGCCATTTCAGACAAAGAATCATCAAACTGCCTGTTTAATCAGAGGAATGTAGAAAGAAAGCTTTGTGTGACTTGATAGACAATCTTGCATTGATTTAAGGAGTGAAATCTAGCAATTAACACTAATAAATATTAGCAGGGGGTGAAGAATAATCTGACTGCAGTTCTAAAGGGAATTTCTCCACTCGGAAAAATAAAACATTCACACCAGAATTTGGCAGGACATTAGAGTTAATCACCACTATTCTTCATACCATCTTTAATGATCACAAACAGTCAGGACCTCCAATTTACATCTCATTTACAAGATGGCATCTTTTAGCAGCATGAAACCTCCTAACAGCTCTCGACCATTAAATGATTAAAGATTTATTCTTCAGTACCTAGATTTTCTCAGTCTAACCTTACTTACATCTGCTGCAATTACAACATGAACATACTTAGCCTGTGCTTACAGAAAAACAAGGATGTGTTTACACTTCATGAGGTTTTTTCCTTCAAGAGGCTAAAATTGATCCTTATGAGAGAAAACAGCATCCTTTCCTTTCCTTCTAGCAAAATAGGACAAAAGCCACTGTGCTAGTCTCTGTCGATGAAGCACTCTCCAAAGAAGCAGATGAACAGACCAGATGTACACAGCTTGTTTGATACCTTGCTGCTTCAATAATTTTCATTGCAGTAAATGTTGCTTAATGCTGGTATAATTTGTTGCTCAAAGGAAGCAATTTTAGTTTCCTTTAGTGCCGTTATGATGATGCCCTCTCTTTTCCTGAAAGGCTCAGGACATCTCCTACCCAGGGAGCAGCTTGGAGGTGAATCTGACTTTACAGCCTCAAAAGGAAGCAGAAGGCCAGGGATGTCTGAGCACAGGGTCACTGTGCAAAGCCATGAAAGCCTGGATAGCTGTAAGCCAGCACAGCTCGTGCTGTGCATCAGCAGACATCAGCAACTGGCAACTGCTGGGGGAGCAGTCCCATATTTACTTGGCATGAGACTCCTTTATATAGACAGCTCAATTTGATTAATGGTCACCAGTGGTTGAAATGCTATTTGCATAAAAATACATGCTGCACTGAAAGTAATTTTATATAGGAAACATGCATAGTTCAGAAATGTTGCTTGGAGGCCTACTTTTCTTGGGAAAGAATTTACAATTAAAAATAAGAATATACATATTAGTGTGTGTATTTATATTTCCTTGCCCCCAGTTTAAGCTCTCTTCAGATGTGCAAGACCATCTTGACACTACTGAGGTCTTCAATTTCAGTTCATGGCATGAGGATTTTTAAGATGATTCTAGTCTGAGCAGTTGAGTTATTTGGGGTAGGATTACTTTTCTGGTTTGGACAACTCACTTGCTAGGCTCAGGACTTTGTCACTCCATAACATCCCTTAGAGTTTGCCTGTCACAGCACAGAAACAGTGTTTGATGCAAACAAAATTAGTAAAACTAACCCCCAGAATGAATCAATCACTCATGGGACATTTTTCCTAATACCTTTTGCAGACTGATGCATCTTTTATATCCTCTATCTGTCTTGGTTGGAAGGCCCTTTTTTGAGCAAGATTATCCCATCGAAACTAAACCTTTATCTCATATGTATTTACCAGATATAAAAATACATTAAGTTTTCTAATATAAATATTTACTAAACATACTAATATATATTATACCTAATTATAGCTGATTATAGCTCAGTACAGTGACCTTTCCCTCTCTTCTGTGTTCCTGCAATGTAGCATTGTAGAAGAGGTATAGGTGAGCATGAGAGAGGAAACACAGATTTATCAAGGGCACCCATTTGTTACAACTTTCTTTGCCACACATGACTGCCACATCTCTCCCTTGATACATTATTTGCACTAATTAGACACTCAGTTGTAGTGGGCTCACCCTGGCTGGATGCCAAGCACCCACAAAAGCCTCTCTATCACTCTGCAGCTGGATAGGGGAGAGAAAATAAAATGAATTGTTCATGGCTTTAGATAAAAGGACCAGGAGAGATCACTCATAAATACCATCAAATTAGAGATATTAATTGAATTTATTACTAACAAAATCAGAGCAGGATGATGGGAAGTAAAACAGATCTTAAAATCAATTTCCACCCACCTCTCCCTCCTTTCTAGCTCTACCTCCTCGCTCAGCAGCACAGGGAGGCAGAGAATGGGGGTTATGGTGAGTTCATCACATTATTTCTCCTGCTGCTCAGAGAGAGAAGGCCTTCCCCTGCTCCAACATGGGATTTCTCCCATGGGAGATAGAGCATCACTGGGTGTGTAGGGATTTGTATGTTCTCATTAAGTAGGAAAATTCACCCCAAAATTAGAGATGAATGCATTGACACTTTCTTTTGTCTTCACTAAAAAGTTGACCTGCAAACACCAATTTTGCTGAAGTACGGTCTTGTCAAGGAGTATTCCTGAGAAATGTAAAAGTCTCACAGTTCCTCATATGCAGCCAGGGCCTCTATACACTATCAGAATGCAAATTAAATATAATAAAATACATAACACTGAAATAAAGTATTGCTGCCACATGAATGAGCACTGTCAGACACACAAGATCAAATAGTGCTGTTTGGGCCATTTGAGATCTCTCATATGAAATATTTTCCCTGCTGTTAACCAGTGTTTACTTTAGTGCTTTTGTGTGCACCAGATTAATGACAGGAGAATGATAAATATGAATGTTATTTTAAAAGATTAATCTCTTTAACATATAAGAGCCATGAACTTCAAAGTGAATACAAGCTTGTTAATCTGTCACGTACAGGCTTGCACTTTCCCCATTTGCAGAATAAGAGCACTGTTTCATATTAAGATATGGGATTTATCTGGCTTTCTTAAAGTGTTGAGAGAACATTTTTGTTATATAAATAGCATTTTCTATACAAATAGTGGTCATTCTTTGGCTCATTGCCTAGAGAAGATATCCTCTGTAGCTCCCTGATGTGGTTAACAGGTGCTTTTTTAAGCACACAGCCCTCTTTCATCATGCACTAACCTTCAATAAATCAGAATAATTTAAAATGCAAGTTCTGCTCTCAGAAATCTGCTGCCGTAACAGAAAGTTCCACTGTGATGTGGCAAAATTCTGTTAACTGCAGTGCAACAATATGAATCGCCAAATTTGAGATGAATGAGCCTTGTAATGCCTCAGGGATAACATTTTGGTGGCTGAAGAATTTGACACTTTATGCATTTTGAGTTTCTATAATCCTATAGTTATCCTGACAGCAGAGAATCTGCTCAATAACAGTAACTACACAGAGGAAATTATTAAAACATGCTGCACAAATACAGAAAAGAAAGTCAGCTTCACAACTGGAGCTCTGTACTCCTGTACCTGTAACATGGAATCAGCTTTTAGTTGATCCATTTATTCTATATTTTACCACTAAGATCCTCAACAGTTTTTGTATTTAAATATCTCAGCTTTTTGAGAAAAGAGAAGGACTTCATACGATTGGAGGTTTTTTCAGACATGCTAATTCCTGAGAGGAACAGGTACGCTGAAGACATTGGTGTTGCAGCAGGCATAAATGGAAGCCCCAAAAGGCAAATAAATTCCACAAAGAACAGAAATTATTTTGTCTAAAGAACAACTGGGTTGTTTCCATCAGTTCTGAAAACTACACAAAGTTTAGCTCTTGTCTGCTCCCCCATAAAATTAATTTAGCCCACAGTTTCTCTAGGCAATACCATTCCATTGATGCTAAATTTGTTTTTAAGGACAAAACAGAATTGTACCACTTTAAAAGATGCCCAAAGCATAGTTAAAATTATTAACATTTTTGCCTTCAGAACAAGTGTAGAGTAACAGAAACACTTTTATATCCATAGGCGGTGTTTCGATTTGGAGCGTAATACCCAAATCCCAGCTAAAGTCAAGGAAGTGTCTGAAGTACCCAAGGCAACCCTGTAGCTGTACCAAGCCACAGTCAGAGCAGAAGATCATTCACATTCAAAGGAGGATTCAGCCCATCTATTCTTTCTGCTGATTTCAGAGGGAGTCTAGAGTAACTGCATGCCGATAGGAGATATCTCAGTTTTTGCAGCTACTGGTGTTTTCATCTTCAGAAAAAGCTCTTGGCTCCTAATATTGAAGTTGTGAACTTCAAAGGTTCAGAACTGAGATTGTCTAACAATGTCAACATTGAGAACTGGTGAGAAATTTCCCTTCGGTTACATTTAGGTGAATAGGTAAGGGGGAAGAAAGAGCATCTCCCTTCAAGTTGCATTATCTTTCTCTTTTCCATTCTTAATAAAAATATTCTTGATCATATGGCTTTGAGAGATCTAAAGCAAAACACATGGCAAGCATAAGTCCATTTATGTTTATTTTAGCTCTCACCAGCATGCTAAAAACACTTCTATTTTGTCAAACAGTATGTTAATAGGGAGACCTAAGTGCAATTATTTATTTCCCGAAATAAAATTAATCCTCTATATTTTTCTTCTGCTTTTTCCTAAATGAAGCTTGGCTGACTGCACTATGCCAGGAGTAAAAATGAGGGCATTGTGGAACATTCCTAATGGTGTAATATGGATTTCCTTCCTGTTTTGTTGTGCTTCATCACTCATAGGTGGAAGACATCATATATGTAAAAAATGTGAATATATCAGATACACTGTAATTAATGCATAAGTCAAAAATTTCAGCATCAATTCCATACAGAAAAAAAATAGCAGAACTAATTAAAAAAATAAATCTAGCAACTCCATGCGAAGAGGAACAGTGAGATAATAGGAATTGTCCCCTCTCAACTGCTCTGAGAATGGAAACTTTGCATGGTGGCTGATATTGGATGGATTACATGAGAAATGATAAGAAAAGGCTACTAAAATAACATCCAGATAAACAAATAAATAAAGGAATACTACCAAAGACCTAGCAACAGAAACATTTTTCTTGGAAGTATGTACCTAGAGAAATACCAGTAGAAAGTAAGACCATTGGGCTCTGATCCAAGATTTTTTTATTGTTACAGCTGAGCCTCCTGTTTTTATTCATAAAGAAAAGTGATGGCTACTCTCTCACATATATTCTTGATGGGTTTTTGCCTGATGATTTACCTGCACAGATGGGTCTCAGAAGTGTACAAACTGCTTCTGTGCTGAGCAATACACCAGGAAGCCAGCTTTGACTAAAGTCCCCTTTCAGTACTAATGCCTGAGCTATATCACATCCATAGCTGCCTTGCCCCCACGTCCTGCTAATGGTGTAATAAATAAGGACTGGTTCATAACTACAATTTCATGGAACCATTGTGAATCAACTCAATGGAGGTGATTCTCCTCCTCTACTCCGCTCTCATGACACCTCTCCTGGAACTGCTGCATCCAGCCATGGGGTCCCAGATAAGATGGACGTGGATCGGTTGGAACAAGTTCAGAGCAGGGCATGAAGGTGCTCAGAGGTCTGGGGCACCTCTGCTATGGAGACAAACTGAGAGAGTTGGGGTTGTTTAGCCTGGAGAAGAGAAGTCTCCAGGGAGTCCTTAAAGTACCTTTCAGTACCTAAGGGGGCTAAAAGAGGGCTGCAGAAGGACTTTTAATAAGGGTGTGTAGTGACAGGAAAAGCAAGAATGGCTGTAAACTTAGAAAGTAGGTTTAGACTAGATACAAGGAAGAAATTCTTTACTGTGAGGCACTGGCACAGGTTGCTCAGGGAAGCTGTGGCTCCCCCATCCTTGGAAGTGTTCAAGGCCAGGTTGGATGGAGCTTAGAGCACCCTGGTCTAGTGAAATGTGTCCATGCCATGGCAAGGGGCTTGAAACTAAACAATCTTCTAATCCAAACCATTCCATGCTTCTAAGCATACGTATTTGGAAAAAATACAATTCTAAAAAATACTGGACATTTAACCAGTGTTAACAAATTTCAAATGTCATGTATTTGAACAGAGTAATTTATTTTCAACTGTTCACAAAATCAGTTATATTTCCAATGCCTGAAGAGATTCCTCCAAGCTACTTTGTAGCCAGGTTGCAACACTACCCATATGCAATTTCAATTATTAAATTAGAATAAATGCTTAGGAGAGAAATTAATAAATTTCAGCAAAAGACCCAGACCATTTGAGTCTCTGGAAATTCTTTATGCACATAGCAAATGTTTGATCAGGCCCCAGAACAACTCCCAAATCAATGTAGAAACTTCTCAGAAGGAAATATACAGCTGGCAGTATTTGTGTCAGCATCTTTTTTCACCTGCTGACTCTTCTTAGCTTTACTATTTTTCATACATAGTCTTCCTTAAGTTACATAATAGGAAACCAGTCAACTAGGTATATTTTCACCTTAAATTTCCTGTTTCTTCAAAACCCCCACACTGCACACAAGGAACATCACAGATGACTTGCTAGCCACCTCAGTGTCAGCAGTAAGGAGAGCTGGATGACTTCTGTGCTCCTGAAAATCTCTTATCCACGTGCCTATCACCTCTGTTTTCAGTGTAGTTAATTTCTGTTCATCTGATGATTTTTCTAAGAGTGCTCTTTTATCTTGACAGGGAGACAAAGCTCACAAGCACTGATCTTAGATGCTGCACCTGTTTATTAACAATTTTATTCAAATTACATAGTTTAAGAGATTACACTTAGTAGGAATACCAGTCCCCACTCACCCTATTCTGCCCCACTATGCCTCTCAGGGGAGCTCAAGCAGTGTAAAGTTATACCAAAGGGCAGCAGTAAGCACATTCAAAAAGCATACACTGATTTTGCTTACTGAAATAATGCCATGGTTTGAGCTGCAGCAAGTAATAGTTTTATGGTAAAAACTATTGTATTTCACTCATATCTGCTAAATCCTTACAGCTGTGAAACAAATTGTTAATACTCCAGCATCCTTCATCTTAAGCCAAGACACAGATATCAGTTTTAGGACTAGCACAGTTTAACACTGGTCATTTGTAAATTAATATTTACAGGTATTTCATTATCAACTTTTGCACTTATTTGGGAAAAAAATATACAGAATTCCATGGTGAGTTTTATTCCTAGGACAGGATTGGATTTCATGAGTGTTATACAGCTATGATTTTACCTGACAAGATAGCTAGATGGTGCTAAAACATACTTGTTGCAATACAGTTTTACTGCTGGTTACGTGTTTTGAAATACAGCATTTTATCTCTATGATTGCCTATAGCTACAATATTTATGTACACTTTCCTTCAGCAACTTCCTGAAAAAGTTCCTAGTGAGTCTGGAAAACATTTTTATTTTTACACTAAAAATGAGATATTTGAGATAGAGAAATTAAGGTTCTAAGTTCAATCAAGAGATTTCTTGAGTCACAGATGAGTATGTTAGCCACAGGACTCTCTGTCCTTTACAGAGAGTGCCCACCACTGAAACACAGCTTCTTCTGGCACAAAATCCATCAGTTTAACCATAAACCATGTTAAAAAGAAATTTTCCTCTGAGTAAAATGGAAATTCAGGAATTAAACTGGTTGCATGCTGTAACAATCTAGGCATCTGAAATATATATTAACCAATTTATGAGAATTTTGTCAATAATAAACATATATATTAAAATAAAAAATATAAAAAAAAATCTCACCTCTTGTAATATTGTATTTGTTTAAGGGAGAAGTGGAGAATG
Organism: Notiomystis cincta; assembly: GCA_013398075.1. Classification (NCBI taxonomy): domain Eukaryota; kingdom Metazoa; phylum Chordata; class Aves; order Passeriformes; family Notiomystidae; genus Notiomystis; species Notiomystis cincta. The sequence goes on along the minus strand of VZRX01015547.1, from coordinate 78,600 downwards.
AGTTTGTAAAGAAATCCAGATTAATTACAGAAAACATTGTCTTTTCAATGTTAATCTTTCCTTGTTGAAATTTTACCAAGGAAGTAAATGAGTTTAATTTTTTTCCATTACAGGCTTTCATGAGGAGGACTGCTTACAACATAATTTAAATAATTAACCTGAAAGTATATGTATTTGAAACAATCAAATAAATGCGTTTACATAAACTGTACTCATGTTTGTCAGAAATATTCTTTGCTAAACATGTAGTAATCTGCTCCTCATGGCTAGTAAATTTGGTCAGTCTCATTACTTACATCACCTTCAGCTGAAAAACTCATCTACATTAATGCATTAAGCCCATTTTCTTTCTTTAGTATTTTCAAATGTCTTTCCTTATAAACAGGAACATTAAAAACGTGGTATTTAAGCAAACTTGGCTTACTTTGTGAGCATCTTATGTAAGTGAGCAAATCTTCCAAAGCTCATCCAGGGTGTACAGCATTGAAAAGCAGCTCAAGTGACTTCCTCTGAGCAGAGATCTTCTCCACATGTGATTCCCATCTGCAACCGTTTGGAGTCATGACAGATCATCTGGAAATTCATGAATGTGCATGTTCCACACAACAGCTTTCTACAGCCCTACCCGTTTTAGGTAAGGGTTGGAGGTGTGAGATGTAAGAGAAGCATGTTTCTCCTAAGTAACCTACCGAGCTGGACAGGGAAGAGGCCCACACAGAGATCCCTGTTGGAAATCATTCTCTGGAAGATGCACAGAGCTGTCATTTTGAGCAAGGACTTCTTCGTCTGGTTGTACTATTTGTTTTTTCAATAATAGACAAGATTTTATTTGGCAGGTGCCCCAAGTCTGACATACTACCTTGCCTGACCCTTAATTCTTGAAAGAAATACCTGTTTTCAGAAAGAACACATTTATACTGAGCTGATTTCTATACCAATCTACCAAGGTGGGGCTGGAGCAGTTGGCTCATGGAAGAGTAGCTAAGGGATTTTACACATTGTCTTATTCACATAGGCAGTATGGTTGGTATATACCCAGCTCTGGGGGCAGAATTCCTTCCAGAGGTAATTCCTTCTCCCTATATTTTGTGTTTGCAGTCTTTTTCTTGCCTGAAGTGCAGAGTTTGTGCACTGTATCACAACTCTCTTGTATCTGCTCTTGCTCTTGTTTGTGGTTCTGAGGATCTGCAAGGTTTCTTGTACATCTCATTCAGTGTAAGCATTAGAGTGACCAGTGACCTGGACCATTTCCTCAGAGCCTACACAGATGCAGGAAGGGAGAAAAGCACACAGCACAGCAAACTGATGAGAGAGGACTTGCTATTGCTCTCTCCTAATAAAATGTGAATTTCCCTTTCTTATTTATCTTGCTCTTCACACACTGTGATGATGAAAGAGTTTAAAATCAACAGAGAAAAGAGGACAGAGTAATTTCTACACCACCTAGTAAAGAATTTTGGGAATGGATAATAACAGATGTTTTAGGGGAAGATGCCAGAGTGGATATTTTGAAAGCTTTCCTATTAGGAAGTGCCTGTGTTATGTTTCAGATGTCTTTGCTTTATTTGTTTGTTTGTGGGTTTATTGTTGACATCATTTTCCTTCCTTTAAAGTTCTTGTTTCAATTTCCCATAAAAAAATATCCAAATCTTTAAAGTGACCTGCTAAACACTTCAGGTCTCTGGACATTTTCCTACAGCTGGGTACAGGCAACTGCTTCCTAAGTTCACCCATCCTCCTTGGCAGAGATGTATGAACCAGGTCCAGGCTGGAGACCTTTCACACATGCATAATGACCTTGCTGTCTCGGCAGGGCTCATTAGCATTGGCACAGCCTGGCTGCTGGACCACACGGCCTTGTGCCTGGCCAGGCTGGATGATGGACGAGCAGAGTGCCTCCATTTGTCCAAAACAACAGGTAAAGTCCTTTAGACTTTCCCCTACAGAGCAGACATTTTCTTTTATGGGTGCTGAGAAATGCCACCTTCAGGGCTAGCTAATAAACAGAACTTTTCAATGAGAGTATCCACTTGATCATCTGAATTTTGAACAGAAGAGCCTGGAAATACAGATGAGGATTTCTCCTTTCAGTGCCTGTAGAGATTTGGGCTCCAAGCTAGGGATTTGAGAAGGCAATTTCCACAGGTGATGAAATTCTCTCCTTGTCAAAACAAGAGTTGGTTTTTTTTTTGTCACAGGAGATTAGCTGGAAATTTGGCTAGCAGATGCTGAGTGATAGGATCTCACAAATCAGCAAATCCTGCCTTCCTCCGAGTCCACACCTGTTTTACTATCACCATGATGAGTGCTGAACCTGAATGTGATTAAATTTAAATGCCTCCCTCAGGTGGTTAGGAAAAAAAATAAAAAGGGAAAAACAACACAATTTTTGAGAAGTAATACTCTGGCTTAAAAAGAAGCAAATTGAGCTGTAGAAAAACAGCATCTTGGCTTTTTAAAAGTTCATTTGCTCCTGCTGTTTATACCCTACCTGAAGCCACACCACCCTGGGTTTCTGAAATCTTGCTGGTGACATTTTAAAAGATTATGATATTGGATGGATTATAAATTGCAATTTTTGTGCTTTCCTATTAGTTTGCCACTAGCAAGAAAGAAAGGACACAAGCCCTGTTGCCCTTTAGAAAATGAGCAGCAAATAGGATCCTGTTTTCCAAACATTTACATAGCTATCAAGTTGTTTTCCTGTTAAGGGTTTGTTTTGAAAAGAATCAAAGTCAGATTTTTTTTTCCTGTAGACACTAGCATTTTATTCCAAATTGTGAATTGCAAAAGCTCAAAAATACATGATTTTTTTTCTTCCTAAGCAAATCCAACAAGTCTGTTATCCTCTGCTCTTCTGATTTCATTACAGAGATATCAGAGGACTTACAGTGGTATTAGATTGGAGTAACCAAATGGTGAGTTAGGTCCTGCTCATTTCATTACAGCAGCATAAAGCAGATGCAGTGTACATATGGGTCTCTGATAACATGATCACTGAAAGAAAAAAATTACACATTCTAGTAGTTTAAAAATGCTTAACTGGAGAAAGCAGTGCTGTATTTATTTCCCATTAGTGAAACCTATAGACAACTGATATTTGAGAAATAAAAAATAAAGTTTGCAATCACAGCTCACAGTGATTTATGTCACAATGTTTTCAGATGACACTGTACTGCATTAGGTTAGGACACACCATGAAAACATGCTTGCATTGGAATAATTTGCTCAGCTTTCAGGTCAGCTCAGTGTTGGACTCCTGTTTACATGTAAATTCACTTGCCCCTTCAAATTTGTCCATATGTGCAGATGAATTCTTCTCCAGGTTTGTCAGGGATCACACTTAAACTTGTAGGACAGAAACTGGTGAATTCCTGCTTGTCAAATCCCAGGCCATCTCCTCAGTGCCCCCCATCCCTCCTTTCTGCTTGCTGCTTGTTTGGTCCTGTGGATTTCAGAGTATCTCCTATCATTCTGTCACCATGCCAGAAGCTTACAAGCTTCACCTCCTGACTTTGCATTCTTAATCACTAGCTTCTCCTTTTCTCTCATCTTCTACAGTAATTTGTAAATTTGATCACATTTTGTATTTTCACAATTCTCATTAGTATTTAGGTCTTGCTAATTTACTTTCTGAATATTCCTGTCTGGAGGAAGATGTATGAACTCCATGAAGCAAGTGGCTGCATTTTCTTCACCTGAAATTTCTTCAAACACTATGACACCTCTGTGACTAGAAGCATAAGAGAAGGTCAAGATAAACAACAATGGCTAAGAACAGGAGTAGAACTCTTTATGCAAGGTTATCTGACTAGAGACTGGCAGATAAGTAAGATCTTTTTCATAGTGAAAGCATGATTAAAACTGTTATAGTATAATTTTTATAGATCTCTATCTAAATATTTGTAAAATGCTCAGTAAACAAATTACCTAAAAGAAATGAATGAGCGAATAATTGAGATTCTTAGGAATTTTACATCAATGAAAAATGCAATTTCTATGCACCAACAATTTTCCATTAAAATTGCCTATGAAACTGGCATTTTCAATGTGGAAAAAATCTAAAATTCTGTTTATTAAGCCAACTGAAATGTCTTTGAATTGGTAAATAAATAGACTAAGAAGATACCCACTACTAACATAATCTGCTAATCAGAAACTCAAAATGAGGTAATCATTAAAAATAATATTTTTTTCTAATGCTTAAAATAGGTGAAGAATGGAGAGGGGGAAGTATCTTATATCTTTGAATTATTTGCTTGGCTAAACTGTCTGAAGAAGGCACAACAACTAGTTTTGTACTTTCATGCTTCTTCTTTGTCCTCTTTCTCCACCAGCTCCAGAAATCCATAAAAAAGCCTTGTAACCTGTGGAGAACATCACACCTGGAAACTTTTCCTCAGGCTTTTCTACATCTATAACTATTATGTATTGCCCATACTTTCTTAAACTGTCACTTTGAAGCATAAAACAAAGTAGAAAATACTTTATGGGAGACTTAAGAGAACTTTGCAAATCCGTCATGGGCTGACTCAGGCTCCTTCTGCTGTTGTCCCAAGTCAGCTGGGTAGCAGTCACATCTAAGAAACAATGTCTCAACAGTGTGATGCTTGAGCTAATTAACTCCCTTTGTAAGATCGAAACACAGTTTTCCACTAAGGTATCTGTGCTGTATTTATATGGCTGAACTGGATTTATCTGCAGGGGAAAACTGGCTCTTGCAGTGATTAAACTAAATATGTATTCCTCTGTCTTAAACCACTAAGTCCTGGTGAGAGAAGCCTGAAAACAAAGAGGTTTTGAGGTGGAGACAATGGTATCCATACCCACATGAAATTTTATGCATAGACCCCTGGGAGAACCTTTCTCACTGTTATTTCCATCCAGCACGAAACATCAACTGTGCCCAAACCACCACCAAGCCTGGCTACCCAGCACACTGTACTAGGAAGCACACACTGGAGCATGATATATGCTGTGCCTGCCCTCGGAGACCCCACCAGGGACAAAATGTCACAGCTGTGTTTGGCAGATATACAAAGCCTTCTTCACCCCTGCTCTAATGTTTCTTAAAGATTCTTTATTACTTCCTGGTTCAAGGTTATTGTTAATTGCCATGCAATTAGCATGGTAGCTCCTCGTTAGCTTGAAGTGCAGGCAGAAAAAAATCACATCTACCTGAAGTTTCTGTGCACAATCATATGTGGGAATCTTGAGAGACTGAGGAAAGGAAGCTGTCCTACAGTCAACACCATTCATGTTTTCTCCCATCAGCATACAACTCCAGCACACCATGGAAGACATTGTAACTACTTCCCAGAAAAGTATGGAATCCTAGAGTGGTTTGTCTTGGAAGGGACACGAAAGATCATCTCATTCCAACAAACCTGCTATGAACAGGGATGTCATCCAGTAGGTTAGGTTGCTCAAAACTCCATCCAACCTGTTCTTGAAGCCTTCCAGGGATAGGGCATCCACAGCTTCTCTGGGCAACCTGTTCCAGAGCCCCACCACTCTTACAGTGAAGAATTTCTTTCTAACATCCAATCTAAACCTAACCTCTTTCAGTTTAAAAAATTCCCCTTTGCCTTCCTCTATTTGCCTTTGAAAAACTGTCACTCTCTTTTTTGCAAACCCCCTTTCATTCTTTCTTTCTCAGCCTACTCTTCACCCTGCACTCCTTTACCAAACAGACTTCTCCCTGCAGCAGATGGTAATGAGAAGTGTCTAATGAGTGGCATGGTGATTATCAGGGGAGAGGGTGAGAGGCTTGTCATGTCCAGAGGACATGGCTGCAAAATATTCTTCTATCAAGTGAGCAAGAGAGATGTGGGAGGGGAAAGTGTCTTCCTTTACCCCACATTTGGTAATCTTTGAGCAATAGAAGACTAAAGCCTTGTCGACAGCTCAGCAACCTGCTCTTGTCTTAGCATTTTGTTTCAGTAAACCAGTTATTTACCATGTTTGTATAGACAGATTAGTTGTTTTGGGTTTTTTTTTATTGATAATAAATACACAAGATAACACTGCCTCATCAATCTGGCTAAGTCTCCTCATCCTGCTTTCTGCTCCACAATGACCTTTTCATGCTGACTGAGTAATGTGCCCCTTACATGATTTGTAACAGATATAGATTGTTTACCTTCTCTTTCTCCTTGATGACATACTGATTAATAGCACCATGAGAACTAGCTCCTTGTGATCAATTAATCATCTGTCATAATTGTTCAGTTGCCAAATAATTATTAATTTTGGGTGCTTGTGATAGTGAAGGTTGACAATGTTAGAAGGGAGAACATGTTCCCTTTGCTTTGCTGGGGATCTGAGTCTAAAAACCTCATAGAAATAGATATGTCTCAAGGCATTTATCCTCCTGTACTTTGGATTGTAATAACTCTTTTCAGGGAATATATCAAAGTATTCACTAAATGCCAGTTGCTGAGGGAACTTGATAATGGAAAAGCAATGCCTTTCTTGGGCACATATTAAAGGTTTGAAGGCTGGGCCAGACAACCTCAGCTCTCTTCATGAATAGCAGGATTCATGAGTAAAAATTATTCATCTTCACTCACTATTTAATGACCTGTGTGCAGAGAATTAAGCAGATTTATTCTCTCCTGCTAGTTATCAGTGCACATAGATAAGTATTTGAAAACCTAACTCCTCAGCGGTAACACAGGTGAAGTAAGCCTTCACAGAGCCTCCCACTTCAACACAAAGGTCTTGGCATACAGGGGATCTCACCTGAGAATATGGAGGACTCCATGACCCTCTCTTTTTCCCTCTAGATCTATAGTTTAAGTTGTCACTGGAGAGCATGTAAGAGAGTTCATAACAAAGGAGAATTCTGGTTCAGCATCACTATAAACCTACGTGCTCAGAAGACAATCATGAAACACTATTAATTAATGGAGAAACATGGCACGGGAAACCGACTTTACCACATTTTGCTAACTCTTAAAATCCAGACCTACATAAAAGTGTGTAGTACTATGCAGGTATAATGATATCTCTAACAACAACACTACACCTGAAATGTTAATTCTCCCCTAAATTATTTCTGTGCAGAGAAGTTTCACATATAAAGGTCTCCTTTAGAACTTGGAAAATCCAAATCTACTTCTCTGATCTTCGGATTAATTAAAAAAACTTCAAACAAACCTAAACACAAAAACTAAATTTTATCTAATAGGAAAAAACATTACACCATTCATTCTTCCCTTCTTGTTTGAACACTTATCCTATGTACAGGGTTTGCAAGCAAAGACATATAGGGATTCCAAATAAGCATTTTCTTTTTGTGAGCATTGTGGTGATGCAGATTCTGAAGATGATATTCTTAATCCTGGCTATTCCTAGTCCCAGTGCTGTTCCAAAGGATTGATAATCCTTTGAACTTTATGCATCATAACATTACTGGAGATAAAAAAATCTGTGATGAAATTTGCATATTTTAGATTTGGCTTGAGCATTGATATTGGACTAAAGAATGTTGAGAATATAGGAGGTAAGCAACCTTTCTTGGTCTTGTTACTTCCCATTAAAGGAAGTGCTAAATACATCTAAAAAATAAACCCAAAGACATAATAGAAGAGAGATAAAGCAAATATTCATGAATGCTGTCCCAAAATTTTGGATAGAAAACAAAACATTCTTGGGCACATTTCCTTGCTTTTCTAAATTCTCAAGCTTAATCTTCAGCACTGAAATTTCAAGTAAGGATTCAGTTATCCTAAAAATAACCAGCTCTTTATATCTTCCTGCATTTGTACATTTTTTTCATATGAAAACTCAGAGGTCTGTGGTGGTATTTTAAATTAAATTGTAATGGCATAGTTGCTTGAGCAATAATACTGATAAAAAAATCAAATAATGGAGCTCTTTGAATGGCCAGTCTAGTTGGGTAGGAATCTAATTATGCAAAACAGGTGCAGTGGTTTCCATTCTCTTGAATGAGAACCTGTGGCTCTCAAGAACTTGGAAATGCAGCATTAATGGATGTTACCAGAGAACAAATAATTTCTATTCTGAAAACCTAATAGATTATTTATTATTATTACTATTATTATTATTATTATTATTACTATTATTACTACTACTAGTAGTAGTAGTAGCAGCAGCAGTAGTAGTAGTAGTAGTAGTAGTAGTAGTAGTAGTAGTAGAATACAAATATATAGTATGACTTCTATATTATTTCCCTAGTAACCGAGTAGGAAAATAGCTATTTTATGAGAAATGAGTAATACTGTTGTTAAACTATCCTCCCAAATGATAGCAGTTAATTTTGTATTTAATATTAACATTTGAATGTAATGGAGACATGGAAGCCAAATATTTACATTATGTTGTGCTGCCTCTTGAATAAATGACTGTTCTTAAAGACCAGCTTGAGGATTACATGTATGCAGGCTTTTCCAAAAGTAATTCATCTTCATTAACAGTCTTTGACCAAAGAAGTTAATGATATGCTTTCCTAAAAGGTTAACTCCCACTAACTGCAGGTCTAGCTATCTGAGATTTTCTTTTCTGCATATTTTTTTCTGATAGCTGACATTTCTATTTTTGCACATTACAGAATGGATTCCCTTGGAAAATTTGAAACTGAAATCAAAATCATATCCTAAATTCCTCATCATTTTCAGCAATCTCTAGATCTGTTAAAGTTTAGACCAGCCTCTGAATTTTATTACATTAGCTTCCTCTCTTTTCCTCTGAATTATTTTTCTTTTCTCTCAGTCGTTTTCACCTATAAATTTACAGGCGGATATTGGTAGGTTAAGGTGAAACTATGCAAATGAATTAGTAAATTAGACTGCATGTGCTGAGGCTAGATGAGCTGTCAAAACAACATTTTCCTACTGGTCTGCAGAATTTACAGAAGGAAGATAAAAGAAAAAGGGGTGGAGGGGAAGAAATTAAATCTTTTACAGAGAATTTATATACAATCTTAAAATTAATGGTGGGTTGTAAATCATGCTACCCCTCTTTATCTTCAAAATTCACTTCATCTTTATTAAAAAGTAAACCAAAATCAGCCTCAAATCCTGAGGATTTTATGGGTTTGAGATCTTGCAGAGCATTGTATCTCTTAGACTTATGCTTGTTAGCAAGATTTTCTATACCTGATCTGACCTTTAACTCAGGTAACTTGGAAGAATTCATGGGGAGGGAAGGAAGATACTTAGAATTTTGCAAGATTAATTTCACTTAATAGGTTAGAGTGAAAGTTGAATCCTACCCTGAAAATGCTCCCTTTTGACCACTTTACTTCAAACATAAATATATCTGTTAGGTGATTTGACTTCACTTCATTACCCTGTCATTCTCTCCCAGCACTCAGAATAATAGTTGACTGTTCAGAAGAATTCAGAAGTGTGCTTAATTACATGAAGTATCTGTAAACGTCTCACTCAAGTGGTTTCAATTCTTGTCCCTTTTACTCTGCTAGATATGATTCAATGAGTAAGATAATGATGCCAGATAAATTTTACCTCTTAAACTGTTTTTCAATAAATATTAATAACTGATTATGATAATTGATACTGACTGTAATTGATATAGATTTTTCTACTGGGCAGATTTTCCTGGGAAATATCTTTCCAAACTGCTCTTCAGTGACCTAGAGCTGGTGGTATTTGGAGGTGTTGAAGTATGGGAATTACAAGGTTCACTTAATCTAAACCATAGCAGTTCAACATGAAATTTGTTTATTGTATTTGCCATAATGGACCATCAATCACACAAAAGGAATCTTGAAACTCCTACATTACTTCTGGCAGCTAATTTTTATAAGTTTGTGGCTAATTCAGACATTTCTATAGGCTAGTCTTAATAAACTGTTGGGATTTCACTTCAAGGTAGAATTATGTTATGCTGCCCATGCCATAGAGATAAAATCATTATAAACTTTTTCAGATAGTCAACACTGTCGATTATTTGTTTGTTAGTTTATTTATTTATTGTCTTTTAGGATTTTTTCAGTCTTTCTTGTTTATACAATTTACTCTTCTTAAGAATGCTTATACTTCAACATTACTAAAGTATCTGGTGGTCACCATTGTTATTCTTAATATGTATTTTGATAGCTACTCTTGTGGCAAACAGAAAATAGCAAATCTTTCTCAAGGTCAGAACTCAAATCACATTATGCCTGCAGGGTGAGGTAATATAATACCTTTTAGTAGGCTGATACAAACCAGAGACAAAACAGAACTTGGATACTCAAATCATTCCTCAGAGAACTGTGACTGTCAAAAATACCACGTTCCCCGTGAAAAAAATTCACAATTGCTCAGCAAAATTTATTAAGCAGATATGTCCATTAAGTTTCCAGTACAGTCAGGGCAGAACTCACAGAGTTAATTCTCTTGGGAAGACTTGTTCCCGTTGTTATTTACAGAGCTTGAGTTTTCTGCAGAATTTCTTGCCAATAAAAACATTTTTGTCTGAAAGCAAGCATGATGACAGTAAACAAGGTTGGAAAGTACATTAAAAAAGGGCTTAAACGTCTATTTACCCAGCATTAATAAATTCCCAGGTGTTTTGAATCCCCTTTGCATTGCTAAATCAGTGCAGCAAATGACAGAGGACAAGAGAGAAAGATAAAAGACATTTCTACAGAAGTAAAAGAGTGCACAAGACCTGATTGTCTCTCAACAGGAATAAGCGAACATGACTTAATACCTATATCTTGTATTGTTACAGCTTTACAACACTGTCTGGACTAATTCCATGTTTTAGCCTTTCTTGGGTCATATTTTAAGCAATTTCTGGAAGCAGGTTGTAGCAAGTAAGGAGTCCTACTTAAGATCTTCATGGGTAAAGTGACAGCTCCAGACACAAGAACAGTCTTAGGCATCTGTTTGGAACTCAGGTGGTTTGTATTCACTTATGTTTAAATCTACAGTCTCAAGCCCTTTGAACAGGTTTTGCCCAACCCCAGAGACCTCAATGTTTCACAGACTCATAGCCACCTGGTCTTTGGATGGTCTTTAGACCATGATTTTTACAGGACTGAATTTGACATTCCTTTTGCATAAATTTTGTTATTGATTATAAAATGTGATGGATTATGTTTAAAAAAGAGAAGAAGCATCACAAAATGTTGTATTATCAAAGTCAGAGTGTAAAATACTATTTCATAGCTAAAACTAACAGATATAACAGATATTCCTTCTTGAGTTTGGTTTTGGTACTTTGGGAGTTTTTTTGGGACATTATAGTTGTATCTCTTAATTCGTCTAGAATACCAGTGTTTTGATTTTGTTCACAGAATTTAAAAGTAAAACAGGTCTTCCTGGTTGATAACATAATGACTATATGTTAAAACCTCCATGTAAATGATCTCATTTGTGCTGGTATTACTGTCTAACACCAATATTCAATATTTTGTACTACTGATCTACTGAGATACTTCTGACAGTCTGAATTGTCTGAAGGAAAAACTACACAATAAAGCTTTCAAACTTTGTTGCATAAATGTTACATATAAACTGAGGATGTGCTATCATCCTCAGTGTGTTTATCTTGATTATTGCCTCCTCAAGTCAGCCAGCTAGAAGTCAATGTTAACATTTCGGAAATAGTGCATGAACAGGTGACAATATCTGGAAGTAAAGCAGGCTCCAGTGGAGCTGTACACAAGAGGCTGACAGGCTGTCAGAACCTGTCAGATTTGCACTTCAAACAAATAAAGAGCATTTACAGATCACTTTATAAGCAGAGAGTTCATCTCAAAAAGAATAGATGGTATCACAACTTCTCTGAGAATTCACCACAAATCCATGCATCAAATATGAAGCTTTGTTATATCTGAGCCTTCTGGTGGAGTCTACTGAACAAGCCAGCCTAGCTAGGCTCGGGGCTTAGATGAGGGCTAGCTGGCTGCCATCCAATCTAGGTAAGCACAGATAAGGAGAGATATAGGATATATCCATATGGGATGTGTTGGTGCCTGGGGGGGAGGCATTAGGAGAGGAACTGGAGATCGCCATTCTCTCACTTTGAATGAAAGCCTGTGACTACCACTTAGAAAACAAAGGGCCAGGGACAAACCAGGACCAAGGACAAACCAAGGCCATGGACACCAATGGAAATTTTTCATTGCCCTCTTTTATGTATTTAAGCAGACTCCAAACTTGCAATCTTTTCTATTAGTATTTATTTTATCCAAAAATACTTTTTGCTGAAAAGTCTAAAAAGAGAGAAGTAGGATAGGTCAGGGTTGGAAAGCCTCTTGAATATTGCTAGAAGAGATTGTTTTGTTTAGCAAACAAGAGACAAAATGGAGCTATATTTCTTCTTTGTAGTTATATCAATGAGATAAACAGAGAGTTAGATGAGTTATGTGAGATGGAAAATGGATGTAAGAACAAATATAAATAAACATAGGTTGAAAATCAGTCTGAACATTGGAAGGCTGTGATTTTGGAATAGGCTTCCAATTGCAGTATTAGAAGTAAAAATAAATCTAGCAAGATTTAAAATGGAACTCAGTTTATATGGAGCATAGTCCAGAATGAAGTGGTGAGCAATAGGACCCTGACTAATTTCTCATCAGACATCTTGTTCTAAATTATAACCTTTTAAAACTAAAGAGGTAGAGAAAAGCACTCCCTCCCTGTCCATCTCGTGAATAAATTGTAGATGTCTCCTAGACATTGAGATGAGAGAGAAAAATACTGCCTATGAGTGTCTCCTGAGAGATCCCAAAATGATGGTCCCACCAATCCCTCTGCTCTGAAGTCAGTTAGTTTCTTTTCCATTTATAAGAGAACCAACAGGATTAAATCCCAAACCTCCAAATTCTGGTGAAGTTACAAAGGTATTTTAATTACTCTTTTAATTTTTCAGTCTGAAGTGGACATACTCTAGGGAAGGGGAGGAGTAGGAAGGAGGAAGGGAAACAGGATGACAGGATAGGGGTGTTGTAACTTTAGACATACTTTGTATGGCAACAGCATGAGGGCCATAACTCTGCTGTGCTCCTCAGACCAGGTGCAATCTGCACATACAGGTCCTGTAAGAGTGCTCAGCTTTTCCACTGTCAGGTTGAAAACCATGCCAGTGGCTTCCTTCTGCTTTCACTGTCATGGCCTCAGTTCCTTTCCTAGTCATGGCACACTGCAGCAGGGCTTGGCTCTTATTGTGCATACCCTGTTGTGCATGAAGGGTACATGCAAATAACCAGGAAAGGCTGTTATCAGTCGCTCTGAGATAAGCTTTCTTTTCGGTCACAATGATAAGATTAAAAAGATTATGGTCACAACACCTGGCTATGAAACATCCTGATCCTTCACTGGCAGCTGCAATTGCTGCTCCTGGACAAATGAGGCATAGTAACTCATTCCCTATAAAAACAAGGAAACTAAAAGCCACCCCTAACAGCTATAACAATGAAAAGGAAGGAAATTACAGTCAGTGGAATTTGGTTATTCTCCCAGTTTAAAGGTTTGCCTTGCCATGATCACATTCAATTCAATGAATTCATTCAACAGATCACATGCTTTTTGAGTTTAAAACATGGAGATTACATCTGACATGCAAAAAATGTCACTTTTAAACCAAACAGAAAATAGAAATTATATCTAATAATATTTTATAGACCAGGTGAATATATAATGTTACTGAAAGACTTTTAGTGGATGTTGTCTCCTGGGGATTAAAAAAGAATGGAGTGCTTCTTTTGATTCATAGAGTGGGTGAAAAAAATACATATAACTTTTAATTGCAGCAGCAGGTACTGAGCCTCCAAACCAATTCTTTTTCATAGTTGTCTAGCAGCAAAATCTTAGTCCAAGACCTTGACATGACCCATGAGGAACAATGAGGTGTGTTGTTTTTTGGACTACCCTCAGGACTGAGCTGCATGGCTTTGAATTGAGTCAAGACAGACTTATAATAGACTTTAAAGTCTTTTCTATTTTGTTCTTATTGCTGTGATAGTGGCTTAGTTTCATAACACAATTTCAGAGCATTATCATGTAAGTAGCTTTCATATTGAATCAGTGAAATATAACAACAGGATAAGAAAACCAATGCTTGCTAGACATCTCTTACAATAAGCTTCTGCATCTTTTCACCACAAAATGACATCTGTGACCTTTCTCTTCCCTTTTCAATACAATCAGTCAGTATGAAAGGCTCTGCTCTGTGGTTAAAAATAGATCACCCCACCTATTAAATGTTGTTCAGCAGAACATGCTTGTCTGCCTTGAAAGCCAAAGAAAGAAGGTAAGAATAAGGAATTATGTAGGAAAATGTATTTTTGTTCTCATATTTTCTGTATTAGCTTGATAAAAGTCTGTGATAAGGACAGGAAAATAATTGACCATGGTACTGAGGTATCCCACGTACCTTCCTCCTTGTCCAGAGAAACTAAATCCAATGTACTCTGAATGTGCAGATACTGAAGCCTAGAGATACAGATGACTTGAAAGTTAACCCATTTAGGGAAGAGTTAAATCTCTGTCTTTTGCATGATGTAGAAGCTACCTCAAAAATGCCTTCAGCTTTCTCACTTGCCTCTGAGTAGATACACTTTTATTTTACAAATGCTATGCTAATTTACTTATTTAATTAATTAACAACTTATCTTATAACTATACCTGCATATTTCTTCATCCTCCATAACAATCCACCAAACCCTTTGTAGTTATTAAAGTTTTTCACTTACAGATGAGGAAATTTCTTAAGGATGGACACCTCTTTAGGTGCTGACAATACTACTTTTTTGCTTATTTTATTACTTAATTACTAAAATAATAATCTATTACAATATTTGTTGATTCTTATCACTAGCCATCTTGCAAAGATTTGTCTTTATGTTTAATTTCTGATTCAGAATGCTGTCAGCCATGTATGGCATAGAGTTGATAGATTTGTCAGGTGCTGTGATTTGTCACAGCCTCAGTAGTTTGTATAGAGCTGTTTGCAAAGAATATTAGTGATACTCATGGAACATGTATGATATGCTCCCAAGTGTAAAAGTAATGGTTTTATAAATTAAACTATGGCTTTGTTGGTAACAGTCACACAATAAAGAAGAACATCTTAATCCCTAAATTTAAATGGCAAAAATAGCACTTTTTAATGTCGGTATTTTTGTCAAATTTTTTTCCCGTGTTGAATATGGTAAGTAATAAATGACTTTATTATGAAGATTGGTCCCATTGTACAAAAAAATGGAAAAGGAACAGTAACTTTCAAATCTAGATGTAAGCCACATGACAATTACAGCAATAAAATAATAATAATATTTTAAATGCTATCTGTATGCACCATGAAAAAGAAGGAATCTGATACTTTTGTAAGTGGGTTTTGATTCATGGAGAACTGAATATTTTGTGTATTTTACCCACCACCACCTGTTTTTCTCTTCCCTCACCTTTAAAGCCTCATACTCAGTGCTACTGTATAGCTGTGGGTGCTGATGACATAATCCCAGCACATTTTCCAAACATCTTCATTTCAGCTTCATTTTCCAAACAAATCAAGCAGGAGCAGCAAAGCTGCATGGATCTGAGCACATGTAGAAAATATTAACCTGAGAGTAGATGCTTTCTATCTTCGCAGAATCTGGCTCTATCCTGAGGACTCCATTCAAAACTAGAGTATTTCTATGGTTCTCTTTTTTACAGACAGAAAAGTAAACCAGGAAAAATATTTTTAAGTTTTTTCTACTGTCAGTACTGCACTGGATGATAATTTGCATAGAGATAACCACAAAAAAATAGAGATAACCATTAAAATTAATTGTACACAGCTCATGGAAACATGAGAGGTGTGTGACAAAGGCATACTAAAATTCCATGGCTTACTCATTTTTCCTCTTTGAGAAGTATTGGCCTCCTTTTCAAATGATAGGCACAACCACTAAACCCCTGGCATCAATCTTCATGGTGGGCAGAACTGCAAACCTTAAATCATGTGAATGATACTAAAAGCACATGTTTAATCCTTGGGGGGCAGGGCTTCTCTACACAGATATTATTTAAATTTGTCTCTCAAAGTCTGGGAATGAAGGAATTAACTCAGGGGATAATACACAAATACCTTTGATGCCTTGGTCTCCAAATCCCATAATGAATTATGAGAGTTTGCTCATGATGCTGCTGAGAGAGCCTGAATTTTAAGACATAATGTAACTATTATGTTTTTGTCTTGCTCTGTTTACACTGAACTAAAAGCAGGAAACATACAGATCAGGAATGGGCTTTATAATAAATCCTGAACAACAGAGATACTTCTTTGATTTTTCTCTTTGGAAGATCTGGTAAATAACAAACAGTATTAGGACATATTACACTGATTTAAGTAGCTTCTGAAACAAATCAGTAGTTTTGCCTTGTAAATCTGATTTACAGGGAGAGAAACCATAATTTTATGAAATAAATTTGAGCTTAAGAGACTGCAAACTCCAGTCCATTGAGTGAATCCACCCCTCGACAAGAATGTGAGTTTTTGGTGGTGACTAAAGACTGAACCTCAGTGACCTGGCTTATCTGTACATCATGGAAAGTAAAGGTGTTATCTAAAAGCACAACAGGTGTATGAGGCAATAGGAAATCTAAATTATTAATAAAACTGGGCTTGGTCAGAGATTTTCCATATCATATCTTACTTTCCCTTCCTGTATTTGATTATATGATTGTTGAATTTAATGAGGGGGGAAAAGACCAAAACCAAACCCATCAAATTTCTTACAGGGCATAGATCTTTGTTTTAAAGATTCTAGAGAGTTTTAACTTTTTTTTTTTTAACCTGATAGATAAATAGGAGTTCAAGACTTCCATGGGGTACTTCTACTTAAGTACCTTTCTCTCTGGTTTATTTGATTTGATTTTGGTTTTTTACAATAGTATCTTTCAATTAGCATCCCTGCTTTTCTACTCTGTCTTTAGGCTATTCTGTTGCAACTCTAAGTTTTCCTGAACCTCCTCTTTCCCAAAATTCTCTCTTGCTTTTTATATTCATACTTAAGTTTTTTCAGAGACTTTGCTTGTAGATGACTTTAGCAGTTATAATTAAGAGTAATTCCACAATATCAGCAATATGGAAGATTCTCATTTGCCTTACAGCATTAAGCCTCATCAGATTTTATACATTCCTAATACAGTGATTTTCTTCTGGGTTTTGCTAAACACCAACATTTTTTGCAGTCTCATGGAAAATTCTACCCTGAGTTTGCTGACAAAAAGTCTGTATCTTGATTAAAGTCTCATCTTCTCTTTCAGTAATAATAACAATTTCTGAGGAGTAACTGAAACAATCCAGCTAGATATTTTCCAGAATTACTAGAGAGATTGGACTCCAAAAAAATGAAAAAAAAAAAAAGGAATTCAGATGGACAGAAAGAAGATTGTTGTGTCCTTTAATCTCCCGCACATCTATTGGCATCACAGTAGTTTTCTTACCCTATATAACCATATTAGAGCAAAAATTCCCATATCTCCATTAACTGAAAAACAACTAAAAAAGCTACACCATTGAATAAAAGAAACAGATATTTCTCACCTGAAGAAATTTCCTGTATGCATTACTAATATTGTGACTCTGTAGGATCCTACCATGCATGTTGACTTTGAGACTGGAGAACAAGAACTTGTTTCTCAGAGACTAGGAGCTGGAATGGTGATTGGAGTTTCCATCAGTGTATGAGGCTATAAAGATAAATTAGTCTGTTCCTGTGAATATCACTTGGAGCAGAATTTCACTAAAGAACACCTGTATCAAAAGTAAAACCTCACACTGAGTTATACCTTAGCTTAAAAGAGCTCAGATAGTAGTTAATCCATCATAACTTAATGCACTCTGCTCCAGGGGGTAAGTTACACATCCAGATAAAATGAGGACCTTGTTCCTAGTCTAATTTTGTTTTACTTCACCTTCCAGGCGTTGCATCTTATTGAGCTTCTGTCTACCTATTTAAAGAGCCTTTTCAAACCAGATAATTTTCCCTATGCAGGACATACTGACTTTCTTTTTGACAGGATTCTTTCAGTCTCCTACAAAAATACTATAATGAAATTTTCCTAAAGTTTAGTTAGTCAACAGCATTTTTGAACCTTTCCTCTCCCTGGTGCTTAATTCCACAAAAAGTTGGACATCTTCAGAGCACAACAGACGTTATCAGAGAACCATAGGGAACAGTAATGTACCACCACCAGTCTTAGGTACCATCATTCCATCTGTTTACTGCTTTCTTATCTCAGTTTTCCTGTCTTTGAACATCCTAAATTTATCATATGGAAAAGAGACAATAGAAGGGAAACATCACAGGCTTTTCATACTTTATTTTAAAATTTCAATTTTCTTGTGCAAGTTTCTATCAAAAATTTGACAGGTGAAAATATACAGCACATCCAGGCTGAGATATATAGCTGCTATACAGTATAGGGTTTATATAGATAATATAAGGTTTATTCAGGCTTTTTTTTTTAAGCTGTCTGATGTATGTAGAAAATACTCAAAATAAGATCCTCACTAAAAGGCTCTTAGGAGACTCTGTTGAAAGGCAAAAAAATCTATTGTTTATATAGCAACATCTTTTCAGGCATGGGCTGAAGCACGCACTTATGTGTCAATAAATCAGGTTCTATGAAATGTAGGCAAACAAAATAAAAATAGGAAATAAAATAGTCTGCATTTATACAGCAAATCCTATGTACTATTTCAAACAATTTTAGAGTGGGGAATAAAAACCTTTTCATTCCTGCAGGACACTGAAGCATAGAGATGATTGGTGCATCATCAGAAGCCCAGCAGATAAAAGAACTAAACTGAGATGCAGCTAAGGTATGAGTCCCTCTTGCCCTATTTACAGTGCTTTTTCACAGAACCTACTAAACTTTGCAAGGATCGGAGCCAGCTTAATTTCTTTTAAACTCAGTCTGGAAAGAAGTTATTCCACAGAAATGTTTGTTGAATAATGTATTTGGACAAAGATTGTTCAGTCAAAGCTATGAAGGTACAGTGCTTGCAACTGCACGTGAGTACATGTTGTAAGAAGCTCAAGTACTGGAAGTAGTTCATGGGCTCTTCATAGCAAGCAGTCACTTTTCAAGGCACATGACAGCAAAGTATATGAGCACAATATCAGTTCAATGCAAAAAGTGATTTTCTGAAGAAATCGTGACATCTGGCTTATAGATAACTGTACCACTTTTGCTGTTGACTTTTAAATAATAGGCTATAATACAAAAAAACCTACACAAAGCTCTTGTAGGAAAAACTGTCTTGAGTGAACTGTTTGAATCCTAGTATTTCAATATGAGATTTGTCAATTTAACTCTTGAAAACTCAAGAGCCTGCTCAGCTGAAAGATCAAAGAATACAAAAGACTCCATCATGCAACTAAAATATAGAATCACATTTATCTAACGCCTCAGAAATAAGTGAGGAAAATATACTGCATATTTTCAAATTGTAAAAATTTTTATACTTTATGTCAATGACCTTCTTCTCAAAGTATGTGTCTTGGGTCTTATATACCCATATGGTATATAAGAACACAGTCAGTTTCAGGGGTTTTCCTACTTTTGTCTTTGCACTAATTTGTATCAAGTTTTTCTTAGAATTTACCCCTCAAAACAAGGAAGGAATTTTCTGACTTGGAGGAAGATATGTAATATTGAATCAATGTTTTGTTTTGAATTTGTTATCAGCTGATTATAATGTATTCAAACAAGAAGCAGTGAGTCCCAAAGACAGTGCAGGCAATCTTGGTGATTTAGCTGCACCAGCTGAATAACAGCCGTCAAATGAAAAAATGAGAAACACAAAAGGAAGGGGAAAAAGACAGAAACTGGATGATATTTACATGCATCTGCATCCTGTAGTTGCCAGAGTTGCCAGATTTCTATTTCCTCCTTCTGGTAAGTTTGAGGACAGAGATAACTGATGATGTTAAAATGGAATGATGAAAGGGAAGCACATCCCAATGGTATCCAGCGGAATGATATGGAGAGTTGAAAATCCTCAGCATCTATCACCCTGACACCTAGGAGAGGATTCATTACTGAAGTACAAAAGGAAAAGCTAAAATAAGCCAAAGTATAGTGAGAAGAAATGAAAAAAGAGACCACCAGTGCTCTGAGGGGTGATCTGAGAATCATCCAAAGGTTCACAGTTTTGGTCAGAACAGCAGTTTGGAGCTAGAAAGGTTCATACAGATGAAGAGGTTCAAAGAGAAGGTTAACCAAAGACTGTTAAGCATCTCATCCCTTAACTTGTTAATACATGCAGGATTTTTCTAAGTTGGCAAGAAAAGCAAGGCATTTCTGGATGCTTCCACAGGGCCAGCCTGAGATTTTAGCCTTTCCCAATGACTTTGTAAATCAAATCAAGTCATCTCCATGCTGATGAGATGCAGCAGGCCAGAGGACTGGGAAGGAGAAGTTTGAGTTGACTCATCACACATATGTAATGAAACTTCTCCTTCTTCCCAGTCCCTTGGCCCACTTCCTATGTGTATTATGAGCTTTTATATAGATGTTCACCCAATTTCAAACCCAATATAAAGTTTGAGTTGTCATTCACTTTCCAAAAGCTGAACTTTCTTTTGACAGAATGGGCTTTGAAGCTGGCTTTTGAAATAATCACAGACTGGCTGTAGGAAGAGCCAAAAGATGGGGGACCTAAGACTTTTGCTTTTCACAGTATCAGGGATTTGAAGCCAAGAGATATTATATCTCAGAATAACCTTTCCAAGGGGATATTTTTGAGACTTTTTCTCCTTTTCCCTTCCTGAGTAGAGCCATGGCATGAGAAAAATGCACAGGTTCACCCAGTTGTAAAAAACAATGTAAAAGGAGACTGACTGCAGCTGTGATCCAAACATGGCTTAAGAATGACACAGTTTTTATATTATGTTTTTTCTCCTTTTGTACTGAATTTAGCTGAGAGATAGGTACTTATTTATTCAACAGGGGCAGACATATTTTTCTACATGTGCAGTAACACTACTTCAGATTCCTTAAGAAAGCTATGGGTACCTCAAGGAAGAGAAACATTATTTCTGTGACCATTGAAACTCAAATTATACCACATGGTATGTTGGGGGTCTGAACCTCTGTAGGTTGAACACCTGTATAAAGCTGATGCTGTGTTTCTTATGATTTATCAAATAAGTTCAACAAATTCCTGTTATACATCTTTCTTGGAGAGGATTGAGAAGTTCCTCAGACAAAAAAGCTGATTTACTTTTGTTCTGGTGATGAGAATTAATTGCAATAGACGGACTCCTGTTGTCTTCTCTAAGAGAGTGAGCAAGTCTATAAATAAATACTTTCTGATGTTTCTCAGGATTCAAGTATTTCAAATAATTTTAGTCCTAATTGTACTATTTATACATGCAGTGTTTGAATGTAGTTTTTTCCACTTTGCTGTTTGTATATGTACAGCTACATTCTATTTCCTCTCTTTGCTTCTTATCTCAATCCTGAGCAATGAAAATATTTGAATGGTCATCTCTACTCTAGAAGGGAAACAAACAGTGTAAACATAGAAACAAACAATTTTGTTTGAGGGATTGATGGGTGGTGACTAAAACTAAATAGAGCAAAGGAAGAGTAAAGACTTTAACAACAGTCTTAAAGGAGACAGGGCAAAGAAAGAAAATAGCATTCTGTAAAAGAAAAAGGGATCCATGCTGGGATGAGAAAAAGCAAATGGCAGGGAAAGGACAACAAAGCTAAACTGACTGAAATGGGATTTGAAAGTCAAGCTTCACATATCTCAGGGTCTCAGCATGTGGGGTTTTGTTTGTTGGTTTTCTTGGGGTTTTTTAAATGCCTTCACAAGGAAACAGAGAAATTTTATTTGCAATGTTACCACAAAAGAAAAAGTGTGAGTCTGCCAAAACCAATAAGATACCTTGAAATGTGTGTTTATTATAATAAAATAAATATGTGAAGGAACCCATCTTGATTTCATTAGTAGATATTTGCAATAACAGCAACAATAGCAGCAAAAAGAGTGGAGACTTTTAGAGATAGTGGCAAGAAATATGAGTGATAAATGAAGAATGAATTTTTTTTCTTAAAAGGAAAAGAAAAATAAATACTCAAAGAAGAGGGAAAAAATAAAAGATACAGAATTAGAAAAAATGAAATCCACAAATAACATGAGGGAGGGGGTGGAAGAAGATAAAAAATAGAATATAATTACCTACCAATCATTTTTAAATTTTATGAAATATATCATCCATCTTAATCTCATCACTATATCACGTCTGAGTGCCTAAAGGCCAGAAAAAATTGCCCCTTCCCCCCAAGAGGCAATGAAGAGATGATGATGTCAAGTCATTATTCTCATTTAACACTTTGCTTCTGCTTTTTCTGTGCCAGCAAAAGAACTGTTTTGTAGTAGAGCATTCAGTGCACGGATCTCACTTCAGCAATAGCAGCTTTGGAAGTCTGCATTGTTGCCCCAGTTTGTTTGCCAGTTTGTTTACCTGTGCTGGGAAAAGATACAAGCCAAAGTAAATCTCATGGATCTGTGAGACTTCTCCTCACTTTTCGCTCCTCCCAAATGCCCAATTAAATCACACTGTAGCCACCACTCATACAACTATTCTTACTTCTGATGATAAAATATCCTTGTCTTTTCACACACAGACTGAATACTGGAGAAGGGATACAACCTTTCAGTGTGGAGATAAGAAATGTTTAGGAATGAAAAACCCTCTGACCACTGAAAAAATTATGAGCATCAGGAACTCTAGTTTCAAGAGGGCCTATGCTCTTCTCTGATGTAATAGATATTCATTTTGATTACTTTGGCCAATGTAAAGTTTGAGTCATTGCGAAACATTGGGAAGGATGAATGGCACTTTGAAAATAATAAATCTTAAAAGTGATATTAACATGAACCTAATTTATATCTTTAATATTTACAAGTATTCAAAGCCATTTTCACATTAATTTGGAAACAATTTTTTTTTAATTTTTTTTTAAATAAACCTTAAGACCCATGTCTCTATGAAGGGTTTGCCTGACAGATTTATATAGAACATTATTTATGCACGTAACTAAGCTCCAACGACCTCCCACACAGATGTCCTCAAATGAGGAACAAAGAGGATAAGAAATATTGAGAGGAAGAGGGATTAGCCTTCAGAAGTATGTTGTAACATTGGAGAAACTGTCCTTGTGATATTAATGAAATGAAGGCTGAGTATTACGATAGAGAAGACAATAAATAAACAGAGATAACAGTAATCCCAGGTTATAATCCTATTATAAACTCTTACAGGAAGAAAAAATTTTCTCCAGACCTTGCAGAAAGGTAGGAAGTTACATTTCAAAAAAGATAGATACTGTGTGGTATTTTCACCAACACTTATTTTAGTTTTGAAATTACCCAAAATGACTCAGAATAAATTAGCACCATTGTGCTGCTGTCAGATGCAAAGAAGGTGAAAAGCTTCCTGATTACTGCTAGAAAACCAGCAAAAGTGAAGATTGGAGTTTTAGTGGCATTCATAAGAACATCTATTCTGGGGTCCATGGAGCTGGCAGTGCTGGCTTCTGTGCCTTGCACAGGGGTAACGGCGTCATGGAGAACAGGAAACTGTCGGAGAGGGCAAGGAAGGCTGCGTGGCTGGCAGAGGGGACACCACGTTAGAGATGGCAGAGCTCATATCCACCACCCCACTACTGATTTGGTCAGGTAGAGCCTCTGATTAATGCAGGCAAAAGGAAAGACATGACAAAGCATTTTAAACTCAGAATGTCTGTGGTAGTTCTTTCTGATTCACATGATGAAAGGCTGGTAGTGAGAAATTTGCCAGCTTCATGAACCTGCTACTGAGATTGCATTCAATAGTCCCTTAATTCCTGCACAGAAAAATACTGCTTTTCCTGGACACAGAATTGGGAAAAATTCTGAACAAGAAAAAGCAAGCACAATGNGCACTTATTTTAATGTTTGCCAATAACATCCATCAAGCCTGTATGTTTTATCAGGACCCTGCAGTTAATTATAAATAATAATTTCAAGATCAGACTTCCATAGCTCAGCCGCAGAGAGGTCAATATAACACATATGCACACATTATTGGGATGTTATTCTGACATCTCACTATAAGAAAACAAAACCAAACCAATCAGGGAAAAAAAAAAAAAAAACAAAAAAAGTCAGAGAAGACAAGGTTTGATTTTTCATGTGGTCAGTATGAACAACTGCACTAATCACCATTTTTCAGCCTACTCAAAAAGATTTTGGTGCGACCACAATTTCTGGCCTTATATAAACTGCAGGCAATATTTTTCCATTCATGTTGTCTCCGTTTCATGGAACTTGAGAAGTTCCTGAGGTAATGTAATGGTGAATTTAGTCTTATTTTCAGTCAACATATAAACACTTCTTAGACAATGAAATCTCAATGAGCTTATTTTTATGATTTTTTGGGTCACAAATAATAATTGCCAAAACATTCATCAGGTTTATTGATCTGCCTTCTGGCATAAGCTATACATAGAAACTCTACTGCAATTTGAATGGTGAATTATGTTTTTATTGTAAAATAATAATGAGAAAGCTTTTTTAAAATGTACCTGAAAGAGAAGGCTAGATCTGAAGAGAATATGGATTATTTTAGAGTGGGATAGGATGAAACCCAAAGAGCAGGGTAAGATCAAAAAACAAATAGGAATCTGTATATATTGTGGAAGAAGTCATGAAAATAAATTGAAGCTTGAGGGAAGGATGGAATGGAAAAGGACAAAACTAATAATTTATTTACCAATCCAGTAATTTAAAATTCTAATGTTTGTACCCATCTATCTCACTCTATGCTGTGTGTAACAAAACTTTCATCAATACAATATAAAGATGCCAAGTCCTTGAGCTTTGTCCTCCTTCTCCCCCGGAAGCACTGGAGGATATTTTATTAAAGAGTGCTCCTGCCTCAGATCTCCCTCTCTTGACGGTGAGGAGGCAGAGAAGAAGCTGAGAAAGGGCCATTATTATTATCTTTGGTGCTGAGCCCTTTACTTCAGATCGTCTCTAGAAAGGGATTTGGAAATACCTGAAGAGAAATGAGCTCACTGGGGAAATTATCAGCTTCAAAAGCCAAGTACCACTACCAAGCACCCCACAATAAAAGTCTCAAACAATCTCATTTCTTGCAGGACACTTTCTTTTCACGGCGTTGCCATCTTGGAAGAGTTATCACTCTGCTCTAACCTTGGTCCATGCTGGCTGGGCAAACAGCTGTGGAGCAGAGCAGAGTGCTGCCGTGGCCTGAGTGTGATGGTTCCCACCTGCTTCCCTCGAGGGCCCTGTGTGTCTCTCCTGACTCAGCACCACAGCACTGGACATTCTGGGAGCCCTAGTTTTACAGTACAACGTCCTGAGCCTCCAAATGCTGTGTTTGTGAGATTAGTGACCCTCCCTCCCGCCCTGCAGTCTCAGCCCGTGGTTTACACCTGCTAATAATCCTATCATTTCATGTCACACAGACATCCTCCCATGTCTCCTATTAACACATAGTTTGTTCTCAAAATTATTTTAAGGTACCAATTAAAACCATTATATTCACTCTTTATCTAATATTGTTAAACAGTGGTTTTTTTCAAATCATTTCATAAACTTATTACTCTGATATTTCAAAAACTGAGGCCGCTACACTGCAAGGATAAGTGAATCACTCTGCTCATTAACTTTATAGGTGGGACTGAAACTCTCACCACAAGAATTTATAATGTGGTATTATCTAAACTCCCACAGAGAAATATAAGCATAAAAATACTGGAAATGAGCTGAGAATTTTAGAATAGATTTATCAAACACATTATTTGATAAAACATGACAGGATTTGTTGAACATATTTCATCAACCTCATGTGAAACTTCATAGTAACAAAAAATATTAAAAGAAAACAGCCTTAGAAACAACTCCCAACTGCTCAAAGCAATCACAAATCATGAAAATAAGGGCATTTCTATGATCGGAATGGTCAACTCAACAAGAGTGAGATTTTTTTACAGGTAGTTCTATGTACCTACATTGTAATCAGCAATTTGGTAATCCACTTTCAAGAAAACCAAACAAATAAGCATAGCATATATTTCAAACAAAAGTATCCATTTTCAAATAGGCATTTAACCACTACTTTATTACAGACATACCTAACACAAATAAACCTCATTCAGAATGCAATTTGATTGTATTAATTTGCTGTATGTTCCCAACTCTTAATTTTCCCTCAGGTCATAATTCAGCTGGCTTTTGCATTTTAAAAGCATATTCTTTTTCACATAACACCAGCTATGACTTGTGCAACATGTTTTTAGTCAATTTTTAATCTTCTCAGGTGAAAAATCCTTTATCTGAGAGCTAATATTCATGAGTTCTGTACATTCTTTTCTGTTTTATTCCCATTTTCTTCAATTCAGATAGGCCATAAAACTTTTAGCCTTAAACTAATAATCTGAAATCACAAAGCAACCCAAAATTTCTAATATAAGTACATTGTTTTCATTCAGTACATTTTTATTCTCTCTCTGTACTAAGTAGTATGGGAGGAGCTGGAGTGGTGCACAAGTAAGGCAAAAATGCACATTATTTCAGATGCTCTGAAATGTTAATGAAGACTAATCACAGCAATCTCCAGAAGATGAAAGTTATCAGTTAAGAAAAAAGAGAGTGAGACAATGCATTTAAGTCTTGATTTCAGATCTCTTACTGAAGAGTGTTTCTCTCAAGCCTGGGGCTTGGAGGCTTATCTTCCAAATGGCACTTAAAATGCAGGCAAAGTTTCCTAAATGCCAATTTCAGTTTTGAATTGACTATGATCAGGATAACTGAGTGCATGGAAGGATATGCCTCAGCTACAACTAAGGATATTGCAACTTTCACAACATCTTTACTTTGAGATGTCGACAGTATCAACAGAATTTGAGCTACAAAACTGGAAAGATATAGGATTAAGAAAGAAATAATGGATTTAATAGCAGTTAGGTGAACATCTATCATAGCATCCCTGAAAGTATCTGTGTAACGTTGCATTGTCTTTCTGTGTTTCCACAGAGAAGTAATTAACAGAGCTGAGGTCCCCACGGAGAGCACTAGAGGGAGAAAGCAACCTACAAAGTAAAGAAGCAGCAAGTAAAGATGTGAACTATCCCAGTCCATGACATGAGCTGTGCTATTTTCTCTGCAGTTCCCCGTTGAGCTGCACAGGTAAGTGCTGGGTGTAATCCATAGTAAAGGGAGAGAAGTCATGGAAGACATCACCAGCGATCCAAGAAGAAGCCATGGGACCGTCCCAGCTATTCTGCGCTTGATTTGCAGCAGCAGGCAGTGGGTGACATTGATTATTTTTACACAGTACAGTACATGGAGCCAGGTACTGAACCACAAGCTGGCATGGTTTACAAACATCCACACAGCACCAAAGTCTTTGTACACTGAAGCCAATTTAGACACATCTGCAAAGTAGAGACTGTGGATGTGCATCAGGACTGTCACCTGCAAGATAAATCTTGATGCGCTCAGAAAAATCAGGATCATGTCAGCAGAAGAAATTTTTTTGCTTTTGATCCAGTTAATGATATTAACAGTTGTAATAAATCCATTTCCAATAAATCCAACAACAACTTCAATAGCTACAATGCTTATTGAAGTGATTAGAAGTGGTGGCAACATCTTGCTGCTTTGGTCACTTCTGCCTGATTAGCCCGCGTAGCTGTGCAGGAAGTTCAGCAGTGATGGTATCTGACTAGTCTCAGATACTCCTGCCTGCTCACCTTATATCTAGGAACAAAAAGACATCTGGAAAGGACAGCGGATCTGGACATGACAGTGAGAAATTATTGATGTCCTTCCTGAATGTGCAAATCAGAGAAAGATGTAATAATTAACTCTAACCTTTTACATGCATAGGATTTGCCTATGCTTTCCCTTAGGGATGTGAGATAGCCAGTTGTATTAACCTACTCATCTTGTGTTCAATTGTTTAAATTCTTGTCTAAAGTGACAGAAAGCTCTGAGGTTCTCTGGTTATAGCAGTACCAGACAGTGTGGAGGGGGATGAAACGTGAAACTCAGCAGAGGAGCAGCATATGTCAGGAGACAAAGAGGTCTTTTATTGTAGCTAGTACCTTTCAGGTTATCAAGGTCTATAAATTATAATTAGACCAATCAAATGCAACTGCCTTAACATGTAGAAAATTACACATCCTCCAGCCCTACCCTAGAGGACCAGTCCAGACAACAAAGCTGTATTTATCCAAGGATTATTGTTACATTTACCTGACCATTTCACGTATTTGGGATAAAACGATGACAGTAGCCTATAAGCACTGAGGACAAGATAGTCAAGTAGAGCAGCAGTCCACCTAGCAGAACCCTGTTAAAAACCCTCTGCAGCTGTTTCACTATCTCAGCTTCTATCTCACCCACATGCCACAGTTTGATAGTGTAAATAGTGAATTTAGAGCTTTATAGAGTGAAAATGTGTCATCCATCTTCATCCTTGTCTTTGGCTGATGCTGCAATGGGCACAGTCCAGAACAGTGCTGGGCCCCACTAATCTGCATCCTGCATTAGTGCTTATTTATAAACAAATATGTCTGATTTATAGAACAATGTGTCCTGACCCTTTCAATCCCAGACCCATAAATCCAACCTATGAATATGATATTGGAAAATTTATATTGTAAATACATTATGTCTTTAAATAGAGAAATATGAAATACAATGAGGGTGAGCAGCTGAGATCATCTGGCCACTGGAACAAGTCTGGAAGTTTTTTTGGCAGTAAAATATTTACTGATTTTTTGGGAAACAATATATATTTTTGGAGTCCATTTCTCAACAGAGTAAAATCTTTCAAAGTAGAAGATAGACCAAGTTTCTAAGCTGGACGTGGTAAGAACTGTCAGCTGGATTTACTGCTTATCCTTATTTTCATGCTTCAAGTCTTTGTTGAATTTCTAAGAAGATAATAAGCTAATAGTTATTTATTAACCTATTGAAATTAAAAGATGGATTTAAAATCTTCATAGTTTTTGTTTCTGTCAGTAGTTAATTAATATTAAATGTAGATTTCATTTTAGGTCCTTGTAATCTCAAAAACTAGGATTTTTTTCTCTAAAAAATGAACATACTTTTGTCATCACGACAATGAAAATTGTGAAAAAAAATTCAGATATATTTACAAAATATTGTATATAAGTTTCAAATTTAAAGAGCACAAAAGAATAAAACAAACAAGCAAACAAACAAATTTAAATTAAGAACGTGTTGGTATGTTTACTTTTTCTAACATTCTTTACCAGAAGTATTCAAGAGTGGAAAAGGCACACCTTACTAAGGAAAAGAATCACAAAGTCAATGACTACTGTATATTTTAAAGCTATATACCTAGAGCTTCCTGTGTACAGAAGGTGCATTACATAACTATACTAGTCAGTTTCTTCAAAAATTTAGTTTTTAAGTTACTCAAGTGAACATTAAAATAATGCTTTATTTTTACGTACTTATGAAAAAACAGCACTGCACTTATGAAGTGGGACAATCTAAACCAGAAAATACATTCTAGAAAAGTGCATGACTAAAGCAAATTCTCAGATGTTCCAACAGTTACAAAATTCTGTTCTATCTTCATATCAAAAATGAGAATTTGAGAGAAAACCACATCTGAGCTTAACTTGCTTATTTCCTTTTGCTGTACGTGAGGCCCGAAGTAGGAACAATTTACTGAGAACAAAGTTACATTCCTACAAAAGAACATTGCACCCTTGTGAGCCTCCATCAGCCCCTTCAGAAAGTAGTTGCCACTCAGCCTCTGCACCCTGGTAGTATTTAATCCTTCTCAACTCAGGTAAAGGAAAGAGCCTGTTCCTCAGTGCTCTATCAGTGACCTCAGCCTAAGGTGCTCTGCTCTCAGGAACAGCTTCTAAATTTTCTCTTGCTTTGTGTCTCAGCAGCTGAGGAGCTCCACAATAACCTGCTGTGATCTCCAGGGGTTCTCCAGAGTATAACTTCACTCATGGATGCTGGTGACACACACAGGCAGGCAGCAAGATACAAAAGGCTGGTTTGTGTGTGACACAACTTGACCGCACCTGACAGTGGCTGTAGACTGGGAATGATCATCATCTCATTCTCTGGTATGCAGATCCCTGAATGCTCTCATTCTCCTTCTTTCCTGACCTCACAGATAGGGGTGCCACATTTATGCTCATTAGCAGATCTTTTGAGCTACAGAGTAAATCATCATGATCAGGCCAGTTTTAACTGGCAGAGGAGATACAAGAGATCCTAAAATATATCAGACCTCCTTGAACTTATCCTCTGAAAGAGCACTTGAGTGAATTTACAAAAGCAATTGAGTCACAAAGTAAAGCAGACTGGAATTTCTTAAAAATAATCACAGTACAATGTTAGCATGGCACAAATTATAAATACTAGAGAGAACTGTCTGAATTTAGACAACATTTTCCCTAGGACCATAAATCTCACTATACCCAGAGAAGTCAGGTTCAGCTCACAGATAGCACCTTTCCTCCTTTGATACATGCATTCCAATTAACAATAGCAATAAATGTGCTTTACACAATCCATATAAGGGTTTTAATTGTTGAAGTAGCAGAGAAATTTTTGCAGCAGAACCAGCAGTTTCCAAATCTTTTAAAGCACTGCCTGTTCAGCTCATACGAGATCCACAATGCACCAATTAGTGGTATCTGGTTAATCTTTTGGTGTTTTCCTGTGAGAAAGAAGTATATGAATACAATTCTGAAAGATTTATTTCTGGTATTGTTCAGAAAGATGCACACCTTGGAAATGTTGCTGATGAATTATCCAACTATGGCCACAGCTTCAAAATTTTTAGTGAAAAATAATTGTCTATGGCTTCATTGAGGATAGAAGAAGCTACTACCTTTCCAATACAACTGGCTTTTTCTTCTCTTAAATTTGTTGCTACTATTGTTTGAAGAGCTTTTGTTTTGGTGTGATGTAACAGGTACTCAGACTGCCACCACTCTCTGGTATCCTCACTCAGTTCTCATGCTGCAGCATATCATTTGGGACCATCATCAATACCAATTAAAATGCAGATCAAATTTAAAAATTTAAGGCTTTACAATGTGAAAGCTCCTGCACTTTCAGAAAATAAACAAAGAACCAAAACTCAGCATGTTAGAGATGCACATGTTTCAGGGAAATCTTATAGCACCATTCAGTGTCTAAAGTCACTAAAGAGAGCTGGACAGGGACTTTTGACAAGAGTGTGGAGTGACAGGACAAAGGGGAATGGCTTTTAGCAGAAATATTGTATAGTTTAGACATTAGGAAGAAATTCTTTCCTGTGGTGAGGCACTGGAACAGGTTGTCCAGAGAGGCTGGGGTCTCTCCATCCCTGGATGTGCTCAGGGAAGGGATGTGCTCAGGGAAAGACAGAGCTTTGAGCAGCCTGGTCTGCTAGAAGGTATCTCTGCCCATGGAAGTGGGGGTTGGAACTAGGTGGTCTTTAAAGTGTCTCTCAGCTCAAATCATTCTATGACTCCATGATAACTTGGTGATGGGATATTACAGTCTTCCTCCTGTCTCCTATCTAAAGGCAAAAAATACCTAGATGTAATCCTGGAATTTCATTCTGAGATTATATCCAGAGAGAAAAATCAGAGCAGAATTTCAAGTTTTTACTTACATCCTAATGACACTATGGATTTGCTCAACAAGTGTCGACCATTTGCTGATGACTAGTGTGTAATTCTATCAAAACTGAATTACAGGATTAGCAAAACAATTCAAGAAATCAAGAATGAACATTACCTTGATCAGAAAGATTCCATTTCCTGATGAAAAGAGACAAGGATGCAAGAATAATTTATTATATTTTCCTCATACCATATGATAGAAAACAAGAAAAAGAAAAATGTTTTATTTCTTGTTGGAGGAAGGACACTGCTTTCTAGACAATCATAGTTAATTAAATCCTGGTGGTGTAAGAGGCTACAAGAGCCTCATAACATTTGTTCACCTCTACATTATGAGCTCCTTAGCAAATAAGCTTTTTACAGCCCATAGTAAATTGCGCACAGCATTTACTGTATCGTAAAGTCCATCTCTGATGGAAACCTCTGAGCACCAGCATAAGACAGTGAAGTATAACTAGTACTAAGATCCTGATACTAAAATAATTGAATAAAACAAATCATGGGAGGATACATCTTGTAAAAGTTGCACAAACTAACCTACAAAAGAGTACTTGCAGAGATTATATAGGAGAGCCATCAACATCTGTGTTTAACAAACATGCCCAGAGTCAGCATTTTTGGTTCTTCTAATGGCTGATTGCATCTGTAACACTTTTTAAAATGGTTTATCAAGTGTTTCTCACATGTTTGACAAGGTATAGAAGGCTTCTGAACCTCTATAATATATCCCAGCTGTGGAAAACAGCAATAAATTATGCTGCTGTTTAACACATTCCAGACTTCATATTGTACAAAGAAGTAATGTTGCAAAATATCTCAAAAATGAGTGTGAAAGGGTGATAATCTATTTTACCATTAATTTTCAAGTTGTCATGCTGCTGTCATTATTGTACTGGAGATAATGTACTGTTAATTTCAGTACCACAATTTATTTTTTTTTAAGAATTACTGTCAAAATGGAAACTCCAACAGACTCATCTAATGGAAAGGGTCTTCTGAAATTCGTGCAAGAGGTCAAGAAAACCAAACCATGTACAACATGAAAAGGAAGATGCAATTTTAATTTTAAAGAGGTAGGAATGCACACACCCCCCAAAAGCAAAGAGCAGGCAATAGCAACATGCTAGTGAGGATTATCAGTTGCTCCTTGCCATGGTCAAAAGGAGATCAATATAAAGGTTCATTAATTCAGGACAGTATTTGTAAAGATGAGTTTATAGTTTATGCCGTACGAAGTGTGAAAGGTTTGTAGACCTCCTCTGATCATGCTGTTTCCTGCTGTTAAGAGAGTCGATATGTCCAAAGGAATGGAGTGTTTTACTGAGCTAGATTTCTCTACAAATCAAACAAGATTAAAGAAAGGCTGTGAATTTGGTTTACTCTATTAAGGAAAATGTTAAAATAGCCCACTAAAAGTTGAAAAATTATAGAACAATTAGCAAGCTTCTGTTTGACAATATCTTCTTCTTGACTGGTTCAGCTTCTCCATGGATTCAGCAAATTTTCTTTTTTTCTTTGCCCTCCTTGAGGGATGCTTTATCTCTCTGGCTTAAACAACTCTTGTTGTTGAAATAAGAATTATTTTTCATATGACCTTAACAAGATCGAAAGGTTAGACTGCTGCTTCTGGTTTCTCTTTCCCCAAACCACAGCTGCAAGAACAGGCCTCTTATTTTCCATATCCATTCCATTTTATGGTTAGTGCATGCCTTTCCACACCACTGGATTTTCCTGTCCACAAAGTTGTCAGGGCTGCAGTGAAACTTCATGCAGTGATCCTTGCACTAGACTCAGCACTTACAATTTGTGCTTAACTTCATCCAAAGAATAAATACACATTTCTTACACAGGTGACAGACTTGTATATTGGAGCATATTTTTTGAGTCAAGTTCTTTTATCTTTGTTGAGTTTTAGATACCCTGCCATCACCACCAGTTATCCATTTCATGGCCCCAGTTTGGAAATGGCATTCTTAAAAGCTATCTCTATTCATGACAGTCTTTTTAGCATACACCTGGTCTTAAGATTGCTTATAGACTACCAGAACCTAAAGATAAGCACAATCCTTAAAATGGATTTTTTTTATGGGTTGAGTTACTTTACTTAATCACAGTTTGTGTAGATAAGGTGCATGAAACAGAACCCATCTTTTCATTTCCACTACCACTCCAGCTCCCTTCCTTCAGTATCTATTTATTCTTGAATAATGAAAAAAGCACTAGGAAGTGATAAAAATAACATCATTTAAAAGAAGTTACATATTGAGTGCTAAAAATTCAGCTTCTTACAGTGCAGTGGTAGACTGAAGAAAGAAGACATACTGAAGAATTAAGTCACTTTCTAAAGTGTAAAAAATATGACACTCATGACACTACTTTTTAATGTTAAGATGAACTAGTTTCATGTAAACTGCTTTATGTATCATTTTCCCCTTAAAAGTGGATTTTAGGAATTTTAGGAATGCTGTTGTAATCTTTGTAAATGATAATTGAAATTGAGAAAATATAAATCTCTGTTTCCTGATACAATGAATCTATCAAATGGAATCATTCAGTAAAATTGTTATGTGATGATATCATTAAAGAATTTAACATCCGGATGCTGCATAGAAACCCCCAAATAAACAACTTTTTCATTAAAAAAAATTAAGTGCTTACTTTTGCCAACTCTGTAACTTTAATGTAAATGTGCCTTTTAGTACAGATAGATATTAAGACCATAAGACCTTTTGCAGGCCATCACCACTTCAGCACAATTAGCTAACAACCTCACACTAGCTGATGCTGGGTTCACTTCTGTTTGTATAACCAATGTGCCATTTTGACAGCCAACTGCAATTCAAATCCCTTTGTCAATACTCTACACCACCTGTGATGCAAATTGAAATTAATCCTGATTTTCGTGGCTTACTAACACTGACTCCAGCAGAAAGAGAATGTTATCTCTTTGGAAAAATCCACACTGGAGCTTCTCTTCATAACCAGTATGAAAAAAGCAAAAGCAAAAGTATGTATCCTGATAATATCATTTTTTTGATGCACACCATCTCAGTTACAGTCCTTGTACAATGCTGGGGTTGGGTTCACTCAGGTTTTTTAGTTTGGATTCCAAAACAGAAAGAAAATTTTAAAAACATGAATTCCAGTTCAGTCACTTTTTTTTTGCAACAAGCAGATATCACATTGCTGGGAGAATTTGCTGGGGCTAGCACAGTACATGAAACCCAACATGACTGGTCCAGATATTATTTCTCAGTGTCCTATCAGCTTTTTAACTTCACATTAATGAAATATTACTTTATGTGATTACTAGAGCTAGGAGTGAGTGATGCATGAATTAGAAAGATGACAAATCCTTGAGAAAGTGCTCAGCACAATGACATATCTGCTTACTCACTCAAAGAGCAAAAATTACATTCTTCCCAGGTGAGAAGGATGGAGACAAATGATGGTCTCTTCCTAGGACTGACTTGGAATATATTCAAAATCACAAAAATCTTGTGCATTTTTTCCCTACGTTTTAGGTTAAAATGCAAAAAAAACACAAGATCAATTTATCCAGTCAGAAATTAATTTCTGCATATGGATTTTTCATGGGACAGTTCTAGTCAAGCTTCCATAAAGTGAAGTACTAACTAAACTCTTCAGTGGGGAGAACAGATAATTGTGGAGGTTATAATCTTTGGGAGCATAAAAAATTCTTATATGAAGAAAATCAGTAGGGTTGATAAATAATTGTTTATTCCAGTACATGAAATAGGTGATATTAGATGAAAGAGAAGTTAAAAGCAAACAAAATAAGGTGGTTTTCCACATAACACAGAGGGAAGATGTGGAACTCCTTGTCAGAAGATATATCTGCAAGAAAACTCTTCATGGATTCAAAGGATGAACAGGCAAGCGCATAGGAATGAAATCAATTGGGTGTTACTTAAATACATAAAACCCATTTCTGGTTCACATAATTCCTGTAAAAGTTTAATGTCTGTGAGAGTAACAGGAGCAAGTAGAATTTATATTTGCCCAGTCTGTGCAACCTTCCCTCGGCTCTCTGCTGCTATCAAGGAGAGGTAATTGCACAGGCAGAACTTTGATCCCAAACAATGTGACTGAAATAATGCTAGTTACTTATCCTGCCTCATGATATCTTGTAACAGTTTGCAAATTATGATAAACCATGGTTTCAGTCATGTCCAACTAAAAAATATAGCCCCAGTGCCACATATATAATTACAGATATAATTACAGCTGTGGAGAAGGGAGGACTTCGGAAGGGAGATTTATCCTGGAAGAAAACCTCGATAGACTGGAAGAGGGGACTAATGAGCAGCTTATGAAGTTCAACAAGTATAAGATCTTGCACCTGGGGAAATGATCCAGGAATGCAACAAGGCTGGGATATATACCTGGCTAGGGAGAAGCTCTGTGGAAAGGGATCAAGAGCTTCTGTTGGACACGAGTTCAGTGTGAGTGAACAGGGTGCTGTTACAGCAAAGAAAACCAACAGGATCCTGGGTTGCATCAAAGGCTGCTTCAGCAGCAGAGATAAAGAAATCATTACACCACTCTGCTCAGTGCTTGCCAGACCATACCTGGAAATTAATTTTTGTCCCCTCTATACAAATAAAAAGCATGAACAGGCTGGAAAGGGTCCAGAGAAGAGACAAAATGATGATCAAAGGACCGAGAGGTCTGTCATGTGAGGAAAGCCTGAGAGAACTGCTTTGTTCAGCCTTGAGAAAACAAGACTTAGGGAAGACCTTGTCACTGTGTTCCAGTATTTAAAGGCTGGCTACAAAGATTTCCTTTTACAAGGAGTGCCATGGAAAAAAATGAGATGTACAGGTACTCCTGGGGAGATTCTGGTTTACATAAGAGGAACATTTTTCACAGTGAGAAAAATCAGCCATTGGAATAATCTGCCTGGGTAAGCGGTATATTCCCCAATGTTGGACACGTTGAAGATTTAGTTGGGCAGAGTTCTGGGCCATCTTGTCTAGACTTGTTTTGCTTTTGCCAGGGAAGGTTGGATCAGATAATCCTTCATGTCCCCTTCCAGCCTGGCATTCTATGATGGATTCTGCTTAGATTAGGAAATGAATGTGACCTGGATCCCAGAAAACAGTTTAATCCCATTGTGCCAAAGGCTGTAAATAAAAGCACACCAGTAAGAGCAATTTTGTCCCATGTAGCATAAGGACAAAATTAGTTCCAACCGCAATTTTATCATCTTCAGAATGGCCTCCCAAATGAAACAATTCTGTTCATTCAGAAAGATTCACATTGCTGTTTCAACTCATTGATCTTCATATGCAGCAATAAAGAAGAAGCTCAAAATCTGATTCAGTTGCATGACTAGCACAGTAAAATACAGTGGAATAATTCTTGGTTTACTGTGTAGTAAACAAGACAATAAAGCTCATTTCAGAAATGGCAATTAGTTATTCACTTCAGTCCCAATTATTGTTTTTATTACAGAACACCTCATTCTTGGTTTAGATCCTCTTTCCAACAGTGTTCAACTCTTTTGCATTTAGCTTTACTATGCATACCTGTCTAAATCCCTAACTTTCACTGGGAAAGAAGAAGCTTAAAAGGCTCTCCAGGATTTTGCTGCAGATTTTCTTTTACTGGACTTCAACTTACGAAGATTATTATTACTTGGGATGAGAAGAATGTAGGAATACCCCCAAAAAAGTATTGACAGTTTTTTTCAAATTCTGAATATCAAAACCTGTAATTAGCTTTCATGGTTGGACTGGTCTGATTGTTGAGATCTCAGTGCACATAGATTACACATCAATGATTTATTAATAAAAAGTGGAATAAGAGCATAATTCAGTGATACGTCTGAGACTGTGCAATGTCTCCCCGTGGCAGAAAATGGTTTATCCTGCTTCCATCAGATGCTGCTGGTTTTCTTATGCCAGAGCTAGTGCCCAGCGGTCTCCATCATGGGAATTTTTCACTGAACTGACAGAAAATTTACACTCCAAAACAAGCGTGTTTATTCTGCAAACCCAGCAAATTAAATCAGCTCAGAGAAAGCACAAAGATGAGCACCACAGACAGCTCCTGTTTGGTGCAGCTGGGAGCAGGGCTGAGGAGGGTCCAGGAGGAGAGAGGGCAAAACGGAGCTGCTCTTTACATCCACAGCACATGGACACACAGATGGACACAACTGTACCACACAAATATGCAACAGCACACTTCTGGCAGGCTGCAACATAATCCTCACAGTGTTTCATAAACAACTTCAGGCACCAATTAACTATTTTGTATTAAGGTCCCCCAGGCCCCAGAGAGGAAAGATGCTCTGTGCTGTACATCCAGCCAATCTGCTCTGTGTGGAGACACCAGGTCATTTTGGTTATTTTGCTGTAGGGCCAACGATCCATCTGTGTGTACTAAGCAGCTTAGGCCAATGTGTCCACATTCTGGATGGATTAAAAATAACAGTCTCTGTATGGAACCTTTTAAATGCTGTTTAAAACCTAGCCCTCAGCAGTCTGTTATCCCAGATTAATCTTTCATCTATTCTATTTACCTTTGTTCTCTAATCAAAGCTGGCCAAATATGGCATCCAAATTTAAAACTTATTTATAGTGATAGGTTTTAAAACAGTGGTATTTCACCAATTCAGGACCTTAATATTAGTTTCAATTACCAAAACTTATATCTGAAGTTACAGAAATACAGTTTCTCCCCTTCTTTCTGTCACTCTTAGACAGACATGGAGTGATTTAAGGGGTAACTTTTCAGTGTGTATTTGAGAGACAGAGATTTGAATCAATTCAAAATTTATGGACTGAGAGCTTCTAGTTTTTTTGTCAGATACTAATAGCATTTCTGATTTAAGCTATAGATAGAAAAATTCCAGAGGTTTGTTTGAAACCCAGACAGCCAGTATATTATATTTATTTCTCTCCCGTCCCCTGCTCCCCCTTCTGCACCTTGATAATGGCTATGGTTGCATCACATCTCCTTCATTTAGGAAAAGCTTGGGTCTGACTTTTATAGTTCGCATTGCTTATCAAGGCACAGCAGCTACATGCTCCTCTTCAACTCCTCTCCCTTTTCTGTCTGATCCAGAAGGTCAATTTGATGACTAAGGACAGTAAAACACAATTTGTCATTCTGCTGTGCTTCACCAGGCTGTCTTGTTATTTTTAGGTCTCTCTTCCCTATGGTGGCGTGTTCTTGTTCCCATATTTCTCTGTCTCCCAGGGGAACATCCATCCCCTTATCTGATACCACCTTGCCCCCTAGTGACAAGTTCTCATTCTTCTCTCCATCGAGGTCCTGAAGGCCTTAATTTTCTTCAGCATTTCCAGTTATTTGTTTAGGTTTTGTTTTGGTTTGCTTTCGGTTTTAGAACATACTACTCTCTTTTTTTATTATT
Source organism: Notiomystis cincta (assembly GCA_013398075.1). Classification (NCBI taxonomy): domain Eukaryota; kingdom Metazoa; phylum Chordata; class Aves; order Passeriformes; family Notiomystidae; genus Notiomystis; species Notiomystis cincta. The sequence goes on along the minus strand of VZRX01015547.1, from coordinate 39,525 downwards.
AATATTGGAAATAAAAGTTCATTATTTCTGTCTCTTTATGATATCTAGTTGAGTCAAGTTCATTTTGGGTCCCATATGCAGGAAGAGCCCAATTTTCTGTACTGCTCTAGTTATTACAGAAATCAATAGTGGCTTTGCCTCTATCAGCATGGAGGCAGATGGGCAATGATACTTGCTATATAAGGAATTCATTGGGAAATGGGAGGCATAAAACAAGGGTTGAGAAGAAAAGTGCTAATGTAAGTCCCTGATAACCTGGAGGCACAGAGGAGAGTGTCACTGGTACGTCCTGACAAGCTTAGTGTGATGGGCTAGGCTCTCACTCTGGTTTTGACTGAGTTAATCTAGATTCTTTCCTTTTAGCTTCCATATAACAGATGATTATAAAACCAGCAGAGAGATCTTCTGTGTTTGTGGGAAGTGCTGCATCAGGAGCTGGTCACTATTTTCCACATAAAGAATTCTGATTTTACATTAAGGTGGGCATTTGAAGTGCTTCCTTCACTCAGGGCTCTGATTCAGCACAATCCTGCACATTAAGGAGGTGTCTTTGCTTTGCATCTGCTAAATAGAATTTACGAAGAATCCCTTTCACCAGTGCATGCAATCTGCCTAGACTACATAATCCCTAAAAGAATAATAATAAAAAAGGTTATATGGGCTCTAAGCAATCCTTATCTGCCAAAGCTGATAAGAGAACCCAGATGCAAGAGAAGCCCATTGACTAAAAATATTTTATCATGAGAATTGGTTATTAAGCATGCCCAAATCAGAGGCAATACTATAAAAATCATTTTACTGTCTTTGTTTAATATAAACACAACAAATATAGCAACATGAGATATTTCTTCCAAAGTGTTCCATTCAATAATGAAATAGTATTTTGTCTTGGTTGGCTTGGACTCATTGCTTTCATTCTGTTCTGTAATCACCTTTTACCTCCACTGTGAGGCAAAAGTGCTTCCTAAGCTGTGAGGCTAGAGGGGAGTATTACCAGAAATCAATATGTGCTTTAACATATCTGTCCCACACTAGTGAGGATTCTGCATGATGGACAGCACATGAATTTCCAAATATTGAACCTGATGGTGAACGAGGTATCCCCAGATTTTCAGGAATAGGCACTGGACCTTTTTGTGTGATCCAAGAAGCAATTACCTCTGTGAGCTGTATCAAGATAGTTTTCACTAACACCTACTGTGTTTGGGTTGTTGATTGGTTGTGGCTGTTTTTTGTCCCCTCCCAGTCATGTGGGCAGTCTTCTGGTTTCAGAATCCAATATACAACTGTATTTTTTCTAAGATAAAGGCACTAATAGGATCCTTGATAAAGATATGCAACAGAAAACGATGTAGGTTGTTGGCAGTTTCTAAATCTCCCTCCAGGATCACTGCATACCATTATTCTCTGTGCCATGACATTTACTGCTGCTCATCAGAGATGCTGTATGGGTTTGCCAAAGATGATATCAGAGAACAGCACTATTAGAGAATCTGCATGGATGTGGCCAGACAAATAGTTTAACATTTTTCAGTTGCCAGACTATAGTTCTTGGAAGAAAACTGTATGGTGGCAACAGCAGAACAACAATACAAACCAAACAAGCAAAAAAATCCCAGGCCTCTGCCTGGAAGGGAGGCAAACATTTTGACGAACACAGGAATTAATATAGAAACTTTGCAGAATTGTGGCTTAGGCAGATTTGTTTTCCCAAACAGATTCATACATCCTTAATCAGCAGCCCCAGCTGTCCCTGCTGGGAAAATCTGCATCTCTTTTTCTGCTTGTCGCTGGCTGTGCTGAACTGGCATTTCTAAAAGTAATTACCCCACAAAATGTAGTTGAACACTCAGAAATACTAAGAATTGCTCATTCTGTGCCAGCTATGCTGGTTCACCTAGTTGAAAATACCAGTTCATCTCAGCAAGAGTCATGGGCTGACAAGGGTAGCCAGGACTTTGCTTAGAGGGGACAGGTTATTCAGGGGCTGTTTGGGGAAGGGGTATCTGACCGCTTATGAAATGCAGATCCAAAACACTCTCTTCTCTAAAGTCTACACTTTAGAGAAGTGCTGCACAGAAGAAAGTAAACTTTGTATGTGTGTGTGTATGTCTGTGCATGGACACACCTGGTCAAACTGGGGAAAGATCCAGAGCTCAAGTCCTGTGAGGAGTGGCTGAGGGAGCTGGAAGAAAAATAGCCTCAAGCAGGACCTTATCACTCTCAGCTACGTGAAGGGAGGCTGTAGTCAGGTGGGGGTCAGCCTCTTCTTTCGGGTAACAAACAAGAGAATGAGAAGAAATGGCCTCAAGCTGTACCAGGGGAGGTTTAGATTGGACATTAGGGAAGGGTTTTCAAGTGTGGAAACAGGATGACCAGGGAAGTGGTAGAATCATTGTCCCTGGAAGCAATCAAAAGGGCTGTAGGTCAGTGCTTAGGGACATGGTTTAATGGTGGACCTAGCAATGCTGGGTAAAAGAGTTGGACTCAGTGATGCTAGAGGTCTTTTCCAACCTGAATGACTGAATGATTCTAGGTAACACAGTGTTAAGCTGGTGAAAAATTAATGCTCTTGTTTACTGCAAATAGCTTTTAGTGGTAATTTTCCATTACCTCTTGAAGTAATAAGCTGATTTGGAAATCAACAGCCTTAATTGTGTTCTACCTATAGTTTAGAAGCAGTGATATACTGTAGTAAGAAAGTAGTTTACAATGCTGAAATGAAATTTCAGTAGGCAAATCCTTTAAATCGCATCACAGCTCAGAAATATGATGGTATCATCTGCTCTTATTTGTATTGTTTAAGCGTGATCTGCACAGCTATTATCACCTCACAGACACTCATGCACCACATTGTCAAATTTGCATGAGAACAACAGCTGTCAAACAACAGTAATTGCAAGAAAGCACCAGGGTGAAAAGAGGCAGCTATGAATTCTCTTTGGCAAAATTACTGAATTCATCAGAATTTGCTTCTGTATGACCAAATGGGATAGAATCACATCTACAGCATGAGAGTCCTCCAAGTACAGAAAAGTTAGCATTAATTAAAATGCTTATTTTCCATCTGTACTTTGCAAATCATTTCTACCCAGTTTGCTCTATGTGTGCACTCCAGCAGAAAGTTTGCAATCCAGACATTTCCATTAAGGTCTGCTTTTCCAGTAACAAGATGTGGCACATAAAAAACAGTCACAGCTGGGAGCAGGGGAGATCATCACTCTGGGTGCAAGGAGCCATGTGTGTGCCTCCAGGCCAGTAATGTGGAGAATCAGCTAAAATACCTCAAGAGCCACTGAACTCTTGGCAGTGACCATGGGGCTGCCCTGCATATATGATCAGTCACAGAGAACATCTTTGGTGACACCACAAAAGCAGAGATTGTGACAAAGCAAACAAAGTACATACAAATAGCTCCTTACAGCCATTTCCTGATATTCTGCACCTGTGCTGGTGACTTCAGTGAAATAACCAATGTGGACAGATGGGCACAGACTTCCTTCAGGACATCCTTAGCCCCTAACCATTTATTTACTTATTTATTCACTCACAGTCTAGGTACCTTTGTTATAATTCATCAGTGAGATCAGGCCCCAGTGGAAATACTGGGTTTGGTTTTAGAGGGTTTTCTTTGTTGGGTTGCTTTGGGGGTTTTGGGGGTTTTTTGGGGGGGTTGGGGCAGGAGGTTTGCTAGTTTTGGTTTGTTGTTGTTTTGGTTTGTTTTTTAGTTTGCATTGCTTATAATGTTTACATGCTTATAATACCTCCATTTTACTGTGTTTTGTGATTTTAACACAGCATTTAAATTAAGCACCCTAGAATGATGAGGTAAAAGCCAACAACTTAAAATTGATATCTAAAATCTTGAAGTATCTCTGGTAATCCTTTTAAATAAACACTACATCTGTTATTGTTTCATTATGCTTATGGAATACCCTTTTATTTCTGTTTATTTTCTCTTTATAATTCCATACATTACTTCTTTATAATTCTACTCTATTAGGTGTATTATTATCTTCTAGTACAATAGTATTATAATAACAATTTTTAAATAGTTAATAGTCCATACTACCCTGGGGACCAGCACCTGAAATCTTGAATTGAGCCTGAATTCAGGCACTGTGAGGAAAAACCATGATCTTTGTGCTCAGGCCAAGCTGTCACAATTAGTCCCAAGAAAATTACTTTTGTCTTTATTATTACTTTCTTCAGACAGCAAACTATAATCCTTGATGCCAAAGGCTGCATCACAGCTCTGAGAAGCACTGGCATGCTGAGTATCTGTGCCAGCAATGAATGATACATGTGAGAGGATGAGGTGGTTCCGTGAGCAGCATTAAAGTGGGTTTTGATCATCTGATCAAAGAGGGCTGTAAATCAACACAGGCTTTAATGTAGCGAGTATAAAGTATTGTTCCTTCCCAAATGGAAGTGAGTGGCTGTATGTAGGGCAGGGCTATTTATAACAGTGCTCTGCTAGAATTCTCATTTTGTACTATGTGCAGAGATGCTTCAAAAGAGAGGAAAAAAAAATGCTTGCAGATATAGTTTAAGTTTTTTTAAACTTTGAGAGACTTGTCTGTTTTAGATGCTTAGGTAGAAATCAGAATTCTGTGTTTCTACAATGTAAACATTAGTCTAACTTTGATAGGTTATAGTTTTACACTGACTTCAGCTAATGCAAATAAGAGATTTTCACGACATGTGAGGTCCATTTAAGCACCTAAAGGCTTCTAAGATGAAGCTATCTCATCTCTGCTGGTCATCTAGGTCAAGAGAGCTGCCTGTTTTCTGTGCTAGACCCCTAAGATACATTGAAGGAGTTGGACTCTATAAAGGCCAACCTCTCCCTGCCAACTGAAGGAGAAGGTTATAGTGACCAGTGCAGAAAGAGTAGATAGAGTTGCCACATTCAGTCACCTTTGATCACCTCAGAGTGCATGAACCTGTCTGTGAACGTAACCAGGAGAGAGGGATACGGAGAGTGGAGAGATCTCCAGCACTGGCTACTGTTCCATGTTTCAGGGTCCCCAGGATGGCTGTCAGAGCCTTGCTTGGATTCAGAGAAGGGACGTGCATGGGACAATTTGTCCATGCACATGCAGAGAGCCTTAATGTTCCAGAAGAACCACGAATCCAAGCTTCTTATGTCAGTTGCATTGACTAACACGTTACATAAACCCTGCCTTTCTCATTCAACTCCAGTCCTGCATGCAAGAAATCCATGTTTAGTGGCCTCAGACAGGCCTTCATTTTNACATGCAGAGAGCCTTAATGTTCCAGAAGAACCACGAATCCAAGCTTCTTATGTCAGTTGCATTGACTAACACGTTACATAAACCCTGCCTTTCTCATTCAACTCCAGTCCTGCAATCAGGCTCCATGAAAGAAATCCATGTTTAGTGGCCTCAGACAGGCCTTCATTTTGCTCTGTAATATGAGGGTTGTGCGTAGAGCACAATGTGCTAGGTCTGTCTCAGTCCATGCATGAATTATCTGGAGTATTTTGGCTGCCTTAGTACTGTTCTATCAGATTCAGTGCCTGTGGGAGCAATTGTTAGGAAAAATGCAGTATGGAAACCAGCTTTACTTTTAATGTAGCAGAAAATAATTCTAAAAGGTGAACGACACAAACTCCATATTCAAAATACAGACTTAGAGCATCAAGAAAAAGAACAGAAAAACTATCTGGACACCAGGATTCAAACAAAATCAGTGAATCTCCATACTGAACATAAGCTCTTTTATTGTAGCAGAGCTTTCTTTGATATTAAAGTGTCTTCAGGTCATGCATGTTGGAATTAAATTAAACAAAAGAACCTACCCAAACACAGATTAATATCCATTTTTGGAATGACCTTTTCAAATCTTCATGTGTTATTTCCAATTCTGGAGACCCGGAAGGACATGGAATATTTTAGAAATCTCAGTGGATAAACCAATGGGAACAAAAAACAGTGAAGACATAAAAAAAAATTAAGGCTCTACATTGCAGTTTATGCCATTATAACCTAATTTTGCAACTCTAATTTTTATGGTCTCACTAAAATTTCTAATGGCTTTTACCTAGTAATTTGGAGTGTTCAGAAAGGACTGGCAGCAAAATGCCCCTGTACTGAGAAGCAGTCCCACCAGGGAGAAGAGTCTGCTGAAGTTCTGTGCAATGTTCAGCTTGTCCATTTGCACCTGCAGACACTAAGCCCCACCAGCTTACAGTGCATTTACCTCTAGTGTGCCAGACAGCAAGGAAATGGAACTTTAAGCTTTACTTTAAAGGTGCAAAAATGAGTTCTGGATAATACCCCTGTGAGTGGAACAACAAAATGTGTGCTGAGTTAGGAAAGGATGCCAGTTCCTTAAATATTGACTCTAGATTTAAACATCTGCTTATGTGCACATAACTGGAGTTTCTCTGAAGCTAAAGCCTTCTGATTTAGTTTGAAGGTCCAGTCCCTTTATCTAAAACACAAATAAACCAAATCTTAATGGCTTATTACTGACTGTGTACTTAGCCTGGATCAGCTCCAGAATTTGCTTATCTTATTATTTGAAGCCAAAATAAAGTGAGAATACAAGTCTTAGAATAATTCGTTATGGATCCATTCCAGGTTCTCCTGAAGCCACTGTCTGTCTTTCTGACAGAATTTCACTAGTCCTAGATCAGCATTTAAGACAAATACAATAAGAACAAAGCAGAAGAAACAATTTCTTACATTTCTAGGGTTTGTAAACACTTTGGGAAACTTGCCATTTTTCAGTGAAACTTTTTAATTTAAAGTACTCCTGGGCATCTCTCTTATTGAGAAAAGAGATATAGAATTTAAGGTATAAATGAGACATAAGAATGAGATTCAAGTTATAATTGTGAAGTAGCTGTGTATGTGGTCTGTGCCTGTGCATAAAATCAGTCATTTATCTCATTGATGTCACAACAAGAAATTTAAACACTGGACCAACTTGAGGCAGGGTGGTGGAGTGAACCTTTAGCCACTGTCTTCACTAAGGAAGTGAGTCACTGTTACAGGAGCCCTCAGTTATTACAGGCAGTGGTAACAAATCCCCTTGGCAGCTCATGTCTGTGTGTCAACCAGTTTCTCTCCATTGCCTTGATTCATATACCAGGTGAAGAAAGTGCCATCCCAGAGGGTGCTCCTACTCCAGAAATAACCAGCCTGTACATTGGCAGGGTTCTTGTAAACACTCAATAGGAACAGCTAAATATGAAGAAATCATCATGCTGAATAGTCTTCTGGGCATAGTTAAGGTCATTAGGAGCTGGTGGCAGATAGTTTAAAATAATTAATGGCAATGGAAGCAATTTGTGATGAAACAAACACAGGACATTGGGCCAGCTGGGTGTACGAATTCAGTAGAAAAATATTTGAGGGAGTCCTGTCCAATGCTGCTGGAGATACCATTAAAACAAATATGCTCATCACCACCCAGATAGTGGCTGACCTAATCAAGAGATTTTATTCCTCATACAGGCATTATCCTTGGCAAAGATCCCAATACATTAAGGATTTTTCTAAGCAATGGTCTTCCATGAGAATCTGCACAACACCTAAACAAAGTCACATTTGTCTTGATGTGCATGTCTTCAAGATACTTCACGTACAGCTGCATCAAACTGTGTTCAGTCATGTAGGCAGTTATATTTTGCTTACTCAGTAGTGTTTCTTTTACAGAAATCCATACAAAAGCTGAGTTGAAGTGCAACCATCTCTCTAAGCCAGCCTTGCTGTGAAATCAAGATTTGCACAGAAGAACTTGTGATATACTTTCATTCTCTCTGTTTTCAAATACATGGTGTATCTTTTCATTCTTTAGTCACTGATGACTTTTTCAGATTTCATCTTTTCAGATGACATTAACAAGCCTCCAGACTTGCAAAAGAAAGAGTAGAATAGTGGGTTACTAGTATTACTACTGTAAGCCAGGACTAAAGTGTTTAAGTGGACAGTTCATAGTTGGTTAAAGCTGAATGAGAAGATGGCCTTTTTGAAACACCAGAAGAAAAATGGAATCTTTATTTTTATCAATTTCTTTTGGTTAATTTTATATTGAACTGAATTATCTAATTTAATATGAATCTATCATATTCTACATTAAACAATTTTCTTAATAATTTGGTTCATGAGCAACATTTTAATGAGTTTTAACAGAAGTTTTATTACATCCATAATTACTCCAAAGTGCAGATTTAATGAAAGTGTTGCAAAGCATAAGTGACCATATGCAAGATCTACAGTGAATAAGAGCCTCTAATCCATGCAAGATTGAGTCAAATAATTTTACCATGTTCAATATTATTTGTTGGTTTATATCCTATTTTTAGCTAATTGGGACTCATTAACAAATCTTTGCCTGGGGAGTCTATTTATTTGTCAGCATTCTATGTTTTATAGAATCATATAAAACACATCAAAGTTTTCCTATAAAGGAAATGCACATCATTAATACAACAGGCATCCACAGGATATTGTTCATGAAAGATGTACAAATTAAATACCATAAATGTTAAATAATTAACAACAAGGTAAAACAATGGCTTTGTTTATTTTTTTCTCAGCCTTCTATCAGATGCTGATAAGAGGCAGGCAATGAATTCAGTGAATAAAAGACCCATTAAAAAAATGTCTTGGTACCCACTGTCTTCAGATTATAACTGGGAGAAATCAATGCAGAGGTATACAAAAGGACAATTAGATAAGGGCAAGCAACCATTTTTTTCTACAACTACCGAAAATGAGGTTATATTGGAACTAATTAGAACTTCTGAAAACAGTTACAACCTTGCTGCTTTCTGATACACAGAACACCAGCTCCCTGTTTGATAAATAATACTACTTTCCCAGTCTCTTGGAAGAAAATCACACGAAGTACCTTTCATTTCATGCATGTCAGAAATAAAAAATGTGCCAGTCACGCAGCCTTAATGATCATTTTCCCAACCCTTTTGCATGGTTGTGCTTCTTTGATTTTGGCTCTAACTGCAGCAAAAGGCAAACTCTTGAACCCTCATTTTTTCATGGAACTGGGCAAGAAATAGTCTATGTGACCATCTCCCCTGGGCTGGCCAATATGGATGGCTGTATGAAAGGGAAGGTTGCAGTTCCACTTGATAATTCTTCTTCAGTTTCTGACAACCAGAACGTTGATGTCAAGATGACCTGTACCTTAAGTTGCAGTATCATTTGATGTTACCCCTGGGATAAAGCCACATGACCTCACTCTCTTCTCTAGACTGTAACTCAAGGCATCAGGTAGTCTTCCCAAAATATTTGTGATTTAGGAGTAGGAGTTTTAAAGTACACATTGCAAAGTGTAGCCCAGCTTCAAAACCAGTATCAGCATGGCCATACCAGTCTGATACTAAGTCTTGGGTATTAAATATGATGCAAAGGCCAGAGTCCATTGGCACGTACACACCAAGCCAGGGTGGATGTTCCTAGTCTGCTCCTTAAGGCTAACTCCTGATATTTTTATGGCTTTGGGCTGCTCCCTGCACCTCACTAAAACAATCCATTCGGAGTTCAGAGCTATAGGTTTCAATCTGATGTCTAGATATATGCTTAACCTACACTATATAAAAATTTAATATAAAATACCTCTAGGGAAATAGGTATTAGTATTATGACATCAATGCTGTATTTCCTCTGAATTCCAGCTACCTGAAAAAACTTCAAAACTATTACTATGTGCATTCACTAATTTACACAGAAATACAATATTAAGCATAAATATAATATGATAGAATGCATATAGGCAGTAGAGAGATTTTTTTTTTTTTAAAGAATCTTAGTGCATTTATATGAAATGCTTAGGGAGGTTTTGCTAAAAAAAGTCCCACTGAATATTCAGTCAATCTAGAAATTCACTGGTTTTAAATATATGACACTTATACCAGTTTAGGTGTGGCTGCCTAGTATCCCATACATGTACATTTTCTGGCTTATTTATTTAAAGCAGAAAAAGAAGCTCACTGAGAACATGCAGATACATAAATAGTGATTTGCATTACAGCCTCCACATGGCTCACTGAGAACATGCAGATACATAAATAGTGATTTGCATTACAGCCTCCACATGGAAGTGGGTGCAGAGAGTTTCCTGCAGATCCAACCATTCTAGGTGATGAGAAGTGTCAGCTGTGCATGTGGAGATTTTCTGTATCCACATCCGTTTGATCCACTCTCTATCCCTTCCTGAGACTGAAGCTATGGACACAGCCATATCTGTTTTCCATCTACAGTCCCCAGGTATGATTTCATGAAGTGTTCTCCATCTCACAGGTTGGCTGCTCAGATTGTTCTCTGAGGACAGGATTAAGACCCAGCTGAATTTTTCAGCCAGTGAGCAATTTCTATAAAAGAATTTGCTTTCAAAATAAATTATGGTTGTATGTTAGAAAAATGGAAATATAGTTAGCACCTATCTGGCCTGCCTATATATTGACATGGTCTCACTGGGTATTTCTCCTGGATTAATTTGCACTATGTGTGCAAAATGCCAAGATAGATATTGCAAGTGAGAGGTACATTATATCCAGGAAGAGACAGAAAATTATGATGGAGAAGGAAACACTTATAAGGGTGAAGAAGAAAAGCTGCATCCAAACGTTATAAAATGCTAATATTGAAGTTTGACCTTTTGACTTAGAAACCTAATATTTTTTCTCAAAATCAATGCTGAAAAAATCCTAAGAGAGTTATCTTATTCTATCAATTCATATATATTAAAGTATAGGGGACTTTTACATTAAAAGTAAATGTTAAATTGTTTAGGGCGGGGACTCGTTCAGCCATAAGATTTGCTTCATAGACCAGCCTCAGTCACAGCACATGACACTTGTCCTGGATCTCCTCTGAGCTCTTTTTGTAGGATTGTAAAAACTGTTTGAAATAATCTGAGAGTTGCTCTGGAGCCCATATGGCTGAGATTTCTGTAGTATGGATCTGAGGCCATGCATTGTGTGTTCTGAGGAGGTTGAATTAGATGACCCAAATATAATTCCAATCTGAACGGTCATAGGATCTCACAATGCTATGAGGTATGCCAGAACAATCTTGGGATGCTTGAAAGCACAAAGGAGGACTTCGGAGGATGAATGAAAACAAAATTTAGGGGGGAGGGTGTTGTGTTTGGGATTTTTTTTACAGCTTACTTTTGGATGTGGTTGCTGGTGCATCCTTGAATAACATCTTGGCATTGTCTTGGACTGGCTGGTAGGCATTTCTGTGCCAGAGAGCACTAATAATGTGTGCTAGGGCTAATTAGGGATTGAACATTTGAGCTACCATTTTTACTCTTTACTTTGCATGGTATATTCATGCATGGAAACTACTTTCTTACTTAGACTAAAAAATAAAAAGAAAAAAAAGACTGCCAGTATAAATAATACTCTTCCCTGTGTAGTGTTCTTGGTGAAATGTACACTTTCCAACATCAAAAGAGGCAAGATAATCTAATGGCTCTTTCTGGACCATAATACTATGAAAATATTAATGGAAAATTTAATACACGGAATGTACAAAGTTACTAAAATCACTTCAACATATTACTTTGTTCTCATGACACTGAACACACTTCCAGGTCTTTGATGACCACAGATTTTAGGTACTTCAAAGAAAAACAGCTTATTGTTATCCTGTTTTTCATCCCGTCTTATTTTCATTTAGTCTTTCTTAAGTTTTTTTTTAAATTTAACTTAATATATTCTTTCTTCTACTTGTGTGTGTTAAAAGATGGCACCTTTGTCTAAAAGGAAGATGAGGTACAAGAGAAAATGCCACTGAAAAATCTACCACAAGCAACAGAGAAGACAGAAATGTTCTACAGAATTTTTGCTTATTATCGGTAACAAAATTGGAAGAAGAGTTAGCTATTTAAAGGATACAAAGGAAAGTTCCTCAATTCTGAGAAAAGAAAATGAAGATTTTCAACACAGTCAGCTGACTTACAAGCAAGGGTCCCAAGAGAACTAGTTAAAGGAGATCTTTGAAACTAAGTTCTTATTTTGTAATGGTATGTTGGTAACATCGAATTGGCAAAACAGTAAACTGAAAATACCCCTAGGGATTGATTATAATCAATATAATTTCTTTGTCTGAAGAGAATTCAATCATGGAAGTACAAATTTCATTAACTGGTAAATGCATGCTTAATTCATGATTCTACCAATAAAGAACTAAAAATTTAAAGAAGTCTTAAGTCTTGTGATTATTTTGAACTGCATTTTTCACAGAGGAGAGGTTTTGTTGCAACAATCTGGCAGATATCTGAAAGTTATTTTGATATTCTTTACTTCAGTGCCTCTACAGTTTTCAATTAATAACAAGTGACATTTATATTTAAATATTTAAAAAGAACCTGGACTCTAGCATGTTTTAGGAAATTACCACAAAGTGGATCACATTGTGTATTCAAACTTTGTAATAATTCTCACTTCTTACACTTGTCAAGTGTAACTTTGACAGAATGGATTTTCTAAAAGATATACCAAGACAATTTTAGAAGATTTTCTAAATGGCTGAGATTTAATTCAACCATGTGGAACACTTTGTGCCAACAGTCCATCAACAGAAAATCTTTACTGAGGACACATACATGGGTTTTAAATCTCTGTAAAACAGTTGAAAGAAGTGCAGATAATGGTTCCAGTTTACTAATACACTCCCATGTCAGAAAAAATAGCTTAATTTACATAAAGGAATAGAAATTAAAAATAAAAAAAAAGTTGTGAGGTTGGGAAATAAATGCATAGAGGTTCTATCTAAAACCTGCAGTACACAATGGTAGGAAGCTTAAACTAAAAAACTCAGCTTTTGCAATTTACCATAATTTCTTATCAATGTAGGAAAATGTTTGCTTCTGGTACATACTGATCTTATTTTCAATCAGCACCCTTATATCTATGAAAGAATCTATCTTTAGCAACACATGCTGTAACTTGGCTTCTTCATGGCAGTTCTTTCAAAGATCTGTGAAATTCTATACGGGTTTGTAAAGATTGCAACTGCTTATTCTCACCTTTTATTTCTCACACTGCCTTTACCAAAATACAAATTATCTTTATACTGCCAGCTCCCAGGGATGCACACAAAGTTCAGACTCTTTACCAGATCACACTGCAGTTGGTTAGATTTCATAGAATCACAGAATGGTTTGGGTTGAAAGAGACCTGGAAAATCATCTATTTCCAAACCCCAAAGAATGTATTGTACACTTTTAAGACTTTGTATTAAACAGAAGTTGAGAGGAATAGAAGCATCTGATATTGATTGCTGAGGATGGAACAGAATTGGGGTTTGCTTATTTCTGTTTATTTTAGCAAAACAGAATAAAAGCCCCAGAACAGTGACTCTTTCACCAACGAATATGTCTTGTGTAAATGCTTTTGGTCAGAATAACAGCCTCATCTGGGATCAGGAAGGATCTTCATCCTGATGAAAATATCCAAAATCCTAAAGATTTTTGTTACAGGAAACTTTGCTTGCTAGGAGCTTCTGATATCTTTCACATGATGAATTCCTCAACCCTCAGGGAAATTTCAGATCATGAATTAATGGAAATAAGCCCAAGGAAGTCCTCTACTTCTAGAGACAGAAATCAAACAATGCCTTTCATAAGCACAACAGGGTTTATCTGCAAAGATGTTGTGTCTTGTGACACTTTTAGTGCCACTAGATTATAAACAATTTTTTCTGAAGAAACCATAGTTAGAATCAAAGAATAACAGAAAATTCAAGGTTGAACAGGATATTTGGAAGTCATTTAATCTAAATCCTAGCTAAGGTCAATGAGATCAGGTTGCTCAGATCTCTGTCTAGTCAGGCTTTGAATATCTCAAGGATTAAGACTCCGCTCTTTTTCTCAGCCACTGTTCAAATGTTTGACAATGTAATAACAAAAAAATCTTTATATAGTTTGATACATCTTTCTTGAATACATATAATCAGAATTGTAGTCTCTTCTTGAGATGAAAACTCCTCGGATTCATGCTCAATGAGTCTTGTGAAATCTGTGTTAAAAATTACTTGTATGTCTTAAGAAGGTGTTAGAATTTTTCACAGCTGGATCATATTGAAAATTAATAGTCTTTCATTGATGAACTCCTGTGACCAAGGCCTTTCTCTTCCAGCTTTTTCTAACTGATATATTCCTAGATGGTAGTGGGCAGGTTTGAAACTAGGCTTCTGAGTTTATTTTATGCTATCCCCTTGCCCTTTATGAATTTCATCCTGTTTGTATTATCTCTGATCTCAAGTTCCTTCATTATGGTGAGGCAATATTCTTCTCTCCTCCAAATGATGCTTCCCAATTTTGCTTTTATGCCAAGATCATAAATAAAACTATTAGACATGACTGTTCCCAAAATGGATTTTTGAGAAATTTCAGTAGTATCCTCCTTCTAGGCTAATGTTTCCCTTTTGACTGGACCTTCTATCAACTCCCCACTTTTATAGTTTCTCCAGTAAGCAATATCACCCTGATCTTAAATAAATGTTAAATGTGTTTCCAAGCCAAATTATTTTCTGTATTTAGCAGTACGTTTGTTCTGCTTATTAATTAATTTTCAGTAAAAGCCATCTAGTGTGATATCTAGCCTGATATAATGTATCTCTTCAAATTGCTCAAATTGCATCACCTCTTTTTTTTTCTATGCAATGTCAGTCACTTCTCCTTCAAAATGGTTAAATTGATGGCTCACAGGCTTTGTATTATCATAGCTCATTATATTATGGAAAATCTGCAATTAAAAAAAACTCAATACTTTTGAGATCTTCATGGTGAAGAGTCCTTGAATGGAATAGAAGCTTCAAGTGTTGGGAGTCAATATGTAGATATTCAATATATCAGAAGCAGAAACTACTGATTTAGGCTTCCAGTCTCAACCTTGTGAAAGTGTGAAAGAAAAGTAAAGAAAGAATTTGGAACAATTCTAAGGATACAGTTAAGGCTTCTAATGCAAAACCGTATAGAAGAAGGCTTTTTGTGCCTTCTGAAAACTTTATTTGCAAATTTGCAGGTGTTGGTACCCGAGTGCATTTTACAGAAAACAAAACAAAACAAAATAAAACAAACTGAAAGAAAACTTCAAGAAAAGACTGTGTTTCTTTCTCAAATATTCTGTTTGGTTTAAGCTTTAACTGCTAATCATTCTATATTCCAGATTCACAGCCTATGCACATTTCTTCCACAGCTCAGCAAAATAAACCTGCCAAAGCAGTCACAAAATATTTAAACAAAGACATAATACCTTCCTTTGGTGCTTTCTCTATTTCAGAAAACAGACTAATGTCAGTTGAACAGAATAACTGCTCGATGAGTGAGCAAAGGGACTGTGTTTCTCTTATACTTTCCAGAACATTCCTTTATAAGGTTGACATGTTAACATTATGTCCCAGTTTATTGTACCTACTGTTATCATTCCCTGCTGGATCTTCAAGATCAAGAGGTATAAATGTAAAAGGAAAGGAAGCACTTTGTCTTGCCACATCTATGCCTTTGTTTCTTATATCCAAGTACAAAAGTGAGAAAGAAACGGAAGATAAACCAAGATAAAACATCTCATTATTTTTTCCTTTTATTTGGATTGTAAAATTTCTGTGATCATATTGTAAGGCTTGGAATTATGTATGTTTAACTTTAAACGGATTCCCAGTGAAGCCAGCAGAGTTATTTAGAATATTTGGGCTAAGTGAATGTGTGTGTGTTTCACTGTGAGATCTGTACAGGAAGGAGTTAAAATGTCTTTGATGTAGCATTCCAATTCGCTAAATTGCCTATTAAATCAACAACATTGCTCAGGCTGTTTTTACACCAAATGACCTACATGCACAGTCAGTGTAAATTTAGTTGCAAATCACATGTTTTCTTCCAAAATACTCCAATTTGTGATTAAGATTGTGCTCTTTTGCTATGCCAGTAATCACAGTCTAGGTCTATTTCTGGTTAGTTAACTCATACAAGTAATTAAACTACATAAACTCCACAGTAGGCAGAAGCTGCCATGTATACATACAGCACACATACAGCCTGGCCTTTGGTGCTATGAAAGTATAAGAAGTGTAAATTCCACTAAACTGTCAATCTGATCTACATCCCAAGAACAACTAAGTACTGACCTACCCACACACTGAAGTAGATATGATGCAGATTACTCCTGAGAGGCTGTGAACACAATAATTGGAATTTGCCATGTGAACATTTAAATACTATACTCACTTTCTCATGTATTCTGCTACTAAACTCTCACTCCCAGAACAGTCCTGGAAAGGGAACTGAGATTTCCTTCTGAATTCGAAGAACATTCTCTCCCCATATCATCTCTAAAACACACCCTCATTTTCATCACCCATTTTCTGTTCAGTCCTGTCTTTTTTCTTGGACCAAAGCGAGGGCAGGAGATTCTTCCCGCATCCCTTTCTCTGAAGTTGTATGTTTTGCTTCACTTCTCACCAAAGGAAAACAAAAGAGAGAGAGACAATTTCAAGGAGATAATGCATTTGACCTCTCTGTTAATATTCAAAATGCTGGCCAGGAAGGTTAGGAGCAAACATCAGCTTTCTTTCACACCCCTTTAGTTCATTCCACAAATTAATAACGTCGTACTGGGAGCAGCCCAGACCCTGCGTAATGAATGTTAGCTGTAGTTCCTGCTGGCTGCTTCTGAGGATGCATTTATTTTTCTCATTATCTTACACACAATCTTCCAGCTATTGTCTGCTACCCCTGCTCACTCAGGAAACCTCAGAAAGTGCTAAAGATGTCAAGAAGCAATAAGCCTCATTTATTTTTATGGCCTTCATCAGCACTTTCTTTTTTTGCTTAAAGGCCTATAATAGAATCCACTGATTAGAATCAGCATCATATCAGAATAAAGATATGATAGTGCTTTACTGAAGGTGAATGGGCTACTGAAGGACACTTTCTCCATTTGATACTTTTAGAGGATACTGAAGCTAAACAAAATTAATTGTGTTGGTACATTTCTTTTCTTTCTCCTTCTTGCTACTTTCCTAGGCATTTGGAAACTGATTAGCTAAAATGTTAAGGAAATGATCATAAAAAAGTCCTACTAATTAAAAGGGAATTAGTGAACTGAAACAATACCAGAAGGTAAGCAGTTGGATTTGATAGCTGTTAATAAAATGGTACAAGTGAACAGAGAAACTTCCATGTTAAACACCATATTTATGACAGAACTAAACCAAGAAGCGAATAATTGACTTCTGTTGGATTTTTTTTTCACTTTAACTGCATCCACATAATAGTTACAGGGCAATATATGATAAATAGGCCTTCTGTTCTCTCCCCACATAGATCAGATCTGAGAAAAGTTCTGTTTTCAAACCCCAGGTAAATAAAGCCCATATAAAAATTTTAAAAATAATTAGTTTTACTTGTGCACATCTATTTCCCATAGACAATTACTGCAAGCAAAGGTCTGCAGACTTCTAGCCCAGTTCTAGTCAACAATTTCAGTTTATTGTAAACTTAACAGAAACTTTTCACTAGAATAATTAGCACAAGAAAAAGGATAGAAGTAAGGCTGCATAAGAAAAGGATGGGGGATGCGTACAGTGCAACCACTAAATTATTGCATTATTACATCTATATGCAATTTAAAATTGTTCATCTATATCTATAAATAAAATTCACCCAAAGACTTCCTCAGTGTCAGGTGGCAATATCCACACAAGCTGTTTGTATGGAACAGACAGTGTACTTTCTATATATTCCTCTTATTCTGCTTTAACTTTCTTTTGACCTCCAGGTCACGTTGTATCCAAGCTGTTCTGAGTGTTTGGAAATCTGGTCCCGACAGATTTACTGGTGGCAGGGGAAAGTTACTGCTTTTGACTATCATCTTATTTTTTAATAAGTCAGGCTCAGACTAGTACAGGGACTAATATTTTAAGAATGAGGTTTTTCTTGTTCAAAGAAAAAAGGCACTCTGGATATGAAAAATTTAAAAATCTTCCATGCTAGGATTGTCCATGTAGGAGTGCAGAAAAAACTACTCTTATTTACTGAAACTTAAAATCCAGTGAGCTATTTAAGTACATCACTTGCCTCTCATTTATACAACCCTGTACACTGCATTTTCAGAGTCATGAACGGTTGTTTTGTTTGGGTGATCAGGGTAA
This sequence comes from Notiomystis cincta, assembly GCA_013398075.1. Taxonomy (NCBI): domain Eukaryota; kingdom Metazoa; phylum Chordata; class Aves; order Passeriformes; family Notiomystidae; genus Notiomystis; species Notiomystis cincta. Next base: position 21,370 of record VZRX01015547.1, on the reverse strand, counting down.
GAAGAAAAGTTGCTGCAGAAGAATAATGGAGCAGCAATCTTATGTGATATGGACAGATTTACTATACTTTCCCAGAGATTGCTTCACATTAAGACCAAGATGCAGAAATTAATCAGGAATCACACTTACAAAAGAGAAAACTCAACAAGCATCCTAAATCCATCATGCTCTGAAAGACGAAAGAAAAACTTATTACTGTGCTTAGATCATCTAGTGTAAGTTTTCATTCAAACAGAACTAATCACCTATGAAAAGAAAGAAAAAAGCTGATTCTTGATGCCCAGTACTATTTTTTTTTAAATAGAGGGTTATAACCAGGATTCAGCTCTAAATTGGAACAAGCTTTCATATTTGCCTGTATTCATTGCACCAGCTTTGCCTGTTCTAGATGTGGCTTAGAATATGCATGCTTAATTTCCAATGAAAGTTAGTAAAATAACATGTGAGAAGCTACTAAAATTATGCTGAGCTGAGAAAACCAGAAAAAACAACGGGAAAATAGTAACTGCAATCACTCTTCATGGAAGATGTAAGAGGAAGCTGTTCTCAGCATGACAGTACAAGGGGACCATTTCTCCCAAAAGCTTGTTTATTCTCTGTGACAGCTTTCACAAAAGGATTAAGAATATTTACAGCCTGCTAATGGAAGTGGTCAAGCATACACAATTTCCTGGCCCCAAGGTAGTGGCCCATAAAAAGGTCTGCCCACATCCTTGGCAGACCAGACAAAAGACTCTAAACATTGTGTTTGGATAGCTCAGCCCTCAGATGCACATGTGGAAATGCAAACCTACATACACACATCCTCACACAGACAGCAGTGCCATGTACAGATAATTATGAAGAAATAGAGTCCATTACTACAGTAGGTTACATTTTCAGAGATTATTATCTATGATGAAATGGAGTTCTTTAGCGTGCCCTAAAATCTCTTACCTTGCCACTTACCAAGTCTTGCTTCTAGAAATAAAACTCATTTCCTTCCCGCAGAGAGAGGTGTCACTCAGGCCTTGAGTCTATTGAACTCTCGCCTTCACCTGACTATTTCTTTTGGCCTTTGATTCTACTTTTTAGTGTGGTTAATACTTCAATTGGTGCTCTCCAGCATGAGATTTCTGAAGATCATTGATTCATACAATTGTAGAATGATTTGGATTGGAAGGGACATTAAAGACCATCTAGTTCCAATCCCCCTGCCATGGACAGGGACACCTTCCACTAGACCAGGCTGATCAAAGCCCTGTCCAGCCTGGCCTTGAACACATCCAGGGATGCAGCAGTCACAGCTTCTCTGGGCAACCTCTGCCCATGCCCCACCATCCTCACTGTAAAGAATTTCTTCCTAATATCCAATCTAAACCTACTCTCTTTGAGTTTAAAGCCATTTTCCTCTTGTCTTATAACTACATGCCATTGATGAAAGTTCCTCTCCAGCTCTCTTGTAGCCCTTCTAAGTACTGAAAGGGGCTCTAAGGTCTGCCCAGAGCCTGCTGTTCTCCATGCCTAACAACCCCAGCTCTCTCAGAGTGTCCTGATAGGAGAGTTGTTCCAGCCCTCTGAACATCTTCATTGTGTCCTCTGGACTCACTCCAACAGGTCTGTATTTTTCCTGTGATGACACAGCCGATGCATTTATCTGAAGAACAGTGATTGTCCCTTCTCTTCCGAACCTCACACCAGTTTGGAAATTGCAGATCATGTTCTTTCAGGTTCTTTGCACATTTGTCCAGTGAAGCTCTTCTTGAGCACAACCCCAAAGCACTCCTCAGAGACCCACACCATGCAGTGCTGCAGGAAACTCAACCTCATCATGCAAATGAAGTGAATTTTGGGGAAATTTTAAGGGAAGAAACTTTTCTTGTTATGCCCCTACTCTATAACATACACAGTCTTACTAGAAGTGTGGTGCCATTGTAACCCATCTCTTTGAGTTCTCAGCAAAAATTAAATGCAAACTGTGAGTCCTAAAGCCACTCACCTTTTTTGAACAACCTACAGTTCATTAGTTAGTAGTATTAAGATACTGTAAACATCCTATATGGATGAATCACCTAATAAAAATGAGAAACCAAATTTCCAGTAGGAAATAATATTTTAGTAGGAAAAATCAGGCATTGCAGCATTATGCAATGCAATAGTGCTAAACGGGAAATTCTCTGAGCATTTTTGACCAGTAATTTTCTAATTCTTGGTAAGTCTGTTATCCATATTTTTCACAAAGTTTACAGTGTTTTGGGTAATTTCTGTTTAAATGGGGATCTAGTTTTTAGGTTATTAAAAGTTTCATTCCAGATGGATGATTAGAGAGGAATCATAAACACACATCCTGCAGACTTTAAACTTTCACAATTCAGGGATAAAAAGATCACTAAAATCTTACTGCCTTATCTAGTGGATGCTCTCCTAAACAGAAACAGACAGAGAGATGAAAATAGATTTTTCCTGATATATTTAAGCTGATATTAAATTAAACAAATTGCACATTTTAAAATATAAATGCAAGTGAAATAAAACTGATTGAAATACAGTACATTCAAAGTTCCTTATTAAATGTAAGCAGAAGATTTTCAGGCCCTGTGGTGCCACACTCTTGAAGGGAAATTAATAAATAAAGGTGTGAGATTCGAGAGCAGTAATTTTTAAAAACTGTACAGAGGACCCAGATTGCATGTAAATCACTTGAAAACACAGAAAATTACAACTTATGTCAGCCATCTCTTTCATATTCAGAATCATTAATCTCCTGGACATGACAAATCTTTTTAGCAGAAGGGAATAAATTCAAGATAATAAGTTTTAAAGTAATGAATAACTCTTACCTATGAAGTGCTTTAATGACTCTCCTTGTCAGAATTCAGACTTTATTATTAACTCTACAGAATGGCAACAGCCTGAAGAGATACAGTTACAAATCAATTTCACTGCTTTTTCATAACGAGTCACTAATTGACCTCAATTTCTGATGGACTCACATATTTCCTCCCATACTTTATTTTAATGATGTGTATATATGGGATTTAGCGACTGGTCATAAAGGAATTTATTTTAACTCTCTGTTGTCTTGCACAGCCTTTTAATGGCAGAAATATAAATCATTCTGGAAGCCTTAACTTTAAGGGTTGGGATGTATTTTTTTAACTCTTTTACAGTTAAGGTGATCACCATTTTGTTAAAATATATGCTTGATTTATCTACTTTAAAATAAGAAAGAATTAGGGTGAAAAAAGACAATTCAGATTCTCCACATAACACTAATATTGCAGACTATAAAATACTTTACTTACTTACTATGTGGTCTTAAAAAGAAATTGCATTAACAAACAGCTTTGGTAAAACCATGCTTACTACACTGAGTAATTATGGATGACATCCTTACAAAGGTATTTGGAAAATAAATAGTCAAAATTTATTTTTAAATAACACTGCATCCAATTTTTCCCGATTTTTATCTGCAAGAAGCTCAAACAATTTTCTGCATCTCCTTGGGTGTTTGAACTACTATAAAGTGGAAATATTTGCCTTGTTCTAAACCAGAGAAAATCTAATGCAAATCCAGTTATTTTAAATAGGATTATTGTACCAGTCACACTTGAGTTCGTAAGGTAAAAAAGCCAATATTTGAAAGATACAGGCTTTCAGAAGCCCTTTGGGAATTTATTTCACTTTAGATCTCATTCTGGGCATGTTTTAAAACAGAGAATGGGAGAATGAAGGAAGCAGAGGTAAGTAGGGTGGCTGTAGGTCCACTTGCTTATCTGGCCAAGCCTTGCACCTGGTGTCCACCTAGGTGGTCTCTGTAGGTCTAGGGGCCATCAGCTATCCATTGGAGCTATCCAATGCTGTCCAATGGAACTATCAATTAGTGTGTATCCACTCATGAGCATATTGTTCTGCTGGCACTTGTGGTGCCAGTGAGACACTGATTTTGGCTTGTGAAGATCTCGTGGGCTGCCGTGGCCATATAACGAATGAGCACGTGTGTCTGTGTGTGTCCGTATGTCTGTGTGTCTGTGTATCTGTGTGTGTGTGTGTCTGTGTATCTGTGTGTGTGTGTGTGTGCACTGGGATGTCCCCCAGCACTGCTGCCACTGAGACCTGCACACAGAACAGGTGGGCTTGGGGGGCTGCTTCAGAAGGAGCAGCCAAGGCTTGTAGAGAAGCAGGAAGAGGGATTGCCCAGGTGTTGAAGTGCATCATTGCATTATGGGACCAAAGGGAAAGTGTCATTGAAAAAAAGTTATTTGCCTTCACTTGCTGTACATTGTGTCATGTAAAGACAGGAAGAAAAGTTAAATTGTACTAATTGCACTAAATGCTCACATTCAAGCTTAACTTTTGTACATGAATCAAATACTCTAATTCAGCCATGAACTTCTTGTGATTATCATTTTTCACTTCTATTGTTACAGAAAAACCAGTTCTATGGATCATAAAAGTTTCAGTCATAGAATCATAGAGTCAGAGAATGCTTGGGTTGGAAAGGATCCTAAAGATCAAAGTTCTTATCCCCCCTGCCATGGACAGGGACACCTCCCACTAGACCAGGCTGCTCAGAGCCCCATCCAACCTTGAACACTTCCAGGGATCAGGCTGCCCCAACTTCTCTGGGCATCCGATGCCTTTTTACATAAAGTCAGATATATAATGATATATTTTAAACATCAAATCTATGAAATTACTGTGGCAAGTCCGTTGTTCTGACTGTGTAAGTGAATTTTAAAAAGACAGGGCAAGGAGGAACACAACACAAAAACAAATACCTCCAAAGCCAAATGCAAATATAGCAGCCATACAGGCACCTTTAAAAAAAAAAAACACAATCCTTTAATATCTGGTCACAGTGACACCATCACTTATCTTGATATTATCCAGGCAAACTGAACCATATTTTTTTTCCCTTAAATATTTGGTGATGGCAGTAACCTGTGGGGAAAGAAGGCAGATTCCTTACTTCATATATGAAAGTGCACAACAGTGCTGTGTTTGTTGGTATAAACCTGTCTGTTCTTTTTTAAGAATTAAATCAAATATATATTTTAAAAATAGCAGCACATCATATATTGGAAGATAATTGAGGCTTGGCTTTCATACGGACAGATTTAATGTGCAGAACTTTAGTGAAAAATGGGAAAATTTAATATAAAGGAAAAAAAGACAATAAGAAAGACATATGAAGATCTCATTACATGTGCCAGAAATTCTGGTCCTAAATTAATACAAGTCAGTATGAAATAATGCAGCAGTTGCAGCAGAGGAAGATGAGGGAAAGTTAAGAATTGCCACCAGAGAAAAGAAAGAAAGAAATATGAAAGCTCTTTGACTTTAAAGAATCCTGTGAGAGCAAAAACCCTACTCACTAAAAATTATTGGGCCATTTTCACAGTAATGCTTCTATTTTTTACAGGAAAATGAATGGAAAGAACAGGGGTTTTTTCAAGCATAGTAAACCTCTTCTCACTTTTTCTTATAATACTGTGCCAAAGGTTACCCCACTGATGGAAAAGCTGGAAAAAAATAAAATAATGCCTTATATTTCCTTACACTGATGTTTGGCAATGTGAAGGAACAGTCATGATTTAAGCCAATACAAGTATGCAAAGACCAATCCATGACTTGTACTTATTCCTGTAATTATAGATCCATAGAATTGTTAAGGTTGGAAAATACTTCTTAGATCATCAAGCCCAACCAGCTATGCTTTGGCTAAGCAATTTAAATTCTTAAATGGAACAGGTGTTTGCTCCTAGCTGTATTGAACTATGGCTTAGATCACTTGCTGTACAATATGCAGCACTAAAACACATAAAGATGTGCCATGCTTTTCCCAGGTTGCAGCCAGCCTGGAGCAACAGCTTATGCTCTGTCATCACTGCAATTTACAATGCTTTTGATGTGCCACCTCTCTGCTGAAAGCTGTAGTGCCATCAAGCCCTAACTGTGAAGGAAAGAAGGGCCAAAATGTACCCTTTCACTGCTTTAATTTTTCCTAAAGATGCTTCAAGGGGCTACAATTAACCTGACATGAAACTGGTATTTTGGTAAGTATTATGGTAATTATATATTATACATACACCTACATATCTGCAACATTTAATGTTCTTCATTTTCTTTTGTAGAGGTAAGTCTTTCTTTTCCTTTTCTTTTCTGTACCACTTTGCCATATAAAGAAATCAAACAGTGTTTGAACAACACTGTTTCATACATTTATCACTTAAATGAAGAATTGCATTCCTGAGTACATGTTTTCAAAAAAATCACGTGAGGCACACTTTGTTTCAAGTGTCCTTTGGTACTTCATCTTTATCAAAAATATAATCTGTACTATGCAAAAAACATTAGTTTGTTTTGCTCCACACTCCATTTTTCCTCCTTGTATATTAAAAATGTATTAGGATGTTTAAACTGCAAACTTGTATCACAGAAAATACATATAAGACAAGCTTTCACTCAGTTTCCATGATGTTTGAATGATCTCAAGTTACACATTCAGATATTTATCCCCACAGGACTTTGCCTCATTTAAATAACAGCCAATTTATTCCCATTTTCTGTTTATCTCATTTCGTGTATGTGCCAGACATTATTTAACACAAACAATTTAAATCTTGCAACAGTTCAGCATCATTAGTTTCTTAATGGATGCAGAGATGGGTGAAAGATTGTCGGAGAAAGGAATGGTACAGGCAAGGGTGATGTTAGCAGTGCCAAAGTCATGGAGCAGAAGAGCACTGATGGATGTATAGGGGCTTCATGTAAATGGAATGGAATGGAATGGAATGGAATGGAATGGAATGGAATGGAATAGAATAGAATAGAATAGAATAGAATAGAATAGAATAGAATAGAATAGAATAGAATAGAATAGAATAGAACAGAATATTTCAGTTGAAAGGGACCTACAAGGGTCATCAAGTCCAGCTGCCTGACCAGTTCAGGGCTGGCTAAGGAAAAGCATGTTATTAAGGGCATTGTGTCAATGCCTCTAACACTGACAGGCCTGGAGAACTGAGCCCCAGTCCAAGAATCCCTCTGTTGCACTGTTTGGCCACCCTCTTGGTAAAGAAATCCTTCCTCATGTCCAGTCTAAACCTCCTTTGGTGCAGCTTTAAAACATTCCTCCACATCCTATCACTGGATACCAGGGAGAAGAGCTCAGCACCTCCCACTTCATTTCCACTACTCAGTAGCTGTAAGGAGTAACGAGTTCAGCCCTCAGCAGATCCTGCCTGAAGCAGGAAAAACAGCTCCTAAAAAGAGCCAGAGGAGTGATGTATTATTTCATTTGTATTTGCAGATAGGCCTGGTCTGTGGAAAGCTCATACTGACTTTAGTGAAGATAATTCTCCTTTAATCAGTTTTAGTCACACATGAACACAAATGGATCCTCATGCAAAGTTGCAAAAGGCCTCTTAACTCTTTATTTTAGATGGTAATTTCAGAATTTACGAGATTTTGCATATCTGACTCATAATTTTTAAACACACAAAGGTTTCTCAACTCAGATGACAAATTGACACAAACAGTTTGGGTAGCACTGGAACAAGAGTCAGATGCTCACTTAAACAGCACTATTGGCAAATATTTAAGGCAAATTAATACCAAACAAAATCGTTGTATTAAGCATAGATGAACATATTTAAATCAAGGAAAATGTAAGATTATACCTATAAATTATCATGTTGAGTAAAATAATTTCTAGATAACTTTTAATATTTTGTTACTTAATTACATGAGGAGTTATATAATCTCTTTTTTATAATTTTTTAAAATTCTTTGCTCCAAAATAAGGGTAGTACAGCTTTCATCTTTTTCCTTGCTGTCCCTTTCCAAATGGTTTATAAATATTTAGGCATTTTAATTAACATGTTTTGGAATTTGATGTGTGTTTTTTTGCTTACTTTTAAAATTTGGCTAATCCTTAGGCATAACACTTTTGTGGTTTTTTTTTCCAGAGTTTTCCTGGAGTGCACTCATTGATGTACATCATTGTAATGTCATTTGTATTAAAGGAGAGATCTTTTACCACTTTGATGTTTGCTAAAGAGAATATAATTTAAGAGGGGAATATGATATGGGATACATTGCCTTGTAAACAAATCTCTGCAGACCTGGAGCTGGTGATTAATCTGGCCAAACAATCTATAAACACTGCAAGTGGAATCCATCTCAGCTTTAGACATGCATGACATACATCTTGAAGCCTTCCTTCATCATCAAGGCAGTGATACAGGCATGCTTCACTCATCTTCTGAAGACAGACACAGTAGGATGAGCTGAAGCATGTCTTACAAAGTCTATTGCTCTCCACAGAAGAAGAGTTTCCTGGGACACTGCCTGATATGTAGACATCTACATTATGGTTAGGTGAGATGAATTACATCCAGCACCCTTAGAGTGCTTTGGAATTGTTAAAATTTCTTGTCTCTAAATGAAACAAAACAAAACAAAATAACCTCCCCCAAAAAACTAATTAAACAGTAATCAAACAAAACCACAAACAAACTTGAGTTTCCCAACTATTGGCATTTGGAAAATTTTTCTAATTTACCTTCATCCACAGCATGACTTACAAACAAATCATCTGCTAGAGTGCACAGAATTCTGGAAGAGTTGAAAGAACAACCTTTATTTAAAAGAGGTGTTTGGATCCACAGAAAGCTGCATTAACCTTTAGACCTTCCCTTAAAGCCTCTGGCTTCAGTATTGATAACAGGTATGAAGCTTGTGCTCATAAACAACTGAGTTGGGCAATTCAGTAATATCATACAAAGTTAGAGCCAGGTGGACTTCTTTGGTTTTTGGAGCTGCTGATGTGCCTTAGATCTCAGGGGAGTTGCCTGGTGTCCTGATTCTCTGCAAAAAGCACAGCTTGATTACCAGAGAGGTGAGAGTACCTACCTCTGGGGTAGGGGCAACTCCATGAAGTTACTCATCTAGAGAGTTTCCTTTTTTTTTTTAAACTGTGTGACAAAAGAACACCCCCAGGATATTTGCTGAAGACACTGTTCATTCCAAAACATTGCAATTATCTCCAGCTCCTTCTTGTGTTTCATCTGACAATTGCAATGTTTTGGAAAAACTAGTGACAGGGCAGGGAGACAGAGAAGGTGAGCTCTCTCTTTCATAGCTCCTGGTCATGATGCCTTGGTTGTACAAATTGGCCACCTAAAAAAAATCCTGGACAAAGGCAAGAAGGCAGTACCTGCTCCCACAAACATTGCTTCAGGAACTTGCCTTATGGAAGCAGATTTCACACATGGGTGAGCACTGCTACCATGACACTAGGTGAAGAAACTAACATTTTCACACGAAATGAACTATAATCACACGCTGACAAGATGAAAAACAAATTCAGTTCATCTTTAAACATATTATTTTGCTGTGCATCATTGAGAAATCTAGCTGCAACACATATGTTTGGGTTTCTGCCAAATACTGGCCACATATGTTTCCTATTTTAGCCAAATATATCATGAGAATAGGATGGCCTGGCAATTCAAGGATGCTGAAGACTATTTGATTCTACCCACAAAGAGACTCACAGGCATTTTTTATGTCTCCTTCTTCAGATATGCAGGCATGCCTGGGAACATGCCTCCCTGTCACTGAGGCCAGCTGACACAGAAGAGCTCAGGTTTTACAGCACTAGTAAATTCTCAGCCTGCAGACAGAGTCTGCCTGGAGTGCCTCCTGAGTCAAGTCACTGGAAGAATCCTGCCTCCAAACTGAACTCAGGAGCTGTTTAAGGTAGAGCTGGCAAAAGCAAAAAGCCTGCAAGGAACTGCCTGAGAAATTCTGCAGTCTGTGCAGTCACATTCCCATGCCAGGCACTGTTCTCAGCTCTGTTTAATATACTGATGTGGGTAGAGCCAGACCATATTTCATCCTAAAAGGTGAATCAATCTTTCATCATCGGGGTGTAGATACCTGTGTAGCTGGAAATGGTACCCAGACTGTATTACATCTTCATAAAAATGTATCATGCTGAACACAGGGCTCAGCCCTCTGGCACTGTAAGAGGACAGATTTTAATGTCATCTGCAAAATAACATATTCAGTAAGTGACTTACACAGAAGGTCTAAAGGGTCACATCAATATAACAATCCCTGTCCTGTGTTCACCCATCACACAGTTATGCTCATGACAGAGAAGAAGGAAAAGAAAATTACTTTTCTAGCACTTACTAGGAGTTAAAATATTGGTGGTTTATAAACTGAAGTGGGAAAAGATGGAGTTTCAAAGTTGCAAGACAGCAAAGGAGAAACATTTATGTGCACTGACAACTTTTTAATATAAAAGTAGTTCAGTACATGCCTCAGTATTTCCAGCAACAGCACCAGAAACAGATATATATTTTTACTTATCTTACTCAACAAAAACCCCTGCAGATTTGTTTGGTCCGGAAAAAAATAGATCCTTAAAATTATTTAATGCAATAATTTCTGAAGAAGTTCCATGTTCTCCAATCTCCCTCATTTTATCTATCACATTTCTCAGTATAAGTTTTCTTTGGGAATGTTTCTGTGTAAATGGGAAAAAATGAATACAGGTTATTCCTATTAAATTCTTGCTATTAGTATGAAATCAGACTGTTGATTTCTATCTTTTAAAATTCAGCAATTGCTGTATTGTCTCTGCAAGGAACTGAAAGTTAAGAAATAAAGAAAAAAGACAATGAACATTAGAAATAAAATTAAAACAAAACACAGAAGTTATGTACTGCATCAATTATTCCATTTCCATATCTGAAAATATGGAATGGTAGTAATTACTACTCTATGATAGTAGTAATTTTGCACAGATTAGTTTTGAGAATACCAATATTCAGCTTTTCCCCTTCCTTTCCTTCACTTCGAATAGTAGATATGGAATTAAATGCTGAAATTACAGGTAGAAATATACCAAGTGACCAGAAGCAATTGTTTGGGAGATGTTTGAAGACCTCAACAAGCTTAGTATTAGTAGGACATCTCAGTATACCCAGGTGCATTATATTATTGCTAAGCAGCACTGGTTTATATCAACATGTGTAATAAAATATCACAGAAGACTTTGTTTTATAACAGGGTTGACCTATCACAAAAGTAATCTTAACAAAATTTTATTCTGCTAAGGCAGAAAATTTCATTGGGAAGTAGAAAAGGAAAGCAGGGATGCAAAAGGTCTCAGTATAGTCTGTGAAGTCCAGAAGTGCTCCCCCCTCCCAGGCCTGAACCTGTATTTGGTGAACTCTCACTGGTGTGGTGAGTCCAAGGAGGATGCAGGTCCTGAGCTGAGCAGCTGAGGCCAACACCAAACACAGCCCAGATCACATCACCCTCGTGCTGCCTTCTAGTTTTCAAAGTCTGTCTTCCTGAGCAGCAAGTAACCATTGTCTTCACTTCATTCTGGATCCTTCACTCTCTGTGACAGTCTTACTTCAAGAACACTGCTCTGAGACCCCAATAACAAGATTTAGATAGTCATATGTGCCTGGTCTTCTCATTGTAGGACATGACCTTGTAGTCTGTCATGCAAATGTTTTTCTGACTTTGGGCTGGAACTCCAGCATGAGTGGTTGAAACTTTCAATAAAGACTATTTTCTTTTTTTTTAATACGGTATCCTAATTATTTTACTAGTCCCATAAAAACAGTAACTTTATATTTAAAGGAGTTTTGGACACAAAACCTGTAAAGGCATGGGTTTTTGGACTATCAAAAAAAGGTAGTGATTTTCATTCATTTATGGAACAGGATTACCTATCAATGCAAAAGAGTTTACACTCAAACTGCGCTCCTTCTAGAAAGGAAACAAGCCTGTGACACTGACAAAAATCAAGCTTCAGATGAAGACATGCATGTAGGGTGCTTAAGAAGACTGACAGCCTGTGGGTTTATGTCATGACTCCAAAAGACCTTGTCAATGAACTTTTAAGGTTCTTTGCCTACTTCTTCAAATGTGTGACATGGAACAAGCACAAAGTTCTGATACATAGCAGTGCACAATAAGATAAATTATAAGAGAACATTAAAAGATGCTTTTAATAGAAAAACTACATTTTTTAAAATTTCTGAATTAAGATTTTGTAGCAATTTGAAAGAAAATCTTTATAGTTTTGACTTTTTGCGTGCTAAGAAAGCGGTTCTCCAACTAAATTTTCTAACAAGTGCATTTTGGCAGGTGTCTCTTCAGATTGTATTACTAGAGCATGTCAACTACAAACAGGTCTTATTACCCAGAATTACAAGAGATTACCTGAATTGCAACCTCTGTGTCTGAAATGTCTCACCATTTGAACTAGGGGCAAGCAGGAATGTATCAAGTTTTGTGGTGTCCTGATGACTGAGCAGACTGCTCTGAGTCAAGATTTCCATCCAGATTTTCACCCTATTTATAAAAAAATAAGAGCACTGGCCGGAGTTGGAGGTAGATATTCAACAGAGCCGTGCAGCAGTCTTGCTGCAAGCATCTTTGCAGAAACTCCTGCTACCACCCTGTTGCTCTGTGAATAATTTTCAGGGCTGTCAGTCGGCATCCTCATTTGCATTACTCACAGATGTCCCTGAAAAGCCATGTATCCTGGGACCATTTTTATGACACAGTCTGTGAAATGAATGTTCTGTAATTTTAAATTAAACATCTGCAGGTTTTTCAGTTATCCAGATTTCAAGAAATTCTGCTTCCATTTACAAGTTAATTCAGTTTAGTTTATTCAAATTCTTCAAGAAGACTGAAGAACTTTATATCTTGCAAGAATATAAAACACCATAAATTAAGTAGAACATATAACTCATCACTTGCCATTTTTGAAGAAGATCAGGAATAGCAGGAGATAAATTAGAAGAATTATTTCAACACATATTCTGGTAAAATTACAAGCAGAACAGCTCTATAGGTCCAAATTGATATCTAGATTTATTAGACTTAATTTTTTTGTTGTCTTTGTAGCAAATTCTAATGTTTAAATTTCCTGGTCTTTCTTTTAATTTGCAAAAGTACATTTTCCATATCTTGAGGCAAGAAACAGGCCTAACGTTATCCTCAGTACACGGATTAAAGTAGTTAGTGTTGGTACACTCATGTTAGCTTCTCTGGAATATAAAAAAACACCACCCTGCACATATTTTGTCTTAAACTATATATTTGAAAGCCAAGATCTCAAAAATTTCCCCATTTTCTTTCCAGATTCTCTGCTCAAGCATCTGCATTGAGATTACGTCAATTTATATATACATATTTTTCAATATTCAGAAATATATTGCAATGGGGCTTAAAGAATGTATTATTTATATTATTTGTAGTAATGCACAATACTTAGCAAACTAAAACTGGAGGCACATTAATGCTGCTTTTTTGGCAGCTGATGATTGGCCCAGTTTTCTTACTCTATAGGTGTAAGAACCACTCATTAAAAACTAATGTCAGAATCAAGCTAGCACAAACTTTCATTATGCAAACATGAAATTGACTGGGAGGGCTAATGAGGGTAAGAAGGATACCCCACGTGTCAATAGAAAATCATTTACAACTAACAGACCCCTTCTCCTGGGAATTTCCCTCATCTATGGTAAAGATTTTGTTTACTGATATTCGAGTACTTGTTAGGCAGAGAAATCATGAAAGCAGAGTAAAAGAACATGGTGAATCTCAGATATAACCTATTTCTTAATTTAATGGTATATTTAATGTTATTGTTCTTGTTCTTCTGTAATTGCTCCATTTTTGGCAAGATTTCACAGTTGTGTCCTAAGAACTGAGGGAGTGAAGGAAATGATAGGTAGATTTAAGGTTCTTTTCATGTAATTTATTCCACAGAATTAATTCTTCTGCTGTCTTTAAACTACACTAAAAATCAGTCAGAGTTTAAATAGACATCCATGAAAAAAGGAAGATGCAGTAGCAGTAGATTTTTATGTTGTTACCAGCTCTGCTCTTTGCCTGTTGGTCACCTTAACCCAATAATTTTGCCTCCAAACTAACAATTGTTATGAATAAAATGAGAATATAGCCAAGTAAGTACAAAAATTATCTCAGGAGATCAGCTTGTTCATCTTTCCATTTTGAGGAGACTTTAATAATTTTCTAGAAAGTCTCCAAGAGATGTTTACCTAAACTGTTTTTTTTTTTAATCCTATAGGATTAAAAGCTTCCAAAACTTACTTTGCTAATCTAAGATGATGTGGCTTGTTGTCTCCTGGTAAAAGTGTTTTGAAAGTTGTTAATTAAAAAACCTCTGTAATCATTATAGAGGTTTATGGTGTCATTTATGGTGTCATTATGAACTTTTATATTATACAGTTTTATATTATAAAGTTTGCTGACACAAGTGAAAACTTTTGGATGTTAGAAAGTTTAAAGACTTTGCAACAGCATCCCAAAGTATTCACTATCAGCTGCAGACTATGGTTTCTTGCTTTCTTCCTCCTCAGTTTCTGGAAAAACTGAGGAAAATAACAAATTAAAAGACATGGTGAGTTTCAGAGCAACATCAATTTATTCTACTACAGATTGTGATCTTGGCAATCAGGCGTCACTAATCCACATCTGTTCGGGATGGGAACATAATGATGATGGAAATGCTTTGCTTGTGTCTCTTTTTGATATTTGCCTTGGGAATGTGAGAATACATTTGAATATTCTAGGAGGACCATAGTGTGAATAAAGAATAGGGTTTTTTTCACTAAGCACAGTTGTAATATAAAGCTTAATAAGGGGAAGACACGTCCTAGCCATGGTACCTATCAGCATGCAAGTGATCTAATCTGCTAAGGAAAGGTGTAAAACTTGCGTTCAAGATTCCAAGCTATCAAATCTTTAGTCTGAAACTTTATTGCAAATATGGCATAAAGTACCTCTCTGATGAGATATGGCATGACCTCCATCTCCCGAGAGCCCAAAATGAATTCATAGAGAGCCACATACCTTCTAATTATTGCTGTAAGAGTCTGTAATTTTGAGAGAATTACACTTTATGATAGGTAGCATGAAAAAATTATCTGAGCTTTTAAACAAGAGTTAACATAAATCAGTGTAAAACCAAAATATTAAAATATTATATTACTGCTTTCTTAAGGATACTTGACAATTATTATGAAGTTTTCACAAAAGAATGATGTTTTTCATGGTTTTTGCAATGAAAATATGCAAAATAATTTGAATAAAGTGAAAAAGATTCAACATTAGACACAAAACCAGAAGCCAAGAATGACTGATCTAATACTGAATTTCTCTATGGCCTTTATGTAAGTCACAGTTTGATGGATACTTAGACACTATCTGATGGCATGCAAGAATTAAATTTAAATAATTTACTGAAGCACAAGAGTATGCATCCTTCATTCTAATTACAGCAGCTTTATTAAGAATATCTGCAGAATCAATAAGAAAGTACACCCCTATGTGTTATTAAATGTCAGCTTTTCCCATTAAGTAGAATTTAAGCCTCAGTTTAGTAAAGTACTTAAGCATAAGTGTAACTTTAAGGAAGAATAGTTCCAGTGACTATATAGCAAGAGGCAAGATAATCAAATTTAAATATTAAGTAAAGCCTGAAATGGGTAATGATAGATTGCATAGCTTGGACAGTAGATTTTTAATTGGCAATCTCTAGTCACTTTGCAAAAGAGTAAAGTGCAGTTATGACTGTTAAAGATGTGAAAATCCACACAAAGAGGCAAAGTGACTTGGCCAAGGTTATTTCTAGTTCACTAAGCAGAATTGTGGAAGCATCTCAGCTCAATGCATAAGGCCCAGGTCAGTTGTCCACTAAGTGGGCCATGATGTTTAACAAAATTACAACAAAAGCAGCCCTACACATCTTTTATTTTATCCTAAAATTACTTTGTTTTGTAAATTACTACATTGGCAGAAGAATATTTCACCTGAGGGCAAGAATATATACCAGAGGTACCCTTACTTTGCCTACTACATATAGAAATGCAACTCCTGATTATTTTTATATATGGCATATAACCCTGAAAATATGAGAAATTTTATCAACCTTTCTATAACGATACAAGAAAACCAAATGGATTGAACATGCATTTAAAACAGATTTCTTGCACTTATTATCCTACCCTCTGCAACTGTCTTGATTCTCAGAATCCCAGCAAGATTATACAATAGTATTATTGGTTTTGAAATTCATAGTTATTTAAATTTCACTGAAGACAACTAATTTGCTTAGGAAGAAAGAACCAAAAAAGTCCTGGTGTCCTAGAGATTTAGCAGAGGAAATGTAGAGCTCTGTAACTACTCTCCCTAAGCTAGACTTCTTATAGATTTTATGAAGGAAGAATAGTACTCTGTGTGACAGTGTGTCCTGTTCTAAAATTGGTCAGAGAGATTGACCTTTAAAAGGAGTCATTTTTCCCAGCTGAATATTAAGCAATTTTAAAGGGGAAAAATGTAGAAATTGATTATATATATATATATATATATATATATGCTGGTAGCATAGTGTAAAATTTGTTATAGGATGTCTTGGGACTGAGTGAATGTGCAACATTTCTGAAATGTTTAGGGGAAGGGCCAAATGCAGGTAAAGGATTGGATCAAAGAGAGCTGGGAAGGAGCAGGCGTGTAGAAATGAAGGA
This sequence comes from Notiomystis cincta, assembly GCA_013398075.1. NCBI lineage: Eukaryota > Metazoa > Chordata > Aves > Passeriformes > Notiomystidae > Notiomystis > Notiomystis cincta. The sequence continues at coordinate 4,793 of VZRX01015547.1, read as the reverse complement.
AAAGGGGATTCAAAGGTGTAAGCTCCATGTTAACAAGCTGCAGATCAGGCCAAGCCCCATCCCTGATTACCACCTGAATTGTCATGTTGTCCAGGTGATCTCTCTCTGTGTTACATGTGTAGGTATGTGGGATGACTTGACAGTGAAGTCAAGTGGGAGAGGTGGAGACCAGTCTTAGGAAACTCACAAGACCAGAGCTGAGGGCTAGAAAAAGGACAGAGAATTTTGGGCATGGATTCAGAAAGTGTGGTCTACTTTCAAGGCACTTGTGGACACTCATGTGTCTGTGGATCAGGAGACTGAGGATGTGCTCATATCGGAAATCCTGGCCAGCCAGAGTGGAGAAGTGTCTGTTTTGTCCTTGTCTGTGCAGGTGACATAGGTGTTAATCTAGGGGACAGTAAAGGCACTGCTCTCTGTTAGTCTATGAGGCTGGACATGTGTGCATTGCATATCTTGGTTTCTCTAAGATATAGTCTCAGCTTTGTTGTGTCCAAACTTGCAAACAGATGCAGAAGCACAAAGACTGAAGTGGAAAAAGCCCTCAGGTCTTAGAAGCTGTCAGATTTGCATTTCTTAAAAACAGTACTGTGGAAGAGTAGGAAGATTTTTGCCTTTTTTTCTTTTTTTTTTTTTCACTAACACAGACTTCTGAAAGGAAGTTGTGCGGTTTTTAAAAGAAGCAGTATACATGCTGTGTATATTCTGGTAGTCTTGTCTACATCTCTAACAAGACCAGACATCTTCATGTTGTGGTCTAGTGCAGCAACAGGAACTTGCCTTTGTCCTGTTAACAAGACACCAATATGACACCACTTGCAAGCAAAATCGATACTCAAGTTGGTTCTGTTATTGAGAAGATGCTCCAATGACTGCTGAAACTAATGAAGCTTGTCTTCCTCATGACTTGTCTCCTATATTCCTATATTTATTTTAAGATATCTCAAACTTCCAAAATTTTCACAAGAACCTATGTACTTCAATATCTCCAAGTTTATCCTGGAGTCCAGCACACATTATGGCTTCTGTTCTCATGTGAGCATTAATGCTGATTTACTATCTGGACATAGCCAAATATATGTATATGTGTATATGGTTGATTTCACACCACATTTTACTCAATGGGACAATGAGACAACTTCCTATTTGATTGATGGCTTTCTTGAAACTGGTAAAAATAAATATCCTAATGAGCACTAAATTTCTGGTAAATTCATTTGAAAATTATCAAAGAGCTCAGAAATTGCTGGGGGAAGAAGGAAAGGGAGATAAAAAGGCAGACATGGACTAAAAAATGCATGAGATTTTTGTTTGTTTGTTTGTGGTTTTTTTAAATAGGGAAAGAAATTCACAGTGCTAATACAGTCAGGTTCTTTTATGCAACATTATTTGCAAGTTTCCACAAAATTTATCTATTTCCACAAAATTATTCACATGGAATCAAATTAGGTATTCTTTCAATTTCGAGTATTTGTCAGTCCTCTCCTCCCACAGAACTTTAGATTCAGATATGTCTTCGCAAAAGTTTTTTACATGTGAGAATTTTCATAAGCAAGTATTTTCATAGCTGTGAATTCGCCTAGACTTGCCTTACCTGTAGGATGACAATATGGAACTTTTAATCACCAACGTGTCATATATTCCATTTTTGGTAGTATATCTACTATCAGAAGTTAATGAGTTTTAAACTGCTTGCTGAAATGTATTGGTGCCAACATAAGAGATGCCATTATACTGTTTGTTTTTTAATTTGTGCTTTCAGTAGATGGGGAAATGTTTACCATTTTCATATATCAAAGAGATGCCTTTACTTTTCTAATATGTACATTGAGTGAAGTTTGGCAAGAGGCAAATGTGGAATGTAGTAACTTGCTTTGCTAACCCCTTCAGGAAGCAACATTGAAACAATTCCTTATGACTATAAATCAAATGTTTTGGAAGAGGATATGGCTGTCTTAGTTCTCAGGTATGCATGTAGATGAGAAAGCAATCTACAGTTCAAACTCAACTACAAAGCCTAACCAGCCCAGGGACAACACATGGTAAAAAATTAAAATAAATAAAAATAACAAAAATCAATTGGAAAAGTTTCTGGAGTACATTGCTGAAAAGTTCTTAACACAGATGATCAATGAGCTGATAAGGACAAGACCATGCCTTCTTTGCCTTGGTCTGTACTAGTAAAACCAGTCTTCTGGAGGGAAAGTCTGGAACANTTCTTAACAATCAATGAGCTGATAAGGTGTTCTACAAGACCATGCCTTCTTTGCCTTGGTCTGTACTAGTAAAACCAGTCTTCTGGAGGGAAAGTCTGGAACAAGGAAGACAGTTTTGTTGGAGAGGGATTAGGTTAAGGAAGATTTAGATCAATAGGACTTGCACAGGCCTGTGGAACCTGGTAGGATGCATGCACAAGTGCTGATGGAGCTGGCCAGTGTCACTGCAAATCTACTTTTGACTATCTCTGAAAGGTCATGACAAATGGAGAAGGCTCCTGAGGGCTGGAAGGAAGCAAATACCACCTTGTCTCTTACCTCTGAGACTTTGCATGGATTCAGTGGCATGGAGGTCACTCACTCATTCCTCTCTGATCTACATGGAAAACACAGACCGGTATGATAGGAGAGAGTCCAGAGAAAGATCATTCTGGTGATCTGGAACACTCTTTACAATATGAAAGGGATTTTGTTGCACACAGGTGCAATAAAAACATTATATCCATTCTACATTTTCCACATTGCTGTTACTCAGCATATAGAGAAATGTGCCAAGAGGTAAGGAGGACGACTTTCAAGGTCTTCATCTTCATTACAGAAGAACAGTTCAGTTTTCACACCACATCAATACACATAGTTTTGCATGGAGGTATTTTCTTTAAAATAATCCCATGGCAGCAGAGAGGGCTGAGGAGTTGTGGGGTTTTTTGTTGTTTTTTTTCTTTTTCTCATAGAGATTTCCTTCCAACACAATTTACAGAGAAACTCTAGTGTGACTAAATGTACAGTGAAGCTATCAGGTGGTGTAATGCAAAAAGCATTTTGTCAGGAAATCCGACTTTGTTCCTCAGCTACACAAAGAAGCAGAATGATGGTCTCTGTTATGGCTGAATAATTCTTCATTCTAGTCATCAGAGCTAGTTGGCACAGAGCAGAAGATGTCTCAGTCAAAAAGTTAGTGAAAATATGTCTGTAGAAAGTGTCTAACAACTCCTCTTCTCCCTCATACACACTATAGCAAAGCCATCAAAAAATCACCAAAACATCAAAAGCCCCCCAAAACCACCCACCACAAACAAGGAAACCTAAAGCCATACAATTTGGTCCTTAGATGGAGAAATTCTATTAGCAGTTGTTAGCATTGTTAGGCCATTGCATACATAATTCAAGTGTGAAATGCCTTTAAATGCAATTTAATTAACCATGTTACTGCTTAAGCTTGCTTAGTACATAACATAGGCAGCCTCAGAATTTCCAAGTCTCTAGGTATTGTCTTCACCAAAACTGAAAAAATTCACTTGTCAGAGCAAATCATATACCATAGCAGAAGTTAAAAGTTAAATAGGTATTCAAAGGGATTATTACACCAGATAGCAAAAGCAAAAAAAACCCACAACAAAACAAAGCAAAAAGCCAAAGAAACAAACCAAAAAAACCATCCCAAAACAAACAAACAAAAAAACCAACCACAAATCAAACCCAAAAAACCACACTAAAATAAAGCAAAAGGGGGAATTTTGAACCAGGGAATGAAATTTGTCTTTTTTTGCAGAATGCCAGTTACTGTTCAAAGAGTTTAGCATTTTTCCTGCTTTTTTTTGTATCTTATGTAGTGAAAATCTTTCTTAATGGAATTTATTAAATAGCCTTTTATTCTGTCTCAGAAATCCCCTAAACAAAACAAAGATAAATATCTGCTTTGAGAAATAAATAAGCTACCAAGAAACTTTCTAAAAACAGACTTTCTGCTCTCATTAATGAGAATATTTTAGCTTATGTCCTAACACATTAAACAAGAATTTTATACAATATAGAATCGTTCATAATAGATATTACAGATTTATTGATATATATTCTAGTGTAATGTGTTTTCTCTTTATGGAAAAATACCATTAGCTGTTTCTTTCTTGGCAAGGAAATACTGCCTGAAATATTTTGCCAACAAAAGCCTGTGGGTTCACTATTCTAAAGAATTAAAAAGTTGATAAATAAAATAAAAAATAATTGCTTAACAAAAACTATGACTAAGTAATGATAGAAATTTCTGACTATATAATTAAACTTCAAAGAAACAAAACCAAAACAAGAAAGAGACACATCAAAAAACCCCAAACCCCAAAACATTATCCAAATAGCTCCCATGTTTTCACCTTGTTAGTTTTAATAATTTCCATTTTTCTGGTGACACTATGCTGTCACCTACTGGTTACAGGGACACTTTAAAGTATAGTCATTTGAAGAAAAATAAGAAACAGTAGGGGTTGCTTTGTAAGATCTGCAGCAGCTATACAGCTAATACGAATTAATACAATTTTCTTTAAACTTAGTAGAATTTAGATGGTTTGCAGCAGCTGAATGACTACTGCTGGCTGCAAGAGAGAAGCTTTTGCTATTTCTACCACTGTATCCCTTGCAGAGTACCTTGTTAAAACACGATGTCTGTGTTGGGAGGAAAGGGTTAGGAGCACAAAAATGGCGAAAAGGATGGTAGATTTGCTCAAGTGACCTTGCAGATGGATATCTGAAAATAACAATGTGGGAAATCCCATATATTATACCTACTTCTGTCTATCCTCT
>VZRX01015546.1:517053-528024 GCA_013398075.1 Notiomystis cincta | reverse complement strand
CTTTCTTTCTTTCTTTCTTTCGGCAAGGGAAAGAAAGCTGAACAAAACAAAGAAAATTTGTATTACATCTATCCAGCAGAAGCCATATTTATTTCTGTGTGATGAAATGAACACTTCTACTATATTTATTATATCATCTAAGCAGAAATTAAACTTGCTGATTTAAATTAAATTGTTGCCTTTTTATCTTACTCCATACTTCATACTCAGATGGATTTACCACATGATTTTATTTAGTTTCCTAGATTATGATGCAAGTTGTATATGTTGCCTTGAATTTTGGTCTTTTTTAATGCAAAGTTGCTCATAAAGGGATAATATGTGATTCTCATACAATCATTTTAATATTATTTTTTACTCATGCTTTAAAGTATTTGTAAAAATTATGGTAATTCTGTCATGTATATGTTGTGCATTGAACTCAGGGGCATTATGACTGATGAACAAAACGTTTGGGAGGAAAAACAAAGGAGTTGTGCTCAATGATCCTTATGGAACCTTTCCAGCTCAGACTGTTTTATGATTCTATGGCTGTGTTGAGACCCTGGGACTCCCTGAGAAAAGCATGAAAAACTTGGTCTTAAAGATTTTAGATTAAGCATATTCCCTCTCAATGTGTCATTATGTGATGGAATAAAAAAAAGATGGAGAAAGAATCTATTTAATGTTTTAATAGGATTGCTTTTTGTTTTACTAATTAGCCTTTATTTTTACTGTCATAACAGTGCTTAGCTATAGAGAAGACAGGTTGACAGAATGACTTTAAATCTTTTCTTGACTGCAAATTAAGCCCCAAATCACTAAGATGCTGACATTGCTGATCAGCAGCCTCCTGGGTGCATATCTTCAGGCTCTTACTGAGCACAGTGTCTTCTGCACAGCGCTGCACCAGCCAGAGAGCATTACAGCTTTAATCTCCAACCCAACAGCTCTGTGTTACTACAAAGGAGGATGAATACCGTTGGGATGAATCTTGTTCTCATATTTGTGGGTCAGAGTACACATCTCTTTAATTCTGCAGGAACATATCTAGAAGAAATGACCTCTAAACTGTGGAAATGAAAGAAGCTCCTTTAACCCTGAGGTCTTGTCTCTTAGCCAGATGGACTAGTCAGGGTCAGATGCACTGGAAAAACAGCACTTTCTGCTTGGATTTGCTTAGAGAAGGAGAGATGCAGTGCTGACTTCACAGCTGCTACATCAGTGTCTGTAAAATAGCAGTGATGCAAAAACACCCCAGTGATCAGGCATAGAAAACAGACAAATCAACAAGAGTAACTTCACTTCTGGTAAAGTGCCAAAAGCATACAAATCTGAAGAAAGATTGTCTACCCCAAGCTGTATATACTGTAGCTGTGAATGAGGAGAGTCAGCTCTATGGCTTGGCCACATGTCCCAAAATTAGTTACTTCTGTTGGTAAAGAACTTTAGGAGCAACAGTAGAAGTTAGAAAGTCCGAGGTGCTCAGGCTGTAAAAATATGGGGCACCCTTCTGCCACAAATGGCCCATGACACCATTTTTTAGTTCTTGTTATCTTTGAAATTTTCCTTTATTGATGGAATCGTTTAATTCTTTGTGTTTGTTGATGAAAAAGAAGGGTAAAAGGTAATTAAACAAAGATGATCAAATTTTTTATTCTTCAAGAAACCTTCTTACTACTTCAGCTTCCCTAGTGCCTTTTAGCCACAGAGTGTATATGTGCACTTTATGTTAAGTTGGAGCCCAAATTTGACTGCGATTTACTTCAAATCCATACAGAAATGGATTTTATAAACTGACTCTTAGAAATTATTTATGCCCTGATTTAGAGCAAATAAACACATGAGTCTTGATTCTCAAATAGAAGAAATTACTAGTCAAAATAACAAAGTGGCTTAGGAAACAATCTATGCCTTGAAAAAACACCAACTAGAAATAATGAGGCTATTCTGTTTCCCAGGAATTATGTGATGAAAGGATCCTAAAATTAGTCTTGTTTTAGCTGAATCTCTGTCTTACACCTGAGAGCTGAAGCATTTCTTTCCTCTCTATTTCAATCCAATGATCAGCAGATTAATTTAAGCCATCATGAGAGTGGAGCAGGAGCTCCCAGATAATTGTCTTGTTTGCTTCTGGATATTGCTTACTAATGAGTTTTGTGGCTCTTTACTGCAATCTGAGACCCCTCCCTATCTGTGGACAAAATAGCAGCAATGAACGGAGAAGCTCCGATGTGTTATCTGGAAGAAGGTAAAATGATTCAACCCTTACAGTTTACCTTGAATTAACACTAGCAACAGGCTGGAATGATGAGAAGAAACAGGTTTCTATCAAGCAAACCTAGATGCACTCCTACCTCTGCAATGGGAGTTTCCACTGACAACCCACTGTTGTAAACAGCAGGGACTTTGTTGAGGTCGAATTACCATGGATGCTTGTTTTCTTTCCTTTTCTGTTCCCTCAGTTCTCTTTGCTACATCCCTCATTAATCTATTTTCCCCACTAACAATCACCTCGCTTCTATTATCTCCTGCTTTCCTCTTCCTGCCAATCCCTGGGGCTGGCACCACTCTTTATTATACAGCTCTCTCAGCTCTGACCTCTTGCCTTCCTATCCTTGCTTCGAGGCTTTGAAGCTCTGAAATGAAGGTTGCCATTAGGCAGGGAAAGACAGTAACGAAACAGTGAGGGCAGTAATGTCTTACAGAAGGGTCACTTCAGGCTCAGATAGTTCTTTCTTATTCACCTCAGTCACATCTTCTGTTCTGAAAGTGCTTTGACATTGTATCATCCAACATGTCAGAGTCAATGTCACATCAAGTTTGTCAATATCCAGTATAGGACTTCTTTTCTAGGGTGGGGTTGCAGTTCAAATGTTTGCCTGACTCAGTGAAGGGTGGGAAAGAAAGACACCAGAATCAAAGAAAGTAATCCCATTTCTGTTGCTGCATGAAATGAAAACTTGCTTATCCAGGACTACCTAAACTTTCATCTGGCAATCAAAATTTGAGCTTCTTCATAACCACCAGAAAATTACAGAATAAACCAAGTTACCCACAGAAACTTATTGATGAAGTATTTTCACAAATGGTAGGCTGATAATTTTTCATGTAGTGTGTTTTTGGCTCAGATTTTTTTTTTTTTTTTTAGAAAACAGTTCCTATTTCTTTGTCAAGTGATANGGTAGGCTGATAATTTTTCATGTAGTGTGTTTTTGGCTCAGATTTTTTTTTTTTTTTAGAAAACAGTTCCTATTTCTTTGTCAAGTGATATGACAGCTTAGTCTGTTTTATGTAGTATCTGAAGTGATGTATCAAATCCAGAGGCCATTGCATTAGATCCCCTTTTTCAGATCCCCAGAATTAATTTCAGCCCAGAGGCCAAAGAGTGAGCAGTCATTAATACAGGAAAATTATTTTGAGGTAAGGCCATGCTTCTTCAAAATAATTCAAAGCACTTCACTTTCACGTACTACTCTGTGTTTGCTCAGATTCTTTTGGAATCTGAGAACCTGGCTTCTGTCACTACTAGCATGCAATCACTCAATCAACTTCTTGAAATTAGAGGGAGAACACAGAAAAGGGAGGAGGATTACTTTCTTTTAAGTTCAGCTACATCTGAATAATATAATTTGGAAATAAATTGAGTGTATTATTCATTAAAGTTATCAGCCTGAAACTTTTCTTTAGCTATAAACACATTTTAAGGATGTAAAGAGCACATTTTAAGGAAAAATACCTCTGATTTGGAGAAAAAAACTTCTTGATGAAAGACTTTTTGGTTTTGTGTGAAAACGTATTTCAAGCAGTTAAATTACATATGTCACACTTTGCCTTTATTGAGATAAAATTGTAAGTTTAATTATTTGTTAATGGCAGGAGTTTATCTGCAGTATCAAAACTATAATTGTAAAAATTTGGACTGAATTGCAAATTAAAAGTACTTGTTAATTGCCAGATATTGAGACTACTCTTTCTTGCATGATAGAGTATAAGGGGAAGAAAATTCCCAGAATAAGCAGGTTGGAATAAGGAACAGATAAAATGTTCAGTGACAAAAAACATACAGTAGAAAAATACTCTTCCATATTAAAGATGAAGCTCAATGTGTTGCTTTAATCAGTGGCCAGGATGGCAGAACTATTTCTTAGTGGATGGCATGGCCTCTGAAAAAGGGATACAAATGTTCTAGTCTGTCTTTGAGATGGTCTTATTATACTGCTTTAGGTAACTAACTTAGAAAAAAATTTCCACACACACATACTACACAGGATTTAGGACTTTGGGAAGAATTACCAGTAGGAAAATTTCTTTTTTTTTTTATAATTTCATGAGACCTGGAAGTAAAGAGGTGTTAATCTGGTTTGCTTTCTTCTTTGAGGACATCTTTAGGTCTTAAAAATAACATGCACAGGAGTTGGGAATGTAACTTTCCAGGGATGATAACCTGTCTAACTTTGAAAGGAAAATGCAGATTTATGGACTTCATTGCTCTAAAATAATTGTACACCCAAGTTGGCAAAATAACATGCTAATGAACTGAAGTCTCATCTGTAAATACATGGAAACATATCTCACCCAGTCTAAGCTGTAATGTGGAATGAAAATCAGTTTATTATTAGCAGCTATGTGGAACAGAGTTAATAACTGATAATTCATTCAATTGAACACCAACAATATTTGAAAGTGAAGCTGATTAAAAACCAAAAGACTTCACAAAACAGTAACTGCAAAAGAAAAGCTGCTTTACCAACTGTCTATAGCAATGACATGGCTCTTCAAGGTTACTTGTGTTGAGAAGGCATATATTTGATCTTCTGTTTTTCATCTGAAAGAGTTTAGAATTATTAGAATCTGATTGAATATTTAAATGCAATCTCACAATCAAATAATTAGAGTGGGAAGGGTTACATTTTGGTTACATAAGTGTTCCCTCTTGGGAAGTTTCCTTTCTTAAAAAATTTCAGCAAAATGCTAAAAGTTGAAAATCAGATACTTGAATTTGCATACTCATTTGATTTCATTCAAATGAGCCTATGTCTCCACAGCATTTTTTTGTTTGTTTTTTATAATGCAAACAGAACAGTCAACACATACTAGGTTTCTTGTTGAAATATTAACAGAGAGTTACAAAACTGGAAAGAAGACTTGAACCAATTGATCTTAAATTGCAGAATTTGGGCTGATAGTCATTTTCATAGATAGATTAAAAAAGCCCAAAACAACAGTCTGTACATGGTAAAATATATGCTGATGTTATTCTACAGTTAAGTAATTTGTCTTGGCAATTATGCATAGTAGAAAAAAGATAACAAGTCATTTAATAACTGTCTTACTTTCTTATATGGTATACAAAACCTCATTATTGTAATTTATTAGTTACTATATTTGAAAAAATTATTCAGTATATTTTTAGTGTACTTACTTGAAGGACAGAAATAAATGGTTCTACAGGAAACAGATGGCAAAATAATTACATGCTGAATTTATTAATATTGAATAGAAAGAGCTACAACATCAACAGTTGTGAAAGATGCTGTCATGGGCAGCCTCACCGTTGTTGTAACCCATGCATGCAGCTTTGAAAATGTATCCCTCAACAGCTATGGTAGCTGTAGAGTGAATTCCATCTTCTTTGACTTTCTAAAAAGCAAGTCAGTCACTGTGTGACTTATTAACATAATTAGTTGTCATAAAGATGCAAGCTTAAAACTGTACTTGCTAATGAGCCATCTGAAATCTGATGTGTCTTCCCCTTGCCTTCCTTCCCTAGTTAATGCCTTTTTTTTTTTTTTTTTGGGAAGTGAGGATTGTATCATTTCTTCCCAAAATGATAGACTCTGATCTTTCATCCTGAAGCATCTGACTAGAGGGATCCAGATAAAGTGGAAATGTTCACATTACAAGAATGTTGTTCTTTGTGTATTCAGTGGAAAGTGGATTTTTTCAAGTTTTTAAATTAGTCTTTTCACCCTGTTGGAAAGATATGTTAAAATCGCAATAAAATGTTAGAAGATATGCTCTTGCTTTCCCATTATACATTACAGAACACTTTCTCATGGTCAGATGAGTATTATATAATTTCTGTCATCTTGTCCTAAAGCCTGTAAAAGAATTCATTTATCTTGTTATCAGATTTGTATAAAGGAAACATATACTCAGTCAAGTGCAGAACTCCCAGTGAAATCAGTGGGAGTCTCATGTTTTAGGTGCCTGTGAAAATTCCCTGGTACCTAAGTGAATCCCAATGACACAACCACCTTCAAATCTCTGGATTTTAAGGAATGCTTTTGTATTTCTGTATAGAGGTAGGGAAAGTAGTCAAATTTTCAGGATAACTAACTTTAACAGGGATGTTCCATTATAGCCAAGTGCCTTGATTGGTGCTTTTTCTCTTTGTCTTTCCTGCTATTGCTTCAAAACCTATCTACATACTGACATATTTTTTAATATAAACTCCCAAACATTGGTATAAAAATTTACACACATGCTGTAACACTTCTTGTGATAAGTGATTCTTGTGATAGGAATAAAACTGTGGAATTCAAAACAGATTTTGATTGTTAGAGCCATCTGGAGTTCCAGATGTTTGTTTTACCTAGCTCTAAATATTGGGAAAGGAACAAACTGCGATCCAATAATGCGTATTTATAGAATCTGTTCCTGATTAGATAAAATAGAGCCAGAAATGATAAAATAGGCTTCTGCTTAAGCAAGTGTCTCACGAGGACAATCCCAAACTTCTCCTTATTAACTGCATATTGTTATAGTGCGTATGTCTAGAATTTTTGTTTAAGTTATATCCTTTACATTATATCAAATATATATGTGTATTTTAAATGCTGCAGTCACCATCTTTTGCATCAAAATTTCATGCAGAACTTGTGTGGTAAACAGTAAATTTGGGGTTAACCATTTTTTGCTGGAAGATTTAAAGGTGTGTCTCCCAGGAAAGTATTCTAATAGCCTAATTAAAAGCCAAAGTAGACTCTACTGGCCTCTGCAACTGTGTAATTTTCAGCAAACAGAAAGGAAAGGGATCGTAGGATGGTCGTGCTCCTTCTTCTTGGTTCCAGAATTCTTTTTACATTTTACAGTTTAGAATCAAAGGGATGAAAATTTCAGAGGTACAAATTAGAGTTATGAATCCTCACTTTGAAGTGCACAGACTTTAGGTCTCTTTGCTCTCTGTTATTTTGATTCCATTAATATCTCTCTCGAAGAGGAACCTGGAGGCTACAACTGTGTGATTTGCACATACCTTGCTGATTAGGGCTCTTCTGCCTGTTAAGAAATGGGGCTTCTTGGAGGATTCTATATGCTAAAGAGTTCTGCAAATTTTTCCTGACTGTTCAGACTACAGATGTTCTAAGACACAAAACTTAAACACCCAGAAAATTTTTGAGCTGAATCAAGAACTGGCTTGCAAATTAAAGCACCCCACAGACTGGGAGACAAATGTTAAGCAGGGGTTTGTGGATTTGGTCTGGGATTTATAAAAGAAAGTACTGAGGAGCCTAAATCCTGACTTGGATTTAAGTATTCATGTACATAGACACAGTGGCAGTGAAGTTCAGACCAGCCTTTTACACTTGCTTAGAGGAGAATTGATTGACAGGATGTGCAATTTGTAGCTGAGAAATACATTCACTTAAATAAGAAAAAAAAAACAAAAATAACCCCACGAAACCCCACAAAACTCCCCAAAACCAAAGCAAACACCTCTAAGCTATAGAATTCATACAGTTCAGCCTAAACAATGTACAATGTTGTCCTTGACGATTCTTCGTAAGAAATGTGAAGTGAAGATTTAACACTAAAAGAAATTATGAGCTTTGATTAGGAGAGGCATACTGACCTAAGGAAAGTGAAAATGAGATTTGGATGGTATGTGTTGTAGGAAATCAAGAAAGTTCTGCAAGAGGATTAATAATTACCTGATTATTTCCTTCTGGATTTAATCAAAAAAGTTGAAGTGGGTATGAAATTGTATCACCCAGAATAGCTATGGCAATTGAATTACATGTGTTTCTGCTAAAAAGGAGAAAAAATTTTACAGACTAGTTTCTGAGGTTCCAAAAAGCTGGCAAAACCACCCCAAATGGCAGCCCCCCCTCCAAGTTGAAATGGATTTGGTTTTTTGTTGCCATTAGAAGTGGTGATAGATCATGGAATATAAATATGACAGAAAGTTTCGATTAACATTTAAAGAGATGAACATGTACCTGGATGTATAGTCCATGTTCTATATGCTATTTCTCTACACTGAACTCATGTTTCTTTAATTCATGCAATACTGCAGTATGTATTAGTGAATCAAATGGATACCACTGCTCATGCCCCTAAACCATTACAAGACCAGCAGAAAACTGGATGTTTAAAATTACTGATAGGCCTGATCCTTCAAACTAGGAGCTATGCTTGAAAGAAAATCCTCTGTTCTACATCATGTCTTGATTCTTTCAGCACTCACTGCAGGTCAGTTTTCAGTGTGCTGTCTGCTTTGCTTTGCTATTTTCAAAGTAGATTATGCTTTTAGATCCAATAATACAATAGTTGGCTCCTCGCTAACTACTTAATTGAACAAGCTATTAGCAATTAACATGTACATTTTAGTTTTAATATCATCTTGTCTCAAATTTAGCTGGAAAGTTTTAACTGAATTGGAAATGATAGATAATTTTAGTAGTTCAAGATTAAAACTCTTTCCAGCCATTTTTAATGCAGCTGTAAAATCAGAAATTCTGATCTACTGTGTCTACTATGGCAAGGAAACAAAGAGATTTCCTTAAAAATCCTAGAGTATTTTTCAAGATTAAAAAAAAATAGTTGTTTCATTTTTTTTGGTCTAATTCTGGAGGTTTTTGTTACACTAACACTCATAAACAAGTCCAAGTTTTATTCTATAATCACAGTAGAGTTTGCACTAAAATAAATTTTAAAAGGAAGTTTATAAGATGTTAGGAAAAATAGAGAAGAAGCAGAAGGGGATGCAGCTTTTCTGTTCTCTATTAAATATTATCCACATAAACGGCTCTGTTTAATTTGAATTAATTTATCTGAAGTGAATAGTAAACTTTTGATGCAGTTTTTCAATAGAAATTTTACTGTGTTATGGTTTAGGCTCTGGGGCCCCTGTTTCACAGAATCATGAGATTCCTTGGGTTGGAAGGGGCCCCTGAAGGTCACCTGGTCCCAACCCCCTGCCAGGGGTACCATGGACACCTCCAACCAGAGCAGGCTGCTCAGAGCCCCATCCAGCCTGGCCTTGCACACCCCCAGGGATGAGGCATCCACAGCTTCTCTGGGCATACTGTTCCAGTTTTCTGAAGCTTTTTGTTACCTCAAGATGTAGATGAGTCACTAATGCAGGTGTTTTTGAAAAACCTAATACGCTGTTACAGCCTCAAAAACGTGTTCACATTTACTGTATGAAAACTTAATGCCACTGAAGGTGTTTTGCATTGAGTTGCCATGATTATTGTCTGTGGAGACCAGCAGGCAGCAACTCATCTTAACTATGTAGCCCTCCCAAAGAAACATAATTAAAAATGTAATTTGCCCCTTTGCATGAAATGAGTTTAAACATGAATGCTTCAGTAAACAAATCTACCTATATAATTAAAGGAACATAACAAAATCTATTTAAAGCCCAGAGAAGGAGAAATGTAATATAAGGTCAGCTCAGTGTTTCATCCTACAATCATTTTCACTGCCAATTAGACACAGGTGTGTGCTACATAAATAAGAAAATCTATGAGTGTGATGGATGTGATTATTATTCATCTCAAACATCCCTTTTCTTTTTTCCTCTCTGTTCTAATTAGATAGTTTCCAGCTGTTCAACATGTGCTGCTGAGATATGCCATTGGAAAATCACATTGAAAACACAACACACCCATTCTGAATGCAGCATTCTCTTAAAATAGTGTTATAAATGTTACAGTAAACATTTAAACAGACATAGATAAAAAAAAAAACAACCAAACACCACTGCAATAAAAGCAGTGAAGAGAAAAATGCATTTCAACTTAATAATGTAAAAACAGAATGAAACCCAGAAGTAAATTGAGAAAAGACTGCAAGGTCTCTTGGGAAAAGTAGATGACTTTATGTGAATGAAAATTACTCATGTATAATTCTATAATGGTAAAAATCATTAATTGTCATCAGCATGGAGGATCTTAGCTGCATCTTTCCACTCATTAGCTAATTGAACCTAAAGTTCCCAGGATTCTTAAAGAAGTTAAACTGCAAAAACTCTGCTGAAGTGCAACTTTGCAAATCTAGGCTTGTCTGGTTTACAGTCTGATGTGATTCTGAGTGGTGTGATGGACAAATATTGCTACCAGCTCCCTGGGGCAGCTCACAAAACCAAATATCACAGGCTATCAAAGTGGGCTAGAGAAATGCACCTCCCCACAGAGCCATAAATTGATTGTTAGTCTACTTAGTTAAGAATAGGGAGTTGTGGAACAAGGAGTGTATGATTTGGAGGGTTTCTTCCTTCTCATTCTTGGGTGCAGCTTTGTTTTTATGTTTATGCATCTACAAACACAGTTCATTCACTTGTTTTGTTTTTTTCATTGGTCTGCAAATGTGTCTGAGTCTGATAATCTCTGGGATGTTTCATTTTTGGTGGATAAATTCCCTTTTTATCTGTTACCCTGAAAACATTTTTTTCCTGCTACCAAGGTTGCATCCCTCCAGAAACAGCTGGAGACCCTTAAAGTTTTATGATCACAAGGCCTCTGTGATCATTGTGTGCCTGTACTGCTGGGGTTTTCTGTTAAGGGTACATTTTATTTTCTTCAGTGGTCAAGCTGTAATGTCCTGATAATGCAAAAAGCATTTTATTAGCACAGCCTGTTTGCCAGACAAGTATTTCTGTCCTAGAGTCATTGATGGAGTAATTGACTTTACAAAGAGAGACTAGATGCCATTAGGAGATATACATATATATATATATATATATATATATACACACACTCA
>VZRX01015546.1:446209-516993 GCA_013398075.1 Notiomystis cincta | reverse complement strand
ACTCACATATATATGTAATGCTTGCAGGACTTCTTGTTAAAAACCTGCTTTGCAACATGAATAATAAATTGCTTTCATTGTTTCATTTGCCTTAAAAATCTGGGAAGGCACCATACAAGGTAGGCCAATGTGTGGCAATTTTATTTAGCTGTCCTTGAACTTCAGATTTCGTTTCTGCACATAAGTACATGAGGCAGTCTGAAGACTTATTTTTGGAGGCCCGCGGGGGAGAAATATGAGTAGGTGACATTATGAGCTTCTTTGTGCCTCTTGGACTGGGTGTGCTGTCAGCCCCCTGTGTGCTGGCACCTGAAGTGTGGGGGGCATTCAGGTAGGATGGCAGCAGCAGCCAGTGGCTACAGGAGCACTGGGCTCTGCTCTGGAGGGCATGGAGCTGGCTGCACAGGCTGCCTGTAGCCAGAGTTATCACAGAGTAGTTACCTGCTGGAGCAGTCCCTGGGCAGCTCAGAACCTGCTAATTAGTGTTACAGGCACCTGCTGCCCTTCCCCAGTGCCTGCACCCAATCAAGAAAGCAAGTTTCTTCTCCCAGGGCAAAATATGCCCCCCCTTTTTGTTAAATCCCTGATGTTTTTCCAAAGGATCAACAGGATTTTAACAGCGCTTTCTTTGAGCTTCTTGCAGCTGTACAACTTGTGAGTACCAAGCCAAATATTGCTGTTTTGTTGAGCACCAGTAAATACATATAGACTTGCAACTTGGAAAGTCATCTGTAGGTGCTGAGGTTTTATTTATTAATGAATCAGAGTTTCAGCTACACAATTTGAGAAACTAATGTAAGCATTGCAATACTTTTCTGCTTTTTGTAGTTAGACAAAGACAGTTTAAAGACTTTAATTTCTCTGCACATCTTCCTTAGCAATATATCTTTAAGGTAGACAATTTGAGAATTCAAGGAAAGGTAAAGAAAACTTTCAAAGGTATTGCTGCTGTTGGATGGAATTTTCACAGTTCTGGAGTAACTTGTGATGAAATACTTTTGGCTTTTTATTATTGTGTTCTTTGCTAATCACTAAAGATATTTTTGTGATTTGCTAAGTTCTTTTTTCATTTCCTGCTAACTGTAGATGAGTATGAAAACTTGAAGATCTAGGTTTTAAAATTTTGCTTGCTTCTTGTATTGTTCAGGGTTTTTTTCTGATAATAAGCTGCATCTTTCTTTAAACACTTGATTTGTCATAAACTGTAACTGTTAATTTTGTATTTTATGTTCTTAAGAGATTATTTACTATATAATGTGCCAATTAAAATGCTGTTACTTTTGACAAAATTAATACAGTCTTAAGGAATAAAAAAAATGCAAGGGAAGACTTCAGATGACAGAAAAATGCCTTTTATGATTTCCAAGGTTTGTCAGGTTTCTGCTAAGGTCAGGGGGTGGGGCATGACTGTATATCTTACTAAAGTTCTTTGGAGGAATTATTACTCTTCCTATTATGTATCTGAAATTCCAGATGTTTATCAGAAGACAACAAGAAATGGAATTAATTTAGAGTGATTTTTTCAGCTATTTCTATGCCCCCACCTAATGCTTATACATTCAAATTGTACAAAGTGAGTTTGATATCCTTCCCTTTCCTTATGGCTTGAGGTTCATGTGTCTTCCAAGTTACACTTTCATTGTGTCCTGATTCTAATATTTTTTTTCTGTTCTCCCTTGACTATAAGCTCATGCTCATCTATCCTCTCAGCTTCTCCTATTTCATACTGTCTTAAGAACTATATTAGCTCCTAGAGAAGCTCGAGGATTAAAAAAAACATTCAAATAAATGTTAACTTAAGAAATATTTATGTCAGACTCGGTGATTGCAGATACAGAGCTGCTCTAACATCCCAGGGAATCTCATACAATAGCCTCACATTTGGTGAGTGTTTCCAAAAGCCCACACTCTTGGCAAGAGCATTTTATTTGTGCACAGCTCATTCCCTATAATGACAGTTGTTTTGGCTTTGAAACAAAGCAGATTGTGGAAAAGCAGTGACAGAAATTCGGAAGTGCTGGCATTTAGGTGAAATCATGACTGCTGTCTTTTATCTGACTTATTTTTTCATCTAAAGGTGATCTATGCGTCCATGCACTGCAATTTTAAAAATTGCTTTCTACATCTTCAGTGATAGCAGGAATGAACATTCAGAAATCAAAAACCATGATGATGGGAGGGGCAAACATGATCAATTGTGGTGTTTTTAAAGTAGAAAAGAAAGGATTTAGCTCTACTGACGTCATTAATAAGGGATAGGCTTAAGACTCCCATGCCATCCTACCACTCCTTCCAAAACAGGGAATATCAAATGAGATTTTGTAGCAGCTCAGATTTAGGTTAATATCTTGTGTAAAAACTGTTGCTTTTATTTATTTGTGTAGAGCCATAAAGCAGCTTGCTAAGAGTTGCAGAAATAGAGTTGAATATCCCTGCTTGCAGAGACTTGAATGCAAATAATAGGCATTTGTAACTGAGGTGATAAAATGCAGCAGCATACTCTGGTATATTTTATGAATGTTTTAGGATAAATTGTTCAGTTCAGACCTTATGATTCTACTGACTTGTTGGAAGAGAACTTTCAGGGCTGGAGGTGGGTAGGTTAAATAGAATACTAATCTGCTCTGTGAAAAAGGTTAGGAAGAAAACTCCTTAATTTTATTTATCTATTCCTACAAAAAAAATTTATATTGGTTAACATAATGCATGGAGACGCTGGGGAAAAAAGCATGAAGGTTTCTTGATCCTGCTTCAGTGGACAAAAAGGATTAGCTTGGATGTGTAAACCTCAAGGAATTTGTGAGATGTGCTAAGGTGCTGCTTCCCACACACAAAGGTGTGTTAGTGCTCCGTGCTGCAGACTGTGTACACGTACACACGGCTCTGTGTGCGTGTGCCTGCTGGGAACAGGGGCTTAGGCTTGCTACAGCTTGGAACTGGGGACAGGGACCTTTGCTGAACTAACCAACCTGGCCCTATTATTCCTCTGAGAGACAGGTTGCTCCTGGATAGAGGTGATTAACTGCTTTTTTTATCTAACACAATGTTTGGTTAGTCATTTCACTTGGACGTGAAACAACATTTCTGCTGTGACCATTAGGTTTTGTGTTTGAGGAAGAGTCAAATGAGAGCAACTATATGGGGCTTGACCATATTTTTGCTGAATCAGGTGCCTTGTATTTGACAGTGGTGAACAGCTTGTGTCTAGGAAACAGCATTAATTTTGAATGTGCTTCAATAAAATGCTCCCCACACTGCAGCATTTAAGGTTAATGGAAAACCTAGGGAAAGAAAGTCTGTAAAATTTCACACGAAGACAAAGTAGGCCTCTTGAAAGAATGTTAAGTTGGAGAGTAGTTCTGTACTAACACTTGTGATTTTGGTTTAACATGTCTTCCTAAAGAGCAGATTGTAAAATACCAGCTCTGTCCTGTGGAAGTTAAATTTGTCTCTGTCTCAGTGATAATGAGGATCTTGAGGTTTTTTGGTTTATTTAAGTATCTCTAATCTTCACAATTCCATGACTTAGGCTTCACATTTATAGAGTGAAAGAAAGAATGGTAAGGTTATTCACCATCTCAAAAGGTTGCAATCATACCACTACACGTAGGGAAAACATGAGCAAAGTCACCTCTTCATCCATTAGTTTTCCCTGTGATTTTGGCCATTCCTTATTTGCCTTGAACTGTCCTAATGGGAGACTGGGGATGTGTGGTTTTCAGTTAGTTTTCTTGCAAATGCAATTCTGGCCACATACAGGAGAGCTTGTCCAGGAGAAACACTGGTGCAGCAGTACAGTACTTCCACAGGTCTTACTGAGGGGATCAGAAGTGCTATAACTCTGTTTCAAAACTGTTCCTTATCTTCTCAGAGTTTAGATTTATTGAGGGCGAAGAAGGAATAAATCCTGCTAATGCTTTAATAGGCCTGTCATGGTTTAAGCCCAGCTGGAGATGAAACACTACACAGCCAGTCACTCAGCCCCCATCTCCCCATGCCCCAGTCTGGGTAGGAGAATAAAAGTAAAACTTGTAAGTTGAGATAAGAACATTGGATAATTGAAAATAAAGTAAAAATACATTAATAATGGCAAATTATGATAATAATAATAGATGGAAAACTCAACAAGTGCTGCACAGTGCAATTGCTCACCACCAAACCTAAATCAGCTCCCCCTTCTGGGTAACTCCCCAAGTTTATATACCAGGCACAATGTTCTATGGTGTGGAATATCCCTTTGGTCAGTTTGGGTCACCTGTCCCAGCTGTGCTCCCTCCCTCCCTGGCAGAGCATGAGACAAGGAAAAAAGAAGTATTTGACTAAGGGTAAATGGACTTAACCAAACCCCAAAACATCACTTTATTATCAACACTATTCTTATTCTGAATCCAAAACACAGTACTGTAACAGCTACTGAGAAAAAATTAACTCTGTCCTTGCTGAAACCAGGACAAGGCCTATCATAGAAACAAATTCTAATCCCATTTGAACTATTTCTATGTTTTTCTGAGTACTTCCATCACCTTTAGGGTGCTAGTCACTGTATGCAATACAAGGCATTAAAAAGATACATTCACTGTTTTTACTCTGCTTAGTTTATTTGTAAGGGTGAAGGCCAAGAACTTTTATCCATTCTATTCTATTAACTACGTGTCTTTTTTTTTTATATCTGTTATGGGATAATTTACTTTTAAATTATTAATATTCATCCTTTTAAATGGCTCTATCTAGTTCATCTGTACCTCCTGCTGCTAGTATATTCTTAAATATTTTTTTCTGTGTACTCTTCTAAAAGCACTCTTCATTACCATTCCACATCTGACCCATTTCTCATCAAAAAGTACAAGTCTTGTTCATTTTATTGCTTTCACGAAAATGTTTTTAAAGTTCATTTTTTTTAAGATCTGGGAACATATATAGGTGTGGTTTTTCTTATACATCTGAAGACATATCAACCTTTAAGGAGTTTCTATGAATTCTTACAAGCTTTTATTCATTATCTAGAAAGAAGTTCATTAGTGTTATGATATGATAAATGTTGTTGAACTTCTCTGCAAAATTCCTGGCAGTTTCATTAAAAATGAATAATTTAGTGGTCTTTTAATTAAACTTTCATGCACTGTTCATGAGCATGATAATCCTAATATGTAACTCTAATTAACATAAAATAGAGTAATATTTGTTGCAATGAAGAGGCCTATTTTTTAAAATACAGACTCTCTTCAGTCTAAATGTCAAAATACCATAGTGTTGAGACTAGTAAGAAGCAAGCTTGTCATCTGTTAAACTACCTCATTCTTTATTATAAATATCTTTCCCAAATATCTTAGAATTACTATTCTTTTTCTCATTATTTTAGTGAACACCTTCTTCTTCATGGTCCTGCAAACAGTTGAATCTAACAAATAACTCCTGTCACATTATTATTTTTATAGCATTCTTGTAAGGACTTAGATAAATGGTGTATGCAGGTTTTCTGTTTATGTATAACACAATATTTGTCTTTGCTAACACCTAACTCAAGCTAACGGTTATCTGAATCTTGAAGACTAAAATTGGCTGATTTCTGTATGGTCTAGCTACATGAACATTTCAAGAGGTTATTATTTTTGGAAACCCAATATAAGTTAAGGAAGAAGGAGCTGTCTTATGTCTAGCTGGGTATTAAATTTTCCAAATGAGAGTTTGAACTTGAAGTTCCTTCCACAAGCTTTCTCATTAGCCAAGGTTTCTATTTATTTATAGTTTTTACGAGGGCATATATGTCACAGGACTTCAACTGCATGCTTCTACATGCCTTGCTTCTAACAGCATAGTTAAGGTGAAGGGCTGAGAAGAATCTCAGTGGCAGAACTTTAAAACAGATTCATAAGGAGATTAAATTTCTGAATTGAATATAAAACATTGCACCCTTTATGCAGTCATATTTTAGGGGGTCTTTGCTACTGGATAATGACATGTATTTGTTTTGGTTTTGTGTCCTAGCTAGTAGATGTGATGCTAAATGGAAATTCTTGTTCCAAATCCAAAGCAACAAAATAACATTTTTAAGTGCTTGCACATTTTTCATAATTCACTTTTATTATTTTACTTTTTTTTTATGTCTCTCAAAAAAAGTTTGTGCATGATCAAACACTAAAACCAGCAACCTGTGCCATACTAAGGCTGCCAGTGAAGTTTGACTGGGGAATAACGAAGTGAAGAGGACCTGCATTTATTCTTTTTTTTTGCTCCCGTGCACATTGCATTCTTTCAAGTGTCTGAGTCACGGACTGATTTGCTGAGTAGGTTATTGAATCACTCTTCAGTCATATCCTCATTTTGCCCATAGTGTGTTGCAGCCAGAATTGTGGAATCACCTCACACACTGAGGTCTGCTTGGCCTCTGTCAGCATAATACTCTGAGACTTGAGTCATTGATCTGAGCACAGTGGATATACTAGCACACAGCATTCAGAGAACCAGCTGCATGTGTATTCTTATAAGAACCTCAGTTAATCAGTGATTTTTATCTTACTTTTAACATGTCTCTTTAGCAATATTTGCTCCCGATTAATACGTAAATTGCAGAGAGGGTGTAATTGTGTGTGGCCTGAATAAATCACAGAAATGTTAGGTGAAATAAAATCCAAAGATCTGGCAAACAGTTCCAATGTTTTTACACACATGCTATACAAAACAATATTCACATGCTCATTATAAAGATGAAAAAGAAAATGATATTTAAATTTCAAATTTTCCTTGGTCTAAGGATTGCCATTATTGCCTTGGCAATCAAATCTTCATGTAAAGCAACATGTTCTCTATCACCACAGTATCTGGAAGAAGTAACAACAGACCTCTGGCTTTGCCTAGAAGGGCATGAAAACTCTGTCCTGCGTCTGCTCATGGACTCCTGCCTGCCCTGCAACACTGCTGTGGTGCTGTGTGACATTTCAAAGCCCAAAGCATGCATTTGCTGTCATGCTGCTACTGTGGATTTCACACTTCTTTCCCAGCCCCAAGAAGAGGATTGAATGTTAGCTTACAACAGGAAGAGGGCATGTGTAGCAGTTCAAAGCCCTATGTTAATAACGGCAGTAACAATGTAAAGAAAAATTTGAGAGTTTCACTTTTATGAAACCCTGGATCACAGAATCACAGAATTGGTCACTTTGGAAGAGACCACAGTGGGTCATCTGGTCCAACCTCCCTGCTTGAGCAGGGTTATCCTGTGCAACACATTGCACAAAATTCTGTGTAACTTATTTTCAGAGACAGGAATGTCACTGCAAAATGGGACTGCAGAGAAGTACCCATACTTAAACAAACATTGTTACTAGTTTAGAAAAATAATTTCCTAGCATTTCGAGAAGCCATTCTATTTGCAGCAATGAAACCTGAAAAATGTATTGATAAATGTTAAAAGGGCTATACTTAGTAGGGTTATAGAGGACAGTAGTCTTAAGACATCCTGATATGTGCTTATGAAATGATAATGACCATCTTTAGATTATTCCTATTTTGCTTGGTTTGAACCTCTGCTGAAACTGTCAAAGCAGCATAATAATGAATTTTACCATGTTTAATCACCTCTTGCTCTGCTCTTTAATTTAATTTTAAATTTGTAAAGTACTGCTGGCAAGCCCACAGAACAGGAGAGAAGAAGGGAAAATGGATGCTGAGTACAGCAAACAATATAAATTTTGAGGAAGGGGGATGAAGTCACCAATCCTTCTGATTCCTACGATTGATACCTTTTTTTTTAATTTAGTTGATAACATTTTGTTCCCATCAGCACATTGTCAGCATATTGTTAATCCTAGATGGTAAAGGAAGTGTTGTTTGAAGGTATGAGTGCATGCTGTAAATATTGCTGGGATAAGAAGCTGTAAAGCTGTAATTGCAAAATTGCTGTAGAGCAGCTCTGTTTTATACGTTCTATGTTCATGTCTGAGTTATTGGGAAGTTGTGCAAGTCAATGCACAGGCATCATTTCATGTCCAAGAGCTGGCATGCCTTCACTGGAAGTCTGAGTGCCTCTTTCAGTGCAGTGCCAGGCAGGGAGGGGGAGTCTGAGGGAGAGGAGGGTGGAAGAAGAGGTTGGTTCTGGGACCACTGTGTCAGAGGAGAGCCTTGAGCACGTGTGGGTGTCTGTGCCACTGGGGTGAGGCAAGTGTAGCCCGTTCAAGGCAATACTGCACGAACCCCATTTCCAGGAGAAGGGCAGCCCCATGAACACAACAGGGAATGGAAGGATTGGATGCAGGCACCAGCTACAATCACATGTATTTGTTTCCATGACACAGAAGTCTGGTTGTAGTTAGTAACCTCTAGTAAAGGTATAATGTACATAGTGCATTCCTATTTTTGGAGGAAACTTTTATTTCAAAATTCCTATTTTGAAATTTTCTAATTTTTTTTTTTAATTTTTGGAATAATGCCTAGCAGCATAATAAGCTAAGTAGATAAGAAGTACTTTTTTTTTAATTGTTTGAAGTAGAAATTGAATCAGTCTTTTAGTTTCTCTATATATGGGGATTTTCAAATCCATATATATGTGGCATCCATACAAATAGCGTGATTTTGCAGAGAGTGGGAATAAACATCGATTTCTGTTTGGCAAGTTTGAAAAGATCGAGGTGTATGTTTTAATATGACTATAAAATTTTTGGCTTTTTGTTTGTCTTGGAAAGACTAAGATTTTTTTTTTCCCCACAAGGATCATTGGGTGGAAATCTTAAGTGATATGGGGGTCAAATCCTCAACCATGGGGTTACTAGCACCACACTCTAACCAACTGAGCTAATCTCAGGAGAGAGTACAATTTCAACAGCAATTTAGAGGTAAAAAGTCTTTCTTTCACAAGAAAAAAAAAATTGTGTGGTACTGCTAAAAACCTTTCAGTTTTATTTACTGAAATATTACAGAATTGTTTTTAGTTTGAAAGGATAATACTAGAACTGAAATGTAAATTATTCTCAAGGGTAACTCAAGAGATTCTTGAGGATTTTGAATAGAACTCCTTTTTTATTTGTGCATATTATATTTTTTGCAACTGAGTCACACTGCTTGCAGAAAAATGATTCTTCCTATAGAAGAGAGTATCAAAAAGACTTATATCTTTGGTACCTTAAAAGATATTCAGGCAATGATAAAATTACCCATGAAGTACAGAAATAATAGGGAATTAGCCTTCTTCTTCTGACACAATTTTTCTCTCATGCCTTCTGAGAGCGGTGATGCTGACGCTCTGCAAAGAATTCTTCTTGTGGTGACAGGGCAATGACTAAGCAATTTTAATTGCTGTACCCAAAAAGGAAGTATTGAGCAATTATCACCAGAAGAAGAGTGATTGGAGTACGGAGAAAAGGGAGGGAATGCTGTCACTGTCTAACTTTTCCATGAACCTAAAATTACAATCTCAGCAGCTGAGAAAAGAGATATCCAAGATGAAAGTAATGCTCATTTAAATTATTCAAGTACTTCTGACTTCAAGAAGTATTTCATGAGCTTGATACTTGGTACAAAAGTTCTAATCTCAGCTTTAACAACAAAATAGCTTTTTCCACTCTCTCAAACATAGTTTGAGGTTTCATTACAAAAAACCTTCTTTGAGAAAGATTTCCTTGAACAACAATTTCATGGAACTTGTGTAAAAAATCTGCCTAGATAAAGTATTATAAGTAGTAAGGGATTGAAGACTTTGACCAGAAAGCAGTTTCCTAATGAGGTGTAACGTAAACAGCCTGTAAATTATGGGCTCATGTAGGTTCTTTTTACACAGTTGGATTGATGCTTAACTTTTAGTTACTCTGGTCTAAAGTTTTACATCATGAAGCACGACTGGTTACATAATTAAGAGAGGCTGTGGAGTCTCCATCCCTGGACATATTTAAAAAAAAAAAAAAAAAAGAACACCTTAGTGTACAAGATGGATTTTACCTGACAGAGGGTGGGGTGAGAAACAGAACTCTCTAACAAGCACTGGCTCCACATCTAAGGGTAATGCTTATCTGCTTGATGAAGGCGATTTATGAAACAGATGCTATTGCATAGTGGGTTGCAAATTCTGACTTGTCTCTGTCATGCTGTTTTGCATGTAACCCCTTTTCTCTTGTTCAGCTGGCTGCTGGGTCCCTGAGCTCTCTCCAGGCTGCCCCTGGCCCAGCTCCAGGGTGTGTGTTGTCTTCAGGAGCAGGGATCCTGCACTTACCCAGCACCTGGAGAACAGCTGGGCAAAAGAGAGGGGACCATAATTTTCCTCTTTATTTTAGATCTATAGCCTTCTATTTATGAAGACAGAAGCCCCCTCCATTATTTAGCTATTAATACTAGAGCAGTCCATCCATTCAGGAGAAATATATGAGGTTTTTTCCCTAGTAAGCCTCAATTGAGTAAACCTGATTTTTCTGTACTCCTTCATTTCTGTTAACTATAATAGTCTGAATTTCTCTGTGTTATACATCTTGGTTTTCATTATTTTTTCTAAGACATTTCTATTCCTCATTTTGAAAACTAAAATCACTTAGCCCTTAGTTGAGACAATTTTCCTTTAGACAGAGAGAAAGTAAAAACAAGACAAAAATGTTCTGCAGTTATACAGGAATATATGTGTCCTATTTATTGCAGTATTTCAATTTATCCCTGTTGTTACCTTAGATCAAGCATTTTAATGGTGTTTGTGCCTTGCTTGGTGGGACATACGTGTCACATTAAATAAGAGGCAATAAATGAAGCCAACAGTTTTAGATATGCAATTATAAAGGTTTGGGAGTTTTCAGTGATCACTGATCTTTCAGTGATATGTAAAGCTATCTATTAATATTTTATGTATTATATATTATGGTGTGGTTTGAGATAAGCAATATTTATTTCAGCTTAATATTGTTTTCAATGAATACAGAAGAAAGAATCTGATTAAATTGTGTAGAATAATTATTCATAAGCAATTAATGAAGCCTTATTTGAAGCCCATATTTTTGCATAAAATAATTCCAAATACAAACTAAATATACATTGCAATTTGCTGGAGGATGGTTGTTTTATTTTGGGATTTTGGTGTGTGTGTTAGCTTTTTCTGTCCCAGAGAAAATGTTAACAGTGATATTTGCCAGTGCCAGGCCAAATTATTATTATTATTTACGTTACAGTAGAGAAGTGGTATCAAGTGTTCAGATACAAGGTAAACCATAAAATGTCTGTATTTTACTAATAGATACCTTGACTTTAAAACTAAAGATTTTTTTGTCCTCTTCGAGTTGCTGTTATATTTAATGTGATCTTATTCAAAGTGTATTAGGGCTAAGAATAATAATTATTATAATTTTTGTACATGGGGTAATATTTTGCTTGCAGCTGTTTGACTATATGCAATTTCGTGTAGTGAAGCCTCTTGGGTCCACTCTGTATATCAGCTTCATTAAGAATTACTCTGTACAGAAAAAATTATCATCTTGGAAACGATCTGCACAGAGCTGCAGCTGGATTATTTCTATTCACTGGTTTGTCTGCTTGTCTTGCATCCTAGTGCAGACTCAGCCCAGGTATTAGCAGCTTTCACTGTACCTGTGAAATCAAACCCACTGACTAGGCCAGTGGAACATGTCTAGCTTATTTATCTGAAATTGCTGCTGTCTGAAACCATCCCTGTGCTGTCTGAGCTTATGGTATGGTCTTCATTAAGTGCTTCTAGCTTGGAGCTTTGCACGTGTCAGAATAGATACATGAAATTGCATTTCAGCCTTTTTAAACTCTCTGGGACAGAAGTCTTATTCTAAGCCAAAGAGAGCAACAAATGCTTTGCTGTATTTGAACCTTAACTCATCACACATTTTACAGGAATAGGCTCGTCTTTCTGTATATGAGAATAATTGTGCATAGTCCAAAGTTCAGCAAATGTTGCTCATGCAGTCACTGAACGTCAGAAATTCATAACTAGGGTCAAGAATGTCACTTTTAATCTTCATCTGACACTATGAGAAAGATCCATTATGTATACTAATTTCTTAGAATATTCACTTATTTCATACAGAAAGAGTAATGGCATGAACAGGGTATTTTTAGAGTAAGGATTTTCAAGATGTCAAGTTACACCTTAACAAAAAAAAATCCAATCAAAATAACACAAGATTTTTACCTCAGAAATTCTGAGGTACAATGCACCTGCTGTGACCACAATATCTCCAAATCCCTCTAACTCCTTCCCACTCACACGATCACACAATTAGCATTCAAGAATAAATTAGTAGTCATCTGACATTTCTAAAAGTTCTATATGGGGGCAAAAGTCTTCCCTCAACTTTAACTCATCTGTTCTGGAAACTGGGTTGAAGCAGGACTTTAGGGAAGAAATGCTTTAATGAGCTCAATGTACATTAAAATACTCTTTATTCAATCCCCTCTGGAGATGCTGTAAAAGAGTCTTCCAGAAATGTGTAGCATGATAGCACTTTGCAATTTTCTGATAGAATGCATAAGTTTCTGCATATTGAAGGCAAAATGAAATCTTCCAAAACTCTGAGTATGGTCACGTTGGGCTGTTAAATTTTACAGGCAAAATCCTGTAGCACTCCCTATTGGGTGCATATATATTTCATTCTGTGCTAATTAGTGCATAGCTGAATTCAGTTAAGAAGGAACTCACTAGAGTGAGAGGAATTGAGGTATTTGAGATAGGCAACCGACTTTTTTGGTAGATTTTGCTAAAAAGAATGCCATGTGCAGGATCACTAAAATATGTAGTAATTGAAAGCCATAACTGAAGGCAATCAGAATTTTTCTTAGTGCATATAATACAAAGAGAACATCTTTTTAAGAGTTTTGTTTGTTAATACTTAGTTAACAATCTCATGAGGTACTCATCAGTTATTTTCAAGGGATGGGAGTGGGGATGGAGTGGGATGTGGAGGGGAAGTATTTGATGATTTTGCTTTAAGTATAAATTCATCCATAAAGTATATTTCTGTTTTCAGAAAATTTTATGGGTATAGACGGCTGCAAATATAAGTCTGCTTTCCAGAAAAAGTAATAATCTTGGGAGTTTTATGGGTTTACATGAAAGAAGAAAAAAAATGGCTTATTTTCTTATCATAAAATTGTATTCTATTTGTGAAACAAAAGAAAACCAATGAAACTGAGTAGGGGGTGGCAATATTCACCTAGAACTCAAGTGCTAAAATATGCATATAGAAATATGCAGGGTCATTTTTGCTTAAATACAATGGAAAGACTGCTTACTAACTTTCATTATTTTGATTAATATCTAGATTAATATTTAAATAGTAATTAAATTGTGTTCTAGGCATCATTCAACTGTTGTTCATGATATTATTATTATTGTTATGACTCTTAAAGATAAAACAAATGTTATCCTTAGTATCTTGTAACAGACAAAACAGGCAAAGACCTTTTAAGGAAGGTCAGAATTTGTTATTTCTCTTAATTGACATGTTAACAGATTAATCTAACAATCATCTTTAGCAGTTCATATTTGATTATTGCAGGAAGAGAAATAATAAAAATGCAAATAGTAGTACAGGAATAAGACATAACAAATTTAAGTAATCATACAGTTAAACACTCCTCAAAATAATTCTTAATATTTCACTGTTGCAAGGAACAGTACGAAGGAACAAGGTAGGAAAACATAGGAAGTTGCCAGCATCCTTTTGCTTCAAGAAGGTTGATCGCAATGTTTTCTTTTTCCTTGGGCTAGAACATAAAAAGGTTTAGGTATTTTTATATGTTGCTAGGACATCTTTCCACCTGGTTTCTTCTCTGTTCTGCAAGTGTGTGCTCTGTGGTGCAATTTACACATTAGATGCGAACCCCATAATTTTGTCTGAAATTGGGTTATTGTTTCTTCACGTGACCATTAGTGAGTAGCCTGTAAACCCAGGAGTTTCCTTTGCCAGCCCAGGCCCCTCCTCAACAAGTAAACTTCTATCCTGCACCTGGCCCTGCCACTTTGAGAAGCCTTGGCTGTCATTCCAGCCCTCTATTTCTCTTTATTATACGTTATTCTATCAAAGCTGTAAATCCCCCACTCTACAAAGAATACCTACCTGCTGCTACTACATATACTAAAACTATGTGTGTACCACACCAAGATAAGGACAGGTAAACCAAACATGCCCATCTGGTTGTTGACAAATCTCTGTTAGAGCTAAACAAAGCAGAAGGAAGGCTGGAGGCAGGTGAAGTCCAAAGCAAAGCAAGCCAAGGGATAAGCTTTAGTCCTGAGGCCATGCAAACCCAACAGGAAGCCTGTGACCTCCTCCTACAGATGGCAGGGCTGCAGTCACAGGGCCACAGAGCTCCACACAGAGTGTGTTCATTTGCTTCTGAGGGGACAAATCAACAGTGCTGCTACTAGGCAAGGGTATCTTTTCAGAAAGTATTTACATCTCATTTTAATGGCACCAAGAAAGTGTACACTGTTTGTAGTCAGTGCAAATACTGACACCATCTGAACTATGCACATTTCTAGTCAGAATAAATTGTTAGACTTTCAGACAGCTGTGTCAAGAAGGTCCTGTTTATTGCAAAAATAACCTTTCACATCACTTTTCTGTTGGCATGCCTAATAGCAATAGCTAAGGTTTGGGAAAAATAGCTTTCACATGTTTCAATATTTGCAAAATACTTTATGAATATTAAAATTATTTATCTTCTTGTTTTTTTTTTTTAAATGAAGATAAGAAAATAAAAAGTTGATTGATAGCATGTCAATTAACTGTTACTTCTTCTGTTCTGAAGACATAACACTACCCTGGGGAAGCAGCATATTGGTTCTTATATCTGCCACATATTTGGATTTCTAAGTCTCTGTAAAATTAGCCCACAAACCTATTTTGGTTTATCTGCTTGTTTGAAGTTCATCCATAAAGATTGTCTTACTTGTTTTCAATAATACTTTTCACTTAATTAATAAGCTTTAAATTGTTAATATGTTTATAATGAGATCTTTAAATATAATGAGAAAGTCACAGGCTCAAAATACATGTTATATTTTCTGGATTTTTATATTTTTCATGTTTTGATAACTCCAAAGATGAGTGTCCAAACCCTCTGGACAATCTATTCTAGTCTTTGACAGTTCTTACTCTCAGGGTAGTTTTTTTTGCAAGCAGTTGGGAGTTTTTCCTGCAATTTCTACTTGTTTCTTCTCGTTTCAATGAGCACTTTGGGAAGAGACCAAGTCTATCTTCTCCTCTAGATCCTTGTTAGGCAGTCAGAGGCAGAAATTAAATATTCCCTGCACTTCTGACCTCAGACCCAGCTCTCTCATGTCCACTTTAAGAGGTCTGGCAGGGTATGGCAGCGGTGGCAGTCCCCTGCCTGTTCCTTTGAAAGACCTGCTTGAATACAGCCTGTCCAGTTACTATTTTGAGGCCACTTTTCAATGGCAGAAATAGATGAAGTAAAAACAAGGGAAAAGGAAAAAAATAGGTGGCTTTAAGTTGGTTATGGAATATAGTTCAGCATTGCGAAATTTTACTTTCTCATGTGGCCTAAAATAGGGGAATTTCTCTTTCCTACACCAGTGTTTTTCTGCATATATTTTGAAGGCTGAAACACTTACTAGTTTAAGGATTACATCCTATGAAGCAAAAGTAGCATTAAAAATTATATTTCTTTTCAAAGAAATGTTACAAGGTTCTTAAATTTACTTGTTTTTATTGAAATTTCCTTAACACTGTCATAGAACATCAGGAAATAGGAGCACAGGAGAAAAAGAAGATAGTTCCTTCATAGGTTTACTGAAAGTCATCCTAATTATTCCTTTCATAACATTCCAAAACAGGGGTCAGGAGGTCTTTGCCTAAATATACCCTCAATGTTACTCCTGGGATTTTTTCTTCGACCTGAATCTATAAACAAGTATATACCATTTATTGTTTATGCCAGTATTATCTTTACTTTGACACAGAAATAAATTTTGTTAGCCTTGTTTTTTGTAGTAGGCTTTTTTTACAGACTCATGTTATATTCCCAGTTATTCTGTTTCTCAGCAAAGGTGAACAATGCAAGATCCTCTCCTTTAACCACTGAGCCTCCCTACTCTCCAACCCAGGGTTCATTTATTTCTTTCAGCTGTAGTCTGAATCCATCTTCCTTGAAAACAAATGATTATGCAGCCTTCATGTGTGCTCCTGCCTGGGGTTTAGCCTGTAGAATGAAACTTATTTTCACACAGGAGCTACATTTTCCTGCTCTGTTCCAGAATCTTCTGGTACAACAATAAAATGGGCTGCTATTTTCTTGAGGCCTTTGTCTCTCTCTCCTGTATTTACATTTACATTTATGTTCTGTATATATGGCTCCCCAAATTCTTCTCACCGGTTCCTTCAAAGTATCCTACAAAATTTTCTGCCTGCAGTTTTTTATTCAACACAAAAGCACTTATTTTTCTACTTGCTTTTAATATCCTACTAGTATTGCTCTTGAGGTTAGTGCAGAGACAATCTGAGCATTAAAGGAAAGCCTGGCATCTCTCCTTCCTAATTCTGAGTCTCAAAAAAGGGAAGTTAAGGTCAAATGATTTTCTTTATTTACAAAATAAACGATTTTTTTTTTTACATTAAAAATTATGTGATTTGGTAAGAGAAGTACTGGGCTAACGTCTTACAGACCCTTTCCTAATGAAAAATTCCTCAATTTCAGGCTTGGTTTCAGGCTGCTCCACAGCTTTTTGACTTTCAATTTTTTTCTGAACAGTTTGGTCTGTAGGACTGTGCCCTTTCTGTCCTAGAAGAAGGGTTCCCTATCACCTCTATTCTTGTAACTATTTCTTGAACTGTGTTTTTAATCAGAGTGCTTAATTTTTTGCTAAAATACATATTCATGCAGGTCAAAAAAGTTTGGGCTGTCAAGAAAAAGATAAAGGCAAGTTATAACACTTATTTGCAATGTGTTAATTCTAAGCAAAGAATATCCGTGATTTCGGGAGAGTCATAAATTATATGGAAATATTTTTCTAAGACTTGGACTTGATGATCTGTGTGGTTCCCTTCTGACTCAGAATATTCTGTGGATCCTTGTGAGTCCTTGCAAATCAGAATATTCTCTGATTTTGTGATATATCTAGTTTTGGAATTGTTTGGATATGAGTTATTTTTGGTTATAAGGCTACAAAGAGGTGAATGGTGAACGGTGAGTGTGACAATAAGATAAGTTTTTAAGGCATTTAATATGTTACCTCTTGAAACTTTGCAATTTCAGTTTCGATTGGCTCAAATATTAATATTGTAATGCTTTTTGCACACATTTAGAATGAAAAATTGTTTATAAATTGATTAGACAAATATGAAACTTGAAAATATTTTATAAGCGTGTGTTTGATCACTTGAAGGGAACAAGAAGGCATTAGTTGTTTTGTTTTAATCAAAAACCATAAACACTTAGCTTGTTTATGATGACCTTTTTATTTGTATTTTACTTCCAGTAATGTAGTTCACAGTCTGGCTTTACTTCGTTTACTCATACTAAGTATGATTTTAAATTAAAAGATGAGCCTTTTCAATGTAGTAAAAAAAGTATCATAGGGTAGCTGTTGAATTTTTAAGTGATGATAAAGGAAACTAAAGAGATCCAAAGTTGGAAACAGCACTTAAGAAATTATGTAGACACTTGCTTGGGCAATCAAGTCTGTGTGAGAATGAAAAGATGGGAAATTTATCACTGACTGGGGCTTATGTATGACATGAAAAATAAAAGTAATGTGGCCTTGCATCTAAGTTTCTTTCAAGGTAAACTTGTAGATTTTCACATTCTTGAACAGAGATAAGTCATCCATCACTTTTGAAAGCTAAGCAAAATTCATGTGGTTTGCTCTATTTGGTTAGAAATCACTGGGCATGTGCACAAATGAATAGTGATCTAAGGATTGTCAGATTTATCAAGTGAAAATTAGTACCTTAAAAAAAGATAAAATCACCCTGTAACAGAAATTTCTCTGAAGTGTTATTATAAACACCCCAAATATATTTCACATAGTGCTTTTTATACAAATCTTTTTTAAAAATGGTTTTATTATCAGTACCTATCACTGATTATTTTTCTGAGTTAATTTTCTGCCTTTTGAGCTTTTTATCTTTTTTACTTTTAAAATAAAATTCTTTATCTTTTATGAAAGATGAAACACGAAATATTTTGAATAAAATGTTCTGTCACACATTTTTGCAACAGCAAAACTTCATATCTAGACTGAAGAATAAACACACCACTCTGAGGAGTAAGATAAATTTGTATATACATATATACAAATGTACATACACATATATACACATAAAAATCTGGGCATTTGTATACAGTAGATAGTGCAAGTATTTATAGCCAAGGTACCCACTTTTAATTATCACTTCTTCATATATATAAATCTATGAATAATGCACTTCTATTTTTCATTGTAAGGTGGAGTCATAATTTAAATTGATAAAGATCAGTTTCCCTTTGTTGAACTGACTCAGGTGAAAGTGGAAAATATTTCAGACAAAGTGAAGCGTAGGACAGTATTTGAATTGATCAGTGGAGTATTGACACATGACATTCTTTATATTTTATGATCTGCTATTTAAGTAATAATTTTTAAATGATAAATACTTAAATGATAATTTTAAAATATCTTCTGCCCTCTCATTGAGAGTGGGATTATTTTTGGTTGTTTGGCTTTTTAATTGTATATTCTTAGGATATAGGATGGCATGACCACATGTAGGTGTTAAAAGGAAGGAGAAAGGATAGTGAGATGAAACTGGAGTGTTACTCTGGATTATAGGAAACTGAAAAGTCATTTCTCTAATAAACTGCCTTGTCAGTTGTGTTGAGGTTCTCAGAAGAAAATTGTTTGAGAAATACATTTTTAAAGCAATTATAAAAACATTAGATCACTAAAGTGGATATTGGTTGGACAATCAGGGGGTAAGGCTGCTGCTGGGAAACAGGACACACTAGCACCTCTTTTAGTTTTCATTTGCTTCATATCTGCTCTCTTCTAGAGCGTCCTTTTCATGGCCCAGTGCTCCTACCCTCTCACCCATATGCAAAAGGTTAGTTAGCAAATGAGGAATAGCGCTGAGTCAAAACCTTGACTTTTTCTTACAAATAAAAGCATGGTTTACTTTTGGTTTGTGCTTCTTTAGAGTTCCCAGTAGAATAAATTAGCAGAGTTTACCCTTGATTGGCTTTATATATTGTTATTTACACATTGCTTAGCTAAATGTTACTCCACTCAAAGGAAAAACACTGGGAAATTATAATAGGACCAAGAGTAATGTAGTAAGCATTAATTCAAATTATCTTTAGTCTCTTGATAAAAACTGATTAGCTTGAAAAAATATAATATATTGTCTTGTTAAAAAAAATCACAAAGTAAAATGTACTAGTAACCAAGGAGATCAGTTCAAGTGCTTTGAGACACTTGAGTATTATATTTTGTTAAGGCAATGCCTATTTCCTGTGACAGTCTGCTCTCCTATCAAGTCAGTGCTAGTGCCATTCTTTATTATTATGTATGGAGTTATGAAGAAAAATACAGTGACAAGGAGTGAGGTGTGCATAAGGCAAAGTGAAGTGCTCAGGAATTTCTTGAGAGTGGTTGTGTGGTAATGGAATGGCAGCCTGAGCTACAGATATTGATGTGCACATGAGAAGCTCCAAATCAGAACTGCTCTAAACCATAGCAACCTGTGGTTTTTATTCTGTGTTTGTCTGTCTTACATACCAAAATTCTTGCAGGCCTCCCAAAGCTCAAGTACTGATAAAAAGTTTTTAAGTGTTGTAAAATCCATTATAAAACCAATAGATGTGTCTGGCTGGGCTACCCAGCTGGCTTTTTCTGTGTCTGGGTTATTTTGTGATATTGCATATTTGGTGGAGTGTGGTACTCTCTAGCTCTTGGGATGCAGTGAACCAACACTAAAGGTAGGAAAACAGCTGTATGACAACGTGGCTGTTGTCACTGTGTGTTCTTGTCTATGAAGAATGATGAGCTGAGGGCTGTGGATGATCCCCTGTCACAGAGGAGACTTCCAGCTGTGATGCCAGGAGTGCCTTTAAGGGTAGCATTGGTAGTAATTAGAGATACACTCATCACATTTACACCGCAGGTTTGGATATGAAAGTAGCATTGGTATAGACATTGATGGTCTGGATATATGTGTAAAATTAGCTAACTAATTTAACTAGATTTGACTTAATTTAATCAGGGATTTTATACTAAAAATGGCTTAAGAATTCACTATTAATCAAGGAGAGGTAAGAACTGGTTATGACACTAACTAAACATTGTTTTAACAGTCTGATATTATAAGAGATTAGTGTAGTATCTCCCAATTTGTGGAAAAAAACCAAGCAAAGTGGTTATAGTGCTTCCCCCCAGTTTAAATCTCGGATTTTAATCCTCCAGCAGTTTCAATGTTTCACTTAAGTAGTTACCAGGTTAAACTGTGCCTCTTTACCTGTTTTCTTTGTTGAATGAACTCAGTTTATTCTTGTGTTTAATAAACATTTGTAAGTATTTGCCATGGAAGCTGTGCTCTTCTGGCAAATTTAATGTTGTATCCTTCTACACTCTAGTATCTATACTGGTATTTTCTCTCTTTGTGACATATAATCAACTACATATTCTTCTTGCTTTTTAGGTGAGACTTCAATTTCCTGTTTTATGTCTCCAGTAGAAAAGTGGCTTTCTGTTTTCTATTTTTCTCCCAGTAAGAATTTTTTCTTTTTTCTTCTTTTTTTTTCCTTTTTTTTGGTCATAATATTATTTTAGAGTGTCTGCTTCAAGAACAATCCATAGCTCAGGAAAAACCCCAAAGACAAACATTAGGAGAGAAATAAAACATGAAATGGTGAGAAATTTGAAACCAGTGTATCTCTACTGACTTATATTTGAGTACTGTTGTCTTGAGAGGAGGAGACTGCAGGAGAAGGCTATGGATTGTGAGTGTTTGGAGGTGAGTAGAGGGAAGAACAGCTGGGTGTTTTCTGTTGGGTTTCATGTCCCACAGCTGCATCCTCCAATCCCACAGAGAATATCACATATCATGTGGGTGCCATTGAGTTAAAATTGGATAAAATGTGCTGTAATTCAATTTTATAGTGTCTAGGTTTACTGTGTTGCAGGGGCAGGAGACTGATAGCAGTAAATCAATCTTTATTTTTCCAGTTTCAAGATCCCAGGTAATGTATAAGACCAAATGAAAGAAGCAGCATTCATTTTCAGGTATCCAAATTGCATGGTTCTTATACTTACTCAAAGCTGCCTGAAGGCTGAAACACACTGGTCTAATTACAGTTCTTGTAGCAGAGATCATTTGTGAGCACAAATAATACCACAGGAAGCAAATATAAGAAAAACAAAGATAGGTCCTTGGAGATCTAGAAGTTGTGATGGAAAGAGAAAACATGATGCTCTGAAGTGGTAAATTTTGATCTGACGAATAGCAATGTGTTGAAAAGTATGAGCATTCTGTAGCAGCCGTGTTGTTTTCTGGTCAACAGTCTTAAAATAAAGCCAAGAAAATAAAGGGAAATGGAGGAGCAATCTCACACAGCATATCAAGTCTTATCAAGTGCATGCTTGAGAAGAATAACAGAAATAAGAGATAGAAAATTCTCTGAATAAGCCCTTTTGGTACAAATGCATAGAATCTAAATTTACCTCTAGAGATGTAGGACTGGAAAATGTGAGGGGAAAAAGGATAATTTTTCATTTAAAAAATGCTGGTCCAAATTAGCAGACCTTTTGAATCAGAAGGTCCTTATTTCTTAAGAAAGGCAAGGCAAGCCTTAGAATGGGTAAAATCTTACCCTCTTGAATGCATGGTGTTTTATTTTTTCTCTGAATTTGAAAGACTTATGATTTCATAAAATCTCCCAGATAAACTGCACAATAATGTTGCCCACATGAGAGGATTTTACATAAAAATCCTCACTGATGCTACCAGAGCTTTTCCTGTACAGATGGGAACCACTGAATTATCTGGCCATTATATTCTCTTGCAGAGGATTTAATAAGATTGAAGAGAGTTAAAAATATGAGATAAAAATAAGAGACACATAACTATTTTGCTGAAAAGAGCTTACAGAGAGGGGGAGGTTGACAGAGGCACTCAAAGGAGCTACTGGTGAGCATTCACGTAAAACCAGTGTCAAAGGGCAGTTCCGGATTCTCCCAAGTTGAAATATGGAAAAAGTACTTTTCAACATTCTCATTGATTTAATGACTTCAATAGTATGAGACATCAAATGCTCTGAGAAGCATCAGGAAAATGAAGGGCATTTGTGAAGCTGGGAGATTGCAAACTTGATCTTGTATAACACTCTTAGCTGATGAAAGTTTCCATGTGTTAACTCTAAAATTAATTTGTTCCTAAGTCATTTAAACATTAACAAATTCAGCACAAATTATGTAATCTTCAGATTGAAAGAGTTCTCATACAAAATTAAAGGATTCTGTTTCTTTCTCAAATTAGTTCCCCAGGTAGTTGCACTAAAAACCAGAAGGATACAAAAATATCACTCTTAAATCAATTTGTGACACCACAGAAAGTTCATATTTCATAAGGAAGAATTGATAATCAAAGACTCAGGCTGCCTGTTCCTGGGATTTCATCACGGATTTGTGATATCACAGGCAAGTTGGAGGTTGCAAAGGACTGTGTTCTCACAAGAGCAAGGTGGACAAGTGTAATAGATTATATGTTTGGAAGTATTATCACTTATTCTGTTTATTGAACTAGTTGTGGTGGCCTCCTCAATGCTCTGATTCTTCTGCTCCCTTTCTAAGGCCTTTGTTTTTCTCAGCATTGCTACAACAGGGACTAATGTAAGAAAGGAAAGAGACACTTTCCTTTTAATATGGTCTCCAGGGAATACAGTAACAAACAGAACTTAGATCATCAAAACAATACCTCTGCTAGCTTAACTAGAAAGCAAAAGACTAGCACATAAACCAAAAGTGCACAACTCTGAATGGTTAAAACTAGCACTTACTGAAAACATGCAATTCTTAGAGTTTTTGTAGCAGGATGCAGACATTAATGACACCACAGAATGTATTTTTTTTTCTCCTAAAGTATGTTTCAAACAATAACATTGGTATTTATACCTTTGGCTGCTCTTTTGATAACTGCTAGACACGCTTCACAGTCTCTGTGTTAAGCCACTGACAGTTCATAAACATCAGCTATTTTTGGAGAGTAGGAGGGGGATAGGGTATAGAATAGTTATCACACACATTTCTGTAAAACTGCATTCAAGAGTTTCCACAGGTACTTTATTCTCAATTCAGATGTAAACCTTCATAACATTTTCTGTATACGTCTGCAGAAGAAATAGAACAAGGTGCTAAACTATCACTGCCAAAATCGATGATGTCAATATGGCCATTTTAACCAAAATCACAGTCACTCTAGGTTAGTCTGAATGCTGCCCTACATCTCTCTCCTACAATTTTTGACACTGGCTATGAAGCAAATCTTTATGCTTACAATTTTTTTGGTTGGGTATACTTTGACTAAAACTCCACACAAAATTAATGAACCAAAACAATATTAAGTGTGTAGCACAAATTTTACTTATGGATAATCAGATTTTTGGGCTTTAGTAGTTTGGTAATATTTGAGTTGAATCCTTGTAGGATGAATAGATGTCTATTTGGACATGATATCTTCATTCTGATTTACTGAACGTACAAGAAATCCTCTGATTGTTTTCAAGAAATCAGGAAATCTACCTAAAATACTGAACATAGTGATATTCCACCAAAAAAAATTTAACATCCTTTGGATTAGGTGCCACAGAAGAATTCATGTAAACTTGTTAAGAAAATGTGGGCAAAACCTCCGTGATATTGATGAAGCTTAAAGGAATAACACCTGGTGTATTTGTAAATTAAAAGGGGTCAAGAACTTGGAAATTAAGAAAGCAAAAGCATTATAAGTATAATTTTGAGGTGTATATCGAATTTAGAAAAAAAGATTACATGGCTGAAATGAAGTAAAGATATAAATAAAGTAAGATAAAGACTGTGCAATTAAAGACTATAATTCTATCAATGATTTGCTTTTTAGTATTATGAAAATATGATGCTTTCCTTATTTGTAAGTTTATTAGCATTTTAATAATTTAATTATTATTACCAAGAGACCAATAAAGTCAGTAGTGGTTTTTATAGCACAGT
The DNA here is from genome assembly GCA_013398075.1 of Notiomystis cincta. Classification (NCBI taxonomy): domain Eukaryota; kingdom Metazoa; phylum Chordata; class Aves; order Passeriformes; family Notiomystidae; genus Notiomystis; species Notiomystis cincta. The sequence continues at coordinate 492,824 of VZRX01015546.1, read as the reverse complement.
ACCGCCACAGTCTACAAAATCACAAGAATGAATCATCCTCTCTAAGGAAAGAATATGTGATTAGATGCTACATTTTAAGTATATGACAAATTCTAAAAAGTAAACAACTTTTTCATCTTAGTTGTGTTGAAGTATGACATTTGAAATGCCTGCATCTCTCAGGGGGAGCACTTTGCTAAAAATTCTGATCTGCATTGTGCAGTGTAGTCCACAGAGCTCCAGAGGGTGCTTTTATGTATGCTGTTCACTTGTGAGTCATGTAAACTTTCGAGGAAAGGAGGAAAGCAATGTACAGTGTATGTTTGATGTTCTACAGATCGTTCCACTTGTTAATTTTTTCAATAACACAGATTACACTTCTACATTTCTACATTTCCTCTTCAGAACACTGCATGTGACAGATACGATGTAGCACACCAAGGAGTTTCTCCTGTTTCATGTTTGATGAAAAAGGCACAAAAGATAATGGAAACAAAAGGCACAGCTGTTAATGCCAGCATGAAATTTTGAGCTGTATGCAGGATGACAAAATAGACCATGAGAAGGTGTGCCAAAATACAACCAAACATTCATATTGAGAGTTTCCTAATTATTTTATGTTTATCTAATCAAAACAAACACTGCTGGAAGAGCTCAAGTAGAACAGCAATGATTATTCTTCAAATCTCGATGCTTGAAATTAGGTGTCTAAATCTTCACTTAGACTCTAAGGGAATGCATCAAAATAATTGTCTCATTGCTTTAGAGTTCATTGAAGGAAACAACATAAGAATCTTCTTGATCATATACTAAATTAAAATATTGCCCTACATTTAAAATCACCAGAGTTGTCATTTCTAGGAGATTTTGAAGGCTAGATCAGGAAAAAAAAAAAACTACTCATAAAAAGAGAAATGTTTGGCTGATGATATATCAGTAGACTGTACATAGCTGAATTCTAAAACAGACAGCAATTCCAAAAGCTTTCATGATGGAGTCAGTTGGAAAAGTCAGTTACAGCTTGGATCAGTCCAAATTTTATTTAATTTCTTCAAAGACAACAAATGGAAAGAATCAATATAAACTGAAGTGCGTCTTATGACAGTTTTTCTAATACCAGACAAAAATTTGTCTGTCCAAAACAAGCTTTATGAACTGACCTGTGTACAGTAAACTGAAGACTGGTCATTAGTATGTTAAGACCTGTTGGATTTATAGATGTATAAAGAATAAGGGCAAGTTGTATAGTGACCTTACTTTGGGTTTAATTACAATCAATTATATGTTTCACATGGGTAATGAATGAGTGATTTCAAGAAAAATCTGAAAGCTAGGATAGAATTTTAAGCAGGTTGGCCATACATTGAGGTAAGGTTTACTAAACAGTCATTGCTTATAGATTTGAAATAACACTTCTGCATCCTAACACACAGGATTGGTCTGATGAAAGTGTACTTGGTAAATATACCACAGAACTGGGTAGAAGCAAAATCCATGCATCAAAATATGTCTCAATAATCCATATTATTTTCCTACTTTACAAGACTGCACTTTTTCATCCTATCCCAGCTATGATTTAATTTTGCAGCCATCACTCTGTTTCATATGCAGTCACACACTGTTTCATACATAGCCAAACAGATTCACTGGACTGGCTGCAGTCTTAGTTGAACAGGTCCACAGGCAGCAAATCAAAGCACTTCCTGTAATAGTGCTCATAATGTTTGAAAATAGATATATTGTACCAGTTTCATTTTTCTGAACCGTTTAACTCTTTCTTTTCTTATAGTGTTGTTGGAATGCTTTAGCATATTCATAGCATGATGAACTTGGCTTTGTTTGTGCATATTTAGCTTTAGAGTGATGCTACTCCACCAAATATAACTGTACCACCAAATTAGAAAAGAGTGAGAGCATCATCTCCACAGTTGTTAAACTGTATTTTATTTTAAAACTGTATTTCAAAGACTATTTGCACTAAAGCTGCACTACCAATAGGTTGCATATTATCTTAGTCTGCTTTGCTGCTACAGCCCTGTCTTGGCAGGGGGGTTGAATTAGATGATCTCCAGAGGTCACTCCAAAAATGCTGTGATTCCATGACACTTATACCTGACTTAGTGTAAACTACCTACTGAATTATTTCTATGTTGCATGATGGGGTTAGCAGCCACAGCTGAGATAGTTAAAATTTCACTCTTACTACTTCTGTTTTGGATTCACAGATGCTTAGACTGAAATATGGTCCTATGTGAATGACAGTTTTAAATAAGAGAATGTAATTTTACTATGCTTTTATGGCTGGTCTAAGCAATTCTCCTAATAGGTCTTTGTACTGCTTGGCATCTATAAAAGGTTTGAGTGCAATAGGATTTTATTTTGAAGAGCTTTGGGTAATTATTTTCTATCCAGTCATATTATTGCTAACTTCACCATAAGCTGCATTAGTAAAGCCTATACATAGCACACGTGTATTGTCCTTTTGGTTTCTTTTCATCACCTCATTTTGGGAGTACTACCTAAAAAAACTGAGCAAATATATTCCATGGATATCTCATTAATTTTGCCATTTCTGTATTTGCCAAGTCACTGGTTCTGAAATACATTCATTATTCAAGGTTATCTGGGAATTTATTAGGTGAGTATATTTTCATCTGTAGACAATTTTTAATAGATGATTATTAAGATTACCAATTTACATTTGGTTTATTCTTTTCTGTAATAGATACAGACATTCTAACATGACATGTAAATTGTTATTTTCAAGCAACTACTGAACTGAGGTTTCTTAGTTGTGCAATTCAGAATGACAGTTTTTGTTTACAGTTTCCCATTTTTTGGATGGAACATATAATGATTCATCCCTCTGACTTTTCTCTTTGCTTCTTTTATTTTGAACAAAATCTTGCTGAGTGCTTTCCATTATAAAAAATAGCAGGTGAAACATGAGGTGATCTCATTATGTTTCTTTTCCCTTTCCTCAGTATCCTATGTTCTGAGTTTTCTTATCCATTCTCCATCTCTAGCCATTTCACTTATTCCAGGGATTTCATTCTGTTCTCTCGTCCTCCACCTCACCTGCTTTTTCTTCTATTCTTCAGCTCTTTCTTTTGTCTCTTAGTCATTTCTTGTTATCTTTACTTCCTGTACTCAGCTGTCCAGAGAATCTTTTAGTCTTGTCTTGCCATGTACCCTCTTTGGTTGTTTCAGTGATGTTTCTCTCAGGAAATACCTTCTCCTGAAAATATAACTGTCTGTCCTTCAAATCCTTGTCTTCTGCCCCTTTTTTAAAGTTGCCAGCTCCATACTGGTTGTTAAGTCACTTCACCTAATCCACACCTCTCTGTCTAGACCTCAACTTTAGTTTTTCCCTATCACCCCTCAAAACTGCAAAAGACACCAATACATGATAAAACACCTCTCATATGAAATATGGTACTAGCTGCAAAAGATTAAATTTATATTGTGCATGATTGCAGGTGGAGTTTGGAGAGGCTTTCTGGGCTTGTTCACATGATTGCTGCCTTGAAACTTGACTTCTGCCTCTCTGGTGCTCAGTAAACAACTAAGAACAAACACTCATAGGTGATTAGCAATTACATGTGCCTGAAGAAAATAGCTTTTGCAAGGAGACATTGTCTCACCCATATCTATTCACTGAATGAAGAGCTGCTGGAGAAAACCACTGGTGCTGTGTGTGGATAGAAACTGCACTAGAATATATCTGTTTACAGATAACTGCAAACTGAGTATGCATATTGCATTTTTACAGTGACTATAAGTATTTTTCCTGAATCAACAGTATTGGATTATATAAGACAAACAGTACCATTTGTGCCAAAAGTTTTGCTACTGTGATTTTTCTGAACTCTCTTTAAAGTTCTGTTGTGTGTCTTTCTCAATTGTACCAAAATATTGGATCATCACTATTGATGACTTGTAATCACTGCTTTTAAATTGACATGTTGATTGATAAGGCAGGATTATCATGTGATTAAGAATGAATAAGAAATGGGAGACTTCCAAGCAGTGCCCCAGATTTTCTTTTGTAACTGCTTAAACAGCTTAGGTTCTCAGTATTTTTCTCATTTCAGCAAAAAGAGGACATTGGTGGTTTTTTTTCTTGTGGAAGTATATGGAACTAATGTGATCTGTATTTGTGAATAGTAGTAAAGTAATCAGATGTGTTAAGGATAAACACAAAAATTTCTTTTATAACGAATTTCAACAACTTCTTAGTAATTGCTTCTAAAACAAAAAAAAATCTTATTTTTTCCTAGTTTTTTCTTCTAATTTTGCTAAGTTCATGTGTGACTGGGTAATCCTTCTCAAATTGCTATAAATTCACAAAAATGACGAACAAGAACCTACTTGGCCTATTTCTCACTTAAGTAGAAATTATATGAAGGGTAGGATAAACTACAAGAAAGGAGGTCTTTTAACTGAATATTTAACAAGTTGTACCGCACTTTTTTTTTATTATTTTTTTTTCTTCTTGAGTAAAACACTTGGAGAAAATATGGGGTTTTTTTGGAAAATCAAATCTCAACTTTTCAAATACTTCTGTACTGGTGAATATAGATTTTTCTACGTGTAATTGGATAGTATGTCATATGTAATTAAATGTCTGTCACTTTAAAGTAGTTAAGTTTTGGAGTAGAGCTGGCTGATTCCTGAATTGGGTTCATTGAGAGGTATAAAAACTGAAGAGTTTCAAGTAACCATTTCACATCCCTCATATTATTTAAGAAATATGTGCTTATTAATATTTAACACTACATTACTGGCAGGAGTAAGTTGGTTTCTTGTGAATGTCAGAGTTTATAGAGTGACCTATGAAAATGAAAGGAAAATTAAATAAAATGAATAAAATGTGTGCAGAATATAAGACTACAGCTTTAATTTTGTCCCAGGAACTACTTTATAAGTAAGAAGCACGAACATATTCTTTTTCTGCACTAGGATTTGCCAACATGAAGCTGTCATACTACCTCTTTTACATCACATCATTCCTCTGTGCAGAAGCAGCGGCAAAATGGCTAGAAATTAGTTGCCAGGGGATGAAATTTCCATTTTTCTTTAACTGCTTTGCTTTTTTTTAGGATTCTGGTCTGGCTGAGTAGAAGTGTGAACTAACTGATATGTAGAATAATGACATTGTCTCCCAGTTGAAAAGTTCGCTGCATTCCTTACCATATGTAGTGGTTGTAATATGGATATGAACCTTTGATGAAATTTCTCAAAGAAGTGAGAAATTCTGCTGTATCAGTCACAGAGACAATAAGCCAGAACACTTGTCCCATTTAATATTCCTTGTGCTCTTCTGGGACAAGCTGATCGCTCTCAAGGAGAGACAGGGTAAGATATGTCTACATATCTTATTATATTCTCCTCTTGTTCTCTAGAACTGTAGGAAATATCTCTTACCCTGTGCAGATATCAGAGTTCACAGACCTACTTGCTTCAAAGTCAGTAAGTGCATTCTTTGAAGAACTGGTTCCTTTATATTCTTAGTACGACTTGGGATGGGATCAGATACACGATGAGATATATAACTAGGAGTGCATTAGGCTACACAACACTGTATATTAATTTAAACTTTTGTTCCAGACACACAATCACTATTTTTATTGACTTAAAACCCACTCAAAAATAAGTGATTGTGCTTCATCTCCATCACTGAGACTTAGGACAAATGCAGGAAGAAATCTGCATGCCTTTTCAAATTTTTTTGTGAAGTAAAATTCCTATACTAATGCATAAAATGAACACAAGGATGATACTTATCTGCTGTTCAAGGGGATTTTTATTGATTTGGAATAGGTTACCTAAACTGCAGTGATAATGGACATTAACAACTTGCCAGTGTGCCTCAGCAGCAGGTTAGGTATGTTACTGTTCTGGGTTTGGTGCTGGTATTTTTAATGAGGTATTACACAATTCTCCTTAGAGTTTGTACTGTTACAGGTCACTGACTCTGGGAAAACAAAAAAAAAAGTGAAAGGAAAAGAGAGAAGAGGCCCTTACAGAACTTTTGCTTAAAAATAAATCCAGCTTTATGAGGCTGATATGAGGTGCTTGCTACTTTATTGATAAAATTTCAAAAGCTGTCTTTTCTGTAGAATAAGTTAAACAACTGTTTTCTATCACAGGCTAGCTAAACTTCTACCTACATACCATATGTCTCCGGAAATCACCTGTGGGACTTTGAGGAAATGAGCTTTTAAAATAGAGAATATTCTATATTAGTGGACAGAAATAAATCAAACAGCAAAAGAAAATGAGATGACAAATGTTTACACATGTCAGGATTACTATCACAGAATTTCATACGTAAAAATTCAAAAGTCAAAATACTGAAATAGTTTGAAAAACTAACTGAAAGAGTAAATGTCAATACATAATTCCTATTAATTAAACTTTCATTGTGGTTTTAATAAAAATTTTAATGCAAAATATTTTTTCTCTAAACACAACATGCTATATTTAACTTAATGCACATTTAAATAGTCAAGATCTGCCAGATTCTGAAAAGTACAATATTAGCTTTTTCCCTTCCATCAGTGAATACTTTCAGCTCTGAAGCCTTCTTATTTGGTTATTTGCTTTAAGTGCTACAGTGAATACACTGAGGACTGCCCAGAGGAGAAAAAGAAAAGGATTGAATAAATGTTCTGGTTTAAATGTAGTAGAAAGATTTTTAGCCTTTTTACAGGCTTTCTTTGGAATGCAATGCTAAGGTTCCCCAGTAGGTGCCCTAAGAGATCTCTTATAAATGTTGTAACTAGACACTGAAATTGACTATCTGCAGCTTTCTCTTTGTGTGGAGTTATATTTTTTTTTTAAAAAATCTGTATTATCTACTATCAAGTGATAGTATGCTTTCAGAATTCAACGATAAGGAATAATGAAATTATTTGATCCCAAATGAAGTTGAAAAAAGCTAGATGATATGAAATTAAATATTTATCCTCATTGCCTAATTCTTTTCCAGTAGTAATTTTAACGTGGATATTAATTCTGTAGTTATCTCTTTACTGTTTAATCAGTTGTTACTTTATTTTCACAAGATGAGAATGAAGACAATGTCATCTTGTCAGAGTCACTATCACTGCGAAGCTGCTACACACTGAAATGAATTTGCAGCATTTATGTTACTAGAAATAATGAAAAAATCTACAGATCTAACCTCAGAGCCTAGGCTTCCACCCCCCCACCCCCCTCCAGGTTTACATCTGTTATTTTGTGGTATGCATTTGAATTATTCTGATGAATTTCAAAGGTACGTGTCTTGTATGTGAACAATAATGCACACTGCTTTTATTTGGGTCCCTTTGTGAGAGCTGGCTTTGAGGAGATATGGGGGAAACCTTAACGTGCCTTTATGATCCCTGTTGTCATTTGGGAGATCTCCTGTGACAGATGGTTGGCACAACCCTTCTCCAAGCCATGAGTAAGCTAATTTTCCTCTATGCCATTTGCCAGTGTCTGTCATCCTGGTGCTCAGGATGCCCTGCTGTTAAAAAAGCACCAGTCCAGGCCTCAGTGCATTTCTTGTGCTTTTTGTTCAGGGCTGAGTTTATAGTGGATGCACTATCATCTTTCATTAAAACACTGACCAGACATTGAGTGAATTAGACCAGTGGAAAATGAGGGAAAGATGTATGTGTCCAAACTTCACGCTGTGTGTGTACAAAAGAGAGAGAGATTTGGAGGATTATTCATGCTATCTCATATCAGAGCACACTGAGACTTCCTTTGCTGTCATTGACTTCAAGCTAATCAATGATCTTCACCAGTAACAGCTGCACTGAAGGGGCAGCTGTTGTCTTCAAAAAAAGGAGTAATTTGTTTAGAAGAAGTGGAAATTAAATCCTACAAAGGGCAGTACTTTGGACTATATATTTTGAAATAAGATTTCATTATTTTTGTTAGAATTTATTGTGCCTAAAACTATGTTTGATATTACGCTGCAAATATAAATGTGTTGAAAGTGTTGCATATTCTTCATTCAAAGACAAAAATATTTGGTTTTGGTTTTTAGTCTTATTTACTACATTGTAACTGTTGGTAGTTTGGGGCAACAAACTAATTAACATTTAGTAGTATCAGATATGAATATCCTAAATTTTTTGGTAGCTATTAATGGGAATGCTTTTCAATTCAAATGTTTAAAGATAGATCAGAGAAAAATAAAATTTTGATATTGAACTTGCAGGTGGTGAGGAGTACCAAGCCACATAGAAGTCACTGGAATAATCTAAAGAGTAAGTAACTAGGCAAGTTTTTGAAATGTCCTATTTTTGTCCCTTACTGATTATTAGCACAAAATGCCAAGAAAAAATTTTAAAAAATTATTAAATTATTGCATTAGATGTGTGAGTGGTAGAAAAGCCAAGAGAAGAGAAATAGTCACTTCTGAAAAACTGTACTTCCTCTCTAAGTCTGCATCTACTTTGCATGCAGCGCTATTTACAAGGAATACAACCCCTTCTCCAGAATTTTTTTGCAGTAGGAAAGGAGATACAAATTAGTCAAAGAAAGTGACTATTGCTCTAACTTCAGTGAGTTATGGATAGGCTATGAAGTGTAAGAGCAAATGCTCTGGACTGTCCTGGTTTTTGACTGCTAACTGGAGTAAAACCACAGCACTGACAAATACTGAATAGGTTGTTTAAACAACTTTGCTCACCTATTATTTGCATTAACTCTCCTTTAACAGACTTTGGTCTTCTTTGCATAAAACTTCCTGCTGTATTGGATATGATATTAAGCAGCATCTCATAAATAGAGAATCGAGAATCTTTATTATTAATATCTATAGTCTAAACAAACATAAACCAGCTTTGAAGTTCCCCTGTGTTTCTCATCTTTACAAGAAAACGCCAGTACCTGCGTGCATTTGTTCTCCTCTGCCCAATGGCAAATGCTTCAAATATAGTAATTGGGGTAGAAAAAATAAAAACCAAGCAAAACTGATTGTCAAGCACATGGGGCTCAGGAGTATATCAAACTGAAAACTGTCTGGCATGTTATGTGGGTTCTGCCAGATATGATCATAAAGTATCTAAATTAGGGTTATGAGAACCAGAAATATACTACTAAGCAGCAACAGTCTCTCTGGACTAACAATTAATTGTTAGGCACAGAATAAGTTCTTCATTACAGTAATATATATTGGTCTGCATTGCAACCAATGAAGTAATATCCAAGTTACTCTGTGGATGGAAATGTTTTAACTGCAGAAAGTGATGATGTAATTTATGGGTCACAAAACAATACCAATAACAAAAAATATAATTCATTCACATATTTTGTGTGTGTGTGTGTAAAAATAAAGCAAACAATGCAAAAATTTGTGCTCACAAATAATATCCATTAAGCAGAAGACAGAAATCAGGATATAAATGCACAAAATTTATTTCCCAACTACGGTCTATAACTGATACAGATCTAAATTAGAGAAAAAATTAGAAAATAGGTATGTGCTGAAAAGAAATTAATTTTAATTAAATGTGAACTTTGAAATAGAATACCTCAGTGAGTTTACAATAAAGATATGCATGATCAGAGAAACACACTCAAAAATGCACGAATGCCAAGACGCCTCCATGTATTACACGGTTGTATCATTCATTTACACTGAAATTTAGGAGTGCAAGTCCTCACAAGATACAGAGATTTTCAGAAGTTTCGAGGGTCTCGCATAGGCTATTTTGGGGATTCATTGTCTACTAATTTGCAAAGCCAAGCAGTAAGTTATAATTGCATAATTTGACCGATTTCCCAGCTACTTCAATAATTGGGTTATATAAAACATCTACGTAATTGTTGATTGTTTGTTTCATGTACTTTCATAATGGCAAAGGAGAATGGATGAACAAGGTCCCTATTGACCCTCACAACATTTCAATTTCCCCTCAGTTTTGAACAAGTCATGTTGGGGTTTACCTCTGTCCCATGAGAGTTTCTGGTGCAGCTGCGCTAGTAGACTCAGTGCCAATTTTGTACTGCAAAAATTGTCCTTAAGTAGTGCAATTATATTGTCTGTTCTGTACAAAAACCTGAGAGGGCTTAAGAGAAAAATGAGGGGAGAAGTAAAATAATAGGGTTTCAGAAATGCAACCCAGATGCCAGACGAGCTGCCTTCATGATAACTGGCAATTAGAAAGAGTTGGGTCAATGAGTCTGGTTTATTTCGCTTTATATTCCACACTCTGTGTGTCAAAGTTAATCATGTTTCTTCTTGCAGTGCCATGACCTAATTATCAGTCCAGTAAGAACTCCTTCACAAAATAGTAATAAGTTAATGCAATCCAACCTGTCCTGTTTAATTATTTCCCATGTTAACTAGTTCAGTTTTTAGGTATGGTATTTACCTAGTTTTGTTTCTCGCTATGGGTTCATTCCGCCTGTAGAGACAAGTGTAATTAACCTAGAAAGCTGATGTACGTCAGAGCAGCTGACCTCTGTCTGGCTTTACCCTGGCCATGGGTGATTTAAAGACAGTTTAATACTTTAATCTGTAACGTATTTTCCCAAAAGGCACGAAACAGGTAACCTATAATGGCTGGAGGAGTAGATACTTAATTTTCATAATGATTTCACATTGAAGATGAAGGAGCTACTCTTTAAAAGTGGTGAAATGGACAAAAAATTAATTTAAAAGTAATAAATCAGATAACTAAACCTGTTATCTCACAATAAAGCAGATTCAAGTGAGACTTCAAAATACTGTTTCTCTGCCTGACTTCACATAAATGTATTTCTAAGTTTTTAGGCAATTAGCTTCCAGTTGGATTTTTTGTTTTGATTGTTCCTGTTCATCCAAAGGTACCTCTTCTCCTGCTTATAAATGGAGCATGTAATTAATGGTCTTATCTCAAGGCGATTTTTTATTCCCCTTAGGTTTTGTGTAACTAAATAAGATTCCCAGCCACATGTCCATGTTTCTGGCAAGGGTTACCGGGACCTCTGCCTTGGCACTCAAGCACCTCAAGGTGTGGACGCTAGGGATTACCGACACAGGTGCGCAAAGCCTTCAGCATACTTGAGCTTTCCGATAGCCCGTTGATGTATTAAAGCTTATGAATATTGCACAGCACGCCCCATCCCTTGAAACACGCCGCCACAACACCCCTCCGTGCTTCAGGGGGGAGTTACTCGCTGTTTCACAGCAGTTGCTCTTCTCGCTGCCGGCGCGGGCGCTGCCATCTGCCCGGGCGCTGCGTGAGGGGAGAGCGGGCGGCCGGGCCACAGGAGCGAGGCCACGGCGCTGCGGAAGGAGGGATTCGGTGACCTCTGCCGGGATAACAGACCGGCCGGGCAAACACGACACGTTCTACCCCGCCAGCCCGCAGGAAAACGCAACAAACCAGAGCAGGGAGGCGGTAGTNTAGTGACTCTTGGACAAGGTAAGCGGCAATATAAATATATATATATACACCCACGTACACAGATATATTTTGCACATAAATGGTAGCGAGGTGCTGGATGGGATGGAGGAGCTGGCAATTAAAGGCAGAGCAAAGTTGGAAGCTTGGTAGCCCTTAGGTCAGTGTAGGGGCAAGGCTTGGAAAAAAGGGGTGCAGCTTTCAGTGATAAGGGCTCCATAAACAAAACATGAATCTGAATGAAAAGTTCAGGGCTTATTTTTATTGAAAACTGGCTCTCAGAGTAAATTTTAAATGGTTGAAAATGTTTTATTTTAGAAATCTTGAATATTATAGAGAGATGTGAGAAGACATTACAGAGCCCTCTTTGTATAAAAACCTGTTTGGGGAGACTAGAGAAGCTCTGGTTGATTCTGTCTGGGGGAGACAGGATATGCGAGGTCATTCTGGGAAGTAGAGAGTAAAGAAGGAATTAGAGAGGATTTAAAAGCACAGCCGCATGTTGCGCTGTGTTCTTGTGCTTGCCTGTATACGTGTGTAACAGAACGACGGTGATATCTTGTTACTTGACAAACAATTCAGCGCTGTAACGCTGTCAACTTGTGAAACAGCACCTTTATGAAAGGGATCACCACCTCTGCCTCCAAGGTCAATGTGGGGTGTGTGTGTCTGTGAAAGTTGTGAATTTTTGTCCTTTCATGTTGGCTGAACATCAGGCCTGCTTTCAGGCTGCAACTAGGTGTAAATGCGAATCTTGGATTTAATAATACCATATTATGTTGTATTTATAGGACTGCTGTTGTCAGTAATTGAATAGAACTGAGAAGTGTGGGCAGATGTAATGTCTTTTTCTTTCAGCAGTGTTTAACATTTCGTGAGCTTGGTAAGGAGCTCTGCTTCACAGAGGAGTTTGCTGCTGCTTCTGTGAGTTGTCAGAGTTGTGCACATGCAGAGCTCGGTGCTACACAGGGATTTCTGCACACACGGACTGAGCGCCATGCAGGGACTTCTGCACACGCAGAGCTGAGCCCCACGCAGGGCTTTCTGTCTGAGATTAAGGCAGATTCCAGAGGGAATAAGCTGCTGCTGCTGCTAGCCAGTGCTGCTGAGAGAAATGAACAGAATAAGCAGGCAAATGAGGTCTCCACCTCGTGTTTTTTAGGATTACATAGCACTTCATACTCTTTTGGTTGTGATGAATTTTCTTAGGAACTGAGTCCTAAACCACAAGTGTTTCTCTACACAGTTGTTCTGCACAAGTGCTAGCAGTTTTAGTAGCTGTGGGCATAAAGTAACTTTTGTTGATGGGGTGAAGCTGATGAAAGGAGGCTGCTCCATAGTGTTGTAGAATTTTTTTACTCCTGCATCATTTCATTAATGTTAAGGTGGGCTCTTTTTGCTGAATGTTTGTACCAGCTAGAGTATAAAGATAACCATCAGGCAGCAGCACAGAGCTACTGATGGGTAAAGCTGAACGCAAGAAAAATGAGGAGAAAGTAGTTTAGGGTGCCAAGACTTTCATTGCATTTGGGTAGAATTAGGAAACATACTTTATTTTTCTCTCCCCTTTCCCCTCTCCCCAGTCATAAAACAGCTCTCTTCTTCCTCTCTTGACAGTAGGGAATGAAAGTTTATTACACAGCACTTGCACTAGTCTCAAGCCTTCATTAACAGTCTATCCATCAGCTAAGACAGCTCTTATCATCTGTCATTGATATGGATATTGATTTCCTTTGATATATATATTGAAATATTTTTATATCCTTTTAAATGATGGCTTTTAATGTATGGAGATTCAGGATGTTTGCTTTTTGAGGTAGACATTACGAAATTATTTTGAAAAAGTTATTTTGAACCATGTGGTGCAGACACTACAATAATACTGAGGGGGAAAAAGACCCACAACAGAGCAACCCCAACCCACTAATTATATATCCAAACTTTTCATGTTTATACAGGGCCTGCTGAATGTGTAAACCATTGTTCACTTGAGTGGTCTTTATTCACACACATAATCTTTTTCCAGTTAACAGGACTGCCTCAATCATTACATGATTATAAGTCTTTGACCTTTCTGAAATCAGTCATTTTACCAGCATCAATCAGATAATAAACTTTGATACTAAGATATTAATGCTGTGCTTTTAAATGTATATCTTATAAACAACTTATAAATTTATATATTATTGTATTTTCTATGTAATATTTTGCCTTCATTTGTATTAGACTAATTTATTTGATAAATCATGTTTGAAAATTGGATATTTGAAATGATGCATATACTCCAAAGGAGGTAAAATGGCATTTCTATTTTTCAAGAAAATGGTGTTCTAAATACATGTATACATTAAGTGTGGTCCATAGCCATTTTGGACATTGGTTCTAACCAGAAGAAGTCTGTCTGCAGTAATAAGTAAACCTTGTTCAAGCATATTGTAAACTTGTAAGAATATGCTTTTCTATAATATGCAGTTCCAAGTTCATTATCAACATCACACAAAAGTTGTTAATGACTTGACCAAACAGCTGACTTCAGAACTAATGCAAAATCAGGGAGGAGTTTTGTTACAAAAACAGGATTCAGGGAAAATTTGGGTTTAAAGAGCTACTTTATAGACCCTTACTTCTTAAGCTGACTAACAAACAAAGGTGTGCATTTGAGGGCACATGCTTAAAACTTTTGAAAATATCAGCATATACAAAACCCTGTCAGGGGTCCAAAGCTTACTTTTGGCAGTGGATCACTTGGTTATTTGCTGGTTTAAGGCTGTTAACAGCAAATGGTATTCAGTAAAAGCCCAAATATTGTGGTTGCTCTATTCTAGGTGTGTTCTAGATTCAGGGGGTCCAGAGCTTACTTTTTCCAGTGGATCACTTGGTTATTTGCTGGTTTAAGGCTGTTAACAGCAAATGGTATTCAGTAAAAGCCCAAATATTGTGGTTGCTCTATTCTAGGTATGTTCTAAATCTACCTAATAATTTCAGCTTTTCATCCTGACTTTATTTCTGTATGAGTTTATCAAAGAATCCTTAGTATTTATTTAAAAGCAATATTCAGTCTTAGAATAAAAGAACTGTTACAATCACATAAATTATGTCTTTTAAAAATACTAAACTTCTGTTTTTCTTAGAAAAATGCATTCTATCCCAAACTGTGACTTTGTATAACATTTCAGAAGGTACATTTCACTCTTCTATTTTAGAGACTATCAAATAATATTAAAAACAAGGCTCTGCTCAGTTTTGTTAGTTTCAAATCTAAAGACGGAGCTCTGAAAGGAACAGTTCTGCCATTTAACAGATCTGAACTTGGCTTCGATATCTCAAAGGTTAGAGGTCAAATGAAATTCAGGAAGTAAATTCTGATTATTTTTCTCCAGACTGGCAAATATGAGATAATTGTGGACATTAAATATCACGAGAGTGAATCACTGATTCAAGGGGAAGCAATGAATCAAAATGTTGCTCTTGACTTTGTTCTACAGTTTTTCTAAGCAAAAGCAGGACCATATTCATTAACTATTCAGTGTAGCTTAGTTTGTTATGATACACATAAAGTAAAAAGATTAACAAGTTTGTTAGTAAATCTGTTAAATCCTGTTTTTTAGTTCAAGCTTTTTTTTTTTTTTTACCGTCTGAAGCATAGGGAATAGCTGTAGCAAATGAACAGATTGAAAACTTGTTTGCATATGATATTATACATATTTAATACAGCATGCTTTTCCCTGCCTCTTGGTGGGCAGAAAAGGCAAAGAACAATTTTATATTATCAGAAGAGCAGCAAGTCAATATTTTCTCTGTAGTAAAGAGGCATTGAGAAAGCTGTGGGTTGACCAAGAGCAGTGGTTGTCTAGCCCCTTCGAAAATCGTGCCTTTTGGAACTCCCTCTAACACCTCCAATTTCAAGGGTTGCTACTGCCCAGGAAAAATGTTCAGGAGAAATCAAACCCACAGCTTCCTTCCCTTCTGTGCTGTTTTACAAGCTCTTTCTTTAGGTTTTGGGTTGAGTAACCTCTAGTTAGAAAGACTTGTGTCCTGGTAGGTTGTGTTCCTTTCTAGCAGTTGTATTTGTTAACAGATGTGTCTTCATTGATATGGGCCAGTGCAGATCAAGGAATTTCTGCACAGTTACTGTAGCAGAAGAACTTCAGAAAGGCTCCCTGTTTGCTGTTATCTCTCGTTTCCTCCATGTCATTGCTACTTATTGGCTACATATACTGGCCAAGAGAGGTTGCTGTGGTTTAGCCAGGCATGGTTCCTTACCAAATAGGGATGAGAATGACTGGAAATATGTATTTGTCATCTGTTTTTAGCTTTATTTGATGGCAATGTTTATGCAGATACTTGCACGTACTACCCTAGAAATGATCATTGTAAGTCTGTTCAATTAATCACTCTTTATACCATACATTATGTGAAATTAGTGGTGAATTATCTGGCTGCATTGCTGAGTCATGCAAATCTTAAGAAAATAAGAAGTTCTAAAGAGTTAAATGAGGGGAGAGTTGGTAATACTTGCACTGATTGCTTGAAGTAGGTTGAAGTTCACAGTTTATTTGCATTTGAATTAACTGAGGTTGGTGTCCAGCAGTGCTTTTCAGAGCAGACTTCAGAAAGAAATTTTTGTGTAATAAAGTACTTGAAAATGTTAGATGGAAGATGAATTATATTTAAAATACTTCTTTCTTTTCCTGACAGAGAGAGCTTTCTTCTCATTTTATTCCAAGTGAGGCTTATTGTAATCTGAAATATTTTTACCACTGAATAGGCGGTCTTGTGGTAAAAGCCACTATCATTTTCACATCAGCATACTAAAAACTTTCTGAAAGTATTTTTAGTTCCTTCATAAAGAATTTCCTAATATCTACAAAAAGAAATAAAATAATCTGAAAGCAGCTCATAACTTTAATCAGATAAAAAATAATTACTAAAAATGCTCTTTTATTAAATGATAGGAACTTCTAGATTATTACTTTACATACTTTTGATTCCATGGGGAAATAAAATATTTTAGAAGCTCTCTGCATTGTAATTCTGAACTGTACTATAACAAAACTTTTTCTTCTTAAATAATATGTAAATCATTTTACACATTTAAACAAATCAGTAAGCAATAAAACAAAAATAGGTAGAAAATTCTTACATGATGAGCAATAGAGATAAACTTTGTTGTCAATGAGCTTGCAGATTATGACTTGTTTGAAAGTTCAACATTTCAAGTTCTATATTTTAATGTGGTTTTTTTCATAAAGTTTACTTAAAATACCACTATAACTGATAATATATATTGTTTATGGGTTTTATTAAATTTTGTCATGAATGATTGCCAGGAAAGAAAAGCCAAAGCACCTTCACATCATTCTGGGAGATCAATGGAAATCTTGATTCATTTGCAATAGCAGTCAAAAAAATAAATGCAACCTTTGATTCTGTTACAGAGTGAATAATGTTACACTAATGTTACAATTATTTATATAATTGAGGATTGTATTTGGTGACAATCATGGCCTTCCAATGATAACAGGAAACATGCAAGGTTCAAACACATTTAGTACATAGGCAGAAAAGACAAGTATCTGCTTTCTGAGGACAAACTGTAATGCAATGGAAAGCTAAATGCACATGAGTGAATGACCAATTCATAGATAGCTGTGCTTTAGAGTTGCAGTAGTCCAAAGTTTTATTAATGCAGCAGAAAATTACCTATTGTATGTAAATAAAATAAGAGATGCACCTTGTTAACTTTGAAAATACTTTCACATTTATATTTTAAGAGACAGAGAATTATTCTGTGACATTTTGGAGACATTTTTGTTCCTTCTGCATCATTATTTGTAGCAGTGTCTAATTTTTCCCTCCTAACAATCTGTTTTGAGTCTTAAATCAATAAAAAGCAGAAGGCTTTATAAGATATGACGTTTCTAGCACATCTTGGTAACTATTCATGTTTTATGACAGATTTGAGATCTGAAAGAAATCTGAGACCAGGTACCTTTGTTAAAGGCAGATTTTCTCAGTGTTTTACAGATATTCCTCAGGTCTGAGACGTGAATGCGCAGAAAATTCTCTGAAAGACAGTATAATTTCCAAACATTTGCTGAGTTATCTCTGTGATATTCATAGGAGTCCAAAATCTGATATTATCAATGGAAGAATGCTTTGGATTGGAAGGGACCATAGAGATCATCTCATTCCAAACCCCTACCATGGAAAAAACGTCTTCCACTAGACCAGGTTGCTCAAGATCCATCCAGTGTGGCCTTGAACACTTCCAGGTTTCGGACATCTACAACTCTGGGCAATCTGTTCTGGTGTGTCAACACCCTCACAGTGAAGAATTTCCTCGTAATATATAATCTAAAACTACTCTCAGTTTAAAGCTATTCTCCCTCATCCTATCACTACGTGCCCTTTTGTGAAAAGTACCTCTTCACCTTTTGTGTAGGGAGGCCCCTTTATGTACTGGAAGGCCTCAATGTGGTCTCCCTGGAGCCTTTTCTTCTCCAGTCTGAACAATCCCAACTCTCTGAGCCTGGAGAAGTGCTTCACAGGAGACATCCTCCACCCCTCTGGTCATCTTGGTGGCCCCCCTCTGGACTCGCTCCAACAGGGCCACATCCTTATGTTGGGGTTCTCAGAGCTGGATGCTGTACTCCAGATGGAATGGAGGAGGAGGATCACTGCCCTCGACCTTGTGTCCACAATTGCTTTGCTGCAGCCCAAGATTTGTCTTCCTGCACTGCAGGTGCACATTGCTGAGTCACATTGAACTTCTTGTCAGCCAACACCCCCAAGTCCTTCTTGCCAGGGATGCTCTCAATCTGTTCTCCACCCAACCTTTATTTGTGCTTGGGATTGCTACGACCCAGGTACAGGACCTTGCACTTGACCTTGTTGAAATTTAAGAGTTTTGCACAATCCCCCCTGGCAGGCCTGTCCAGATCCCTTGGGATGGCATCCTTTCCTTCCAGCGTGTTAACCAGACCATGGAGCTTGGAGTCATTGGCAAACTCTCTGCCGATGTCAGACACACTGTCTGTGTCACAGACAAAGGTGTTCAGTAGCACCAGTCCCAGTACCAGCCCTGAGGAATACCACTTGTCACTGGTCTTCACTTGGATATTGAGCCATTGACCACAGCACTGACAGTCTGACCATCCAGCCAATTCCTCATCCACTGAGGAATCAATGTATCAACTCCATGTCTCTCTAGTTTAGATAAAAAAATTAAATTTAAATTTAATTAAGTAGCATCTTATTTTGACAGTGAGCCCTTCTCTTCTCTCTGCTCTGTTTCATGATGAAAACAAGTTCAGGTCATTATCAGTTTTTGCAGTGGAAAGGCCACGGAGAAAGAAGAGAAGCCCCTTGTGACAGTACTTTGGGTTTGTCCTTGTCAAGTGGAATTAAGTTGCATGGATCCTCCCTCTCCTTGCAACAGCCAAGGTTAGCCATAACCTCAGCTTCAGTGAGAAATTGATGTTTTTAATCTTGAGGGCTGATTTTTAAGTTGAAATATAGTTCATCACAGTGCTGCTCTTCCATATTATCAAGTACTTCAACATAGAGAAAATTCTTATTTAAAATAAACTGCAAGACACAGCACCAGGGTATGATAGCAGGAAGACTGATTATATTTTTCATTTATTTCCTATGCTTTTTAAGGTGAATGAATCTTAGCTATTATAGTGGAGAGTTAAAATACTATTTTTAAAATTCTTGGTCCTCTAATCTATATGTTATGTTTTTATCTTTCATTTATACTACCTTTATATTCTCATGTAATTCAGACACCCAGTGATAATTAGTGCTATGGTAGTATTTCAACACAAATAATATATTTCTCTTTTAGATTTTTTGATGTTTGCTCAAGGCTGATTTTGATTAACAGTAATACTCTGTAAAATTTTTTCTAGACATAGATGCGTGGGCTGATTTTGTTCTTTCCTTGGGACACTGAAAGAAAAAAAACACAATTAACATCACTCCTGAGATTTAACTTTTGTATAATGCTAATTATTTTTTGAACTGAAGACAGTTTTTCTAGTGAATTTAAACTGTGTTGCTTAGTTATAGTTGCATTTTAGTCTACTGTCTAATATTAGGCTGATTCTCCTATTTCATGCTTGGAGAATTTTTCTCACAGAAATATTTGAGCAGTCTACATTTGTATGTCCTTGGTGCGGTCAGCAGGGCGCAGTGAGGTTTTCTGCACCTTGGAAGTTGCATTTGAAACATTAGTAGAGTGCTTCAAGCATCAGATCTTAAAATTGGTGTCCCCAAAAGACCAAAAATCTAATATTTTAATATATTCATGTCCTTTATATCTTTTCTGTGTGATAGTCACATTCATCTACTGCTCTAGGCCCTCAATTATCTCTTCCATGCGTAAGTAAACTTTTAAAAGGGCTGCTATGCTTTTCTTTGTAAAAATATACCTGATATACACATAAATCATTAATAAATCTATACTGAAAATTTGATTTATACTTCCAAAGTCTCAGAAATCCATATAAAAAATAGCACCTCCCTGTTCTCATGGTTTCTCAGATAGAACAGCTCTCACATTAATAAAGAGATTTAAATGAAGGTTTGTGATATAATTTGCCGAGTCTAATGATTTAGAGTGCTTTTATTAATTTATGTGCTGCATCTGACTCCTCAATGAACAGTGTGAAGTATTATGGCTAATAATTTCAGTTTTATCATTCTCTGCTTGCCTTTTGAGAGACAAAGATCCGCTTTTAGTGAGTTAGTCTTGTGGTTTTTATAAACTGAGCATATTTCTGGGGTTATCATGAGTAAATGGTGAAAGAAAGCCTAAAGAGCTGATCATAAAGCTCTCAATGGTTAAAAAAATAAGCAAACAATTTTGTACCTTTGCTATTTTTTTCTAATGAAGAAAGTGGACAGGAGATTCTATGCATGGATGGAAATTCTGAATTTTAACATTTGTATTATTGAAGTATTGAGTATTAAATATTTCCCAATAAGAAAGATGTCTGCACTACAAGGGTGGTCAGGCATTGGAACACGCTGCCCAGGGAAGTGGTTTAGCCACCGTCCCTGGAAGTGGTCAAGAAAGTGGATGCATCACTTGTGGACAGTGTTTAGTGGTGAATACAGCAGTGCTGGACTAAGGGTTGGACTTAATGATCTTAGAGATTTTTTCCAATGATTTTTCCAATTATTCAGTGCATCTGTTCAGCTGGGACTCTTCCAAAAGGAACAATGATAAGAGTTGCAATGTTATTTATAAGCGTTGCAAAAATCATTAATAATTGCTGGAGTTTTTTTCAATATTCAAAGTAAAGACTGACTTTAAACTTCTCATATATCTGAGACCCTGTTGCAGTGACCCAGACTATCTTGGATGATGCAGAATGGGTTAATTTCACTGCGCCGGACTCTGCCTCAGAGGATAGATTCAAAAAAGAGTCCACAACATAAAAATTCTTAACCCCTGAGGTCACCTGTGCCTGCCTCCTCTCTTTGTTTCAGAGATTCAGGCCTCTCACAGGACAGCGTATTTCAAGATTATCTTTAGCTGTACTACCATTTGTAACTTAGGCTAAGTTCCTCCCCTGAGATGTTTCTATTAGTTCTTTGCACGCGTGTCAACTTCGGATTGGCTCTCTCTATTCTACCTCTCTCACTTTGTAACCCTATAAAAACATATAACCGAAGAGTTAAGGGGTCTTTCTGTGAGCTCCCCTTCAAGAAAATAAACTTGAAATAAAGCTACAGAAATTCCAACTCTTTCCTCCTTGTCTTTGCTCCTGCCGAACTAAAGCCAAGAGACTGCTTGTTGCAAAGGGCTTCGGGCCAGAAGTGACCCTCTCTCGACCAGACGCCGCTATCCTGTCAGGGTGGCTGCCCTGGGTCGAACGGCCAAGCCAGAGCCAAGCAGCAGCCAGTGCGGCAAGACCCTGAACATCTCTGAGTATAATTTTGATTTTCAACATCAACTTTCTTATCCTGGCATGCAGCAGAAGGTTTTTCTGTGGCATATTCATTTGTATCTATCAACCATGAGACCCACTTCGACATTTTTAGAAAAGAAAATATTTGGTAGTTTGAGGGATTTTAAAGCATCATTTCTCATTTCATCATTTATCCCTAGAACTGGATTTCTGAGGTTATCATTGATAAAGTCAACTGAATTACAAGCCACAGCAAATTTGGGAGGTCAAGAAGGAGTACCATTGGCTGCAAAGAGTTTATTGCTACCACTCTAATCAGTGAATATTTAAGAACTATCTTCTCAGCACTCTTTGTTCTGCATTTAGCCTAGGTTTGTAAGCCAATAATCATTATGAATTTTTCATTGCTTTTGACTAATATCTGAGGGATCAGTTATTTTACAGTCCTGTAATAACTGCATTGGAATTATTTGTGTGGGACAGATAAAATGCATAAGTAATTTTCTTCTATTTCTGATATTTGGGTCCAGCAGTAATTATGCGCTTCGTTTTTCGTGAGTTATCTTTTACATTGGGTTTACTTTGTCTATTTTTGATAGTAATTTATTTCACAAAAGGCTTTTTGGCCTCAGAAAGTCAGGGTTTTTTGTGTTAAAGATTGTGCATTTAATTGTCTATAACAGTTTGTAACTGCTCGTCATGTAACCTTTTCACGGAATACAAAATGTCAACTGTAAGACTTCACAAATTAAAACACCTCCATAAAGAACTTAAATTGAGGCACAATGAAATAGAAAAGTGCTACTGAAAAGAGTCAAAGTCCTTTAAAATGAGTATGCAATGTGTGAGAAGGTTCAACTAATTTGCAAACGTGAGGCCCAAAAGTGAAGCTTCAGAGTTGAAATGTCCTGGTTGAAAAGGATATATCTAGGCAAAAATATTATTCTGAAGTTTGTGAATAAGTGCAAGTGGAGGAGAAACAATCCAGAGAAAGACTTTTCCATAGTCAATATTTTTACAATTTAATTATACTTCAGAGAAAGCTGTGGGGAGGTTGGGAGCGGGGGGAAAGCTGGTATTATCACCACGTGAAAATTTCATCTTTGAGTTTTTGAATATGAACAAGTACTTTTTGAGAAGTGTTGCTCATAAATTTCTAATTTAGGACATTTCTGAGTTTACCTAGTCTCTCAAGACTATCAAGAATTGGAGTACAGAAAATAGAAGGTTATGCCTTCTAGGAGCTGAACAGTATGAACAGGAGTTGAATCCTACTATTCCTTTTGGCTTATACTAATATAAACATATACCTAGAAAGAGACACATAACTGCTCACAAGGGAAGAGTCAGAATTTGGCAGATCTGGGCGTAAAAAACAGAGTAGAAAGTGGGTGGTAAGTGAAATAAAAACCCTAGTAATTGTACATACAAATCAACAAAAACTTTAGAGTGTGCTCTTAAGTGTTGTTACAGGGAAGGACTTTATGGACTGAGAAATATTTTTTCTATTGCTCCATGATAAGATACAGCATAATTTTTCTCTTCAGCAGGAATTAAATTTTAGTTTAAGATATTTGGGCAGAGGGCAGAAGCCTTGGACATATTTCACTAGAGAAACTCTTCCTGTTTGCTGGATATCATAGCATCTGCTGTGAGTGAAAGCATTGATGAAATAATCCTAAACCAGAAGAATGTAACTCACGATCCACCAACAGAGAATGAAATTCTTTGTGGATTTAAAGGAAGTAGATACTTCCCTTAAATACCCAAAGGAGAAGAAGAAAAGTCTGCAATAGCTAAACCTATGACTTTGTACCTACTTTTCTTTCAGTTTCTACTGGAAAAAAAAAGTGCAATTACTAGTGGAAAAAAAAGAAGAAAAAAAATAGCTTTTCCATGCTCTCAGACTGACTGAAAAGTGGTATGGTTACATTTACATTAATATTATCATAGCAGGTTTGCATCAGTGAAAATATGAAGATAAATCAGACACCATATGTGCAGTTCCATGCTTAATTACTAGACAAACACTTCTGTAATGAAGATTATGGCATTGTTTTGAAATTTGCATCCTCCTTTTTATCCTTGCACGCATGTTATTTCTAGCCATCTGCAGGAAATATTATAAAATTAGAGACAGTAAGCAAATCTAACAACACAAACCCATTAATGGTAAAAGACAATATTACTAAAGAAGAGTCCTACATTTATGGATGTTCCTGAAGGGCTGTTATAACCAAAAACCACCCTATAAACTGGAATGCTGCTCTAGAATGGGTATTTACAATAGATAAAATAATAGATAATAGAACGTCCCAAAGCAGAAGTCTTCCATTTTGCTGTCAGTCTTGGTCATGTTTATTGTCCCAACAATGTAAGAGAGATACTATTGTACCAAGCTTGCTTACACAGCCTGTCAGTTATGCTTTAAATAAGTTGATTTAAAGTTTATTGCGTTCACTTTGATGTAACTGGGCAAGTAAAGCCATCATCAGAGAATAAGGGGTGCAATTTCCCTTTGTAGCTAAATAGATTGATAGTATTAATTGAATACTTTTGGGGTCACTGTTATCCCTCACATCCTGTTACACCTGATAATTGGTCTTTCCTTTCCAGTTATTGGCCAGTAGTGTTGATATGAGTGGTGGACTGGATTACAGAGATGACCTCACTAGAAATTAACCTTTTCCTGCAGTGCTCTCCTCCTATCAGCTGGGAAGTAATGGCCAAGATGCTTCCTGCAAGACGATGTAAAACTGATTTGATTGAACCAGTGTGTTGCTGTAGACTGTAACAGTAATTTTCTGGAATAAGACTTAAATCAGTACAATCTATGATTTCAGGTACTGAACAGCAGGGAACTACTCTCTCCCTCTTGCATCCCAAGACATAGCTTTAAACTCTTCTCTCAGGGCTTCTAGTGGGATACTTTATCGCTAGAGTATTGTCTCAAGTGAGTGAGGAGAACCTTATGGGAATGCTAGTCTAGAAAGAGATTGATGTAAAGCAAACAGTACTGGCATTTATTCTCCCAGGCATGTTTCTGGTATCCCATTATGGGTAAAAAATACCCCCAAAAACAAAAAGCCAAAACCAACCCCTTCCCCCCCCCCCGCCAAAAAACCCAAACAAAACCAGAAAACCACAACATAAACAAAATCAACCCCCCCAAAACAAAACAAAAAACTACCAAAAAATCCCCCCAAAACAAATCCAAAAAGCTGGAAAGGGCTGCCTTTCCCAGCATTGTAAACAGTTCTTCAGGAGTAGTTTTTAAACATCCCCTTTTTAGATTTATATCTCTCTTGGGCTTTCAGAGTAGCCAAAACTGGGGCAAAACATAGTGCTGAATCCAGGCTGTCTTTTATGGGTGATGTTTAAAGAAGTCAAGTGACTTTGGAAATAAGGGATTATTTTTGATGCTTTTAATGGCACCTACTCTTTTTTTTCCTCAGTATGCATTGTGTGGTATATAGTTTACTCAACCGGGAGGCTGTAGGGACCTTGGAGGCTGTGGAACTCTTAAGGGCCATGAATAGGGAGTATGTAGTAGGACCGTAAAAATTGGAGCTTGGGTTGTTGGTAGGGCTTGCTTTAAGCATAGGAGGCTGCCCAAAGCACTCAACTTTGAGAGAGAGCAGCAATGGCTTTTCTCGTTTTGTTTCCAAGAGTTCAACATGGAAATTTCAGCCACTGGGTGCAGTGTCAGCACTGTGTGATGATGCTCTTTTATTAAGTGAGGAATTAGGTATGCATTGCTACATGGAATATCCCCTCCCCCTCCTTAGCAGCATCCCCTTTTCCCTCTTCTCCTGCACCATGCCAAGAGATGAACAGTGAACTTGATGCATCAGTTTGGTCCCCTACATTTATTGCCTTTATCCATCTTTGGCACTCTCTTTTTCTTCCTACTGCAACACATCACACTCAGTATTTTTGGAGAAGGCAAAGAAAGAAGGTTTGACCTGGGTTTGCTACCAGCTGTGATTTGAGATGATCCATGTCTTACTCTAGAGGATGAAAGATATAATCACCTCTCTTCACAGAATGCCAGATTGCCTCATTTATGCAACTTTAGGACATTGAAGATGACAAAGAAAGGTGCATTCTTCCCTCCATCTGTGGGCACGATAATTCTGATTTTTCAGAATTAGAGATTTTCAGAATGCAAGAATAATTGTATGAAAGTGATTAATTAGTCATTTGGATATCCTCCACCGAGGCTCTTTCCACTGCTTAATAGGTACATAAGAACTGCAAGACAGTAAACAGTCTTCAAATTCCAGTGCATGTTGCTGAACCAGATAAAAACCTTGAAAATAACTTTCAAAACCCTCTTTCTCTGCTTTGATGAATTTCCATGTTTTGTTGCTCGCAGAAAAATCTCATCTGGATAAAACATGGACAAAACATACTTGAAATTGCTGAGGGGTAGGCATTCCCAGACCTTCAAAATGCAGACAGAGGCAAGAGAAGCTTTCAGTTCTAATAGCATAGGGATGCTTACCTGAGTCAGCACTGAGGATAATTCATGTGACAGTAACTGATTTGTCAATAAAGGGTCACTTGGACATTTGCCACGTGACCAGCATTTGTGGCAGAGCAGTTGGAATGTGGTGTTCAGCAATATCTCCTGGCTCCTCTTCACGAGCATTGCACTTCACAGAGGTGTCCCAGACAATCCCACAGTCAATGTGGTCGAATCAACAAATGAGAAGAGCGTCAAGGTGAGATGAAAAAGGGAGCACAGGCTTATATTTCAGGGAGGTGGGGTGATCACTCTTCAGGCTGTAGCTTCATAGTGACACCTTCACATGAGAAGTGATGGCATGTTCTTGCCTATGCACAGAGTTCATAGCAAGTGTGATATGGAGTGTCTGGTGATGGCATCTGAGCATTAATTTCTTGTTGAAATACAGGTTTTTTTTGGGTTAAGAGGCTGTTTCTAGTGTTTCCTGGCACACTGATGGTCAGAACTTAATTCTAGTCAATTCTACATTATCTTTTTCCTATATTTCTATTGTATAAATAAAATGAAGATATTTATCTTTTTGCCTTTCCAAAAATAACCAAATAGTGCAAAAAATCCCCCTCAAAACCCAAAAACCCCAACCCAAATAAAATATATAAAACGTTTTGGTTATTTAGGTCAATGAACTAAAAAAAAATTGGTTTCAGTGTGTTATACAATGGTGGTCAAGGAGACTCAAAATACATTCCTTTCACATGCTACCATTTCATCACAGCATACTGGCTAGTCCTTGCTTTTTATTGTCTCCATTCCATTCTTCTGGAAATGACAACTTTTTAAGCTAATGAATCATTGAAAAAAATCTTTTTTTACAATCCTGTTTAGTTATAACCTAATCTAGAAATGGTAGGTTTTTCTGGTTTACTGTCAGCTTTCCAGCATGCATTTGGAAAGCATCTTCCTAGCAGTTATATTAGAGTGGTATAAAACCACAAGCATTAAAACTGAGTAAAATAGTATAAGAGAGTTAAAACATAGCAGGAAATGTAGGTTTGGATCCTATTAAGTGGGATTGCAAGCATACAATATGAGAAATGCATTATTTTATTAAAAATATCTTTGCAAAATTTAAAAGAGGCTGCAGTTTTTCTAGGAAAATTACTATGTACTATGTACTATGTACTATAATGATGTACTAAATTTAATATAAATAGTAGAATGCAAATGACCAAGTCAACTGTCAGAGTCAAATTTTTTTTTCTTCATGAGTGAGATTTTTTTGTTCTGTAAAATCTCAGAATTGTATGTGTTTCCTTCCTACTTTTCTCAGTCTATTAATTTCTTTTTACATAAGGTGGGAAAATCCTTCTTTTACAGACTTGGACTTTAACATCCAAGCACATGGCACTAGGACTTTGACTGACAAAACAAGTGCATTTTCTGTATTTCTTTCTGATTGAGCTGAATTGAGGCTCATGAAGAAAGTTGACCTTTGTGACAGTAAAGAAGAAAGAGAGTCAAGTCACCACAAAGCAGGAAAGGAGAGAGGTGAAAAACTCCATTTAACACCAGTTAAATTGAAAAACATAAAATATCTGCAACTATTTTGGCTATCCAAGTACAGAACACTTTGCTCTATTTTTTACTTCTGTGAACCTATATGAATGGACATAGTTTTTTTTTTTTCTAAAGACAATCCCAAGAAACTTTGAATTTCTTTCATTTTACTTAACAGATTTAAAGTTTTGTTTCCATTCTTGTGAATTTTCATTTTAAAAGAAATCCTATAAATAGAGTGAAATTCTGGACCAAACATATTACATGTGGATTTTAGAGTGGTTTTCTTGTTGTCAATTAGGTCAGGATTTCATCTATAGTTAACTTAATTATATTAATGTGGGCACTGGGGGAGAGTACTGGAGGGCAAATGTATTTTTGGTTCAATCCTGATAAGGACAAACTGCCCTCAGCTACAAATAATCCCTGTTTATTTAAATAGCTGCAATGTTCATCAGTCCTTTTGGTTACTGATTGAGCTGTGCTTCGATCCAATTATACCAAAATCCACATGCATCTTTATTCTCTGCAGTTTGATAATTTCATATTTCCTGTCAATGTTTGTACTGTTGTGTACAATCCTCTCCATACCAGAGTGCATCCACGTCCTTCTGTGTTTCAGGAGCTCATGGTTTCTTGCCTGTCATAGACTTTCCCATGTCACATCTCTTACTGATAATGAACTCTAGTTATCTTCCCATCCTGTGAAGAGTGCTGGAATGCTACTTCCCCTGTCCCTAATTACCTTCTCTCTTTACTTTTTTGTTGTTTTAGAACTTGTTTTCCTTCTTTAGTCTTTTTAATTATTTTGCTACTTCAAATCTAATTAGAGGCAAAAAGTCAACCCTATCTATTCCAGTCTTTGCCATTTTCATGGTCATCTTGAGGAACAATCTCCAGGTCGGTTGAACTTAAACCAGTTGAGTTACTGAAGAATCTCTTTCACTGGGTGAAAAAGATGAGATCCATCTCTGTTTGCTACAGCACTTCAGTGCAAAGAGTTTCATAGCTGTGAAGGGATAAAGTCATAACATTAACCAGAATACTTAATAGAAAGTGATACTCTAAATTTTCATGGCTGTTTGAATTAATGATAGACATATCATGGTTTAGCGTTCATCCAAGGAGTTCAATAACACAAATGTTTCAATGATTTTGTTGATAACTACTGTTTTACGAAACCTCAATATTTTCTTGAATAATAAAAGAGAGAAGTAATGGTGGTATCATGGCAAATATTGAGAATTTTAGTCTTTAATTTAGCAGATTACCTGTGTAAAAAAAAAAAAGTTTTATTTCAAGCGGCCATTTTGCTTTCTCTAGGATAATCTTTTCTCAAGTGTACTCTTAATTTACTATTGAAGTGCCAACAGCTGTTGTTTCTTCTTACATTTAGTTAATGTTACTAGTGTTTTATTTTAGAAGAAAAACATAAAAAACTTGAAAACAAAAATATTGTATCTTTTCTAGCATTTGCAAAGTACACAACTACACAATGGTATGTTAGGTGTCAATTTAGAAATTTTGTAAAATATTAACAATACCAAACTATTCGCCTGAGTTCTCAGCTGGAAGGTTTTCTGTTTCTGGTTTCATAACATAAAGTGGTTGAATTCTCATCGGTTCAGATACTGCCATGACGGTAAACATTAATCTTCTAGGATATTGAGGAACCAGCTGTGACAAGATTGCTTAAGGAGGGAAGAAAGAGACCACCTTGCTAACAGTATAACCTCCACGAGCTAGCACTTGCATATATCAATGATGCTAAAAACACCCTGAGGTTGATACTGAAGTCTTGGGAAAAAAATAGATCAATATGCACAAGTCGATTCCGTTAAAAAAAGCTCCTCTGAGATATGTGAGCTACAGTACCTTCATTTTGTTCTTTTTTCTGAAATATTATGGAAATTATGAGACCATATGAAGAAATTATAAGAAAGGTTTAAAATTATCATTTCTTATTTCATTATAATTCATTGAAACCTGGGTAATTAACACTAAAGCATCCTTTAAATAAATAAATAAATGAATATACTGAAAATGGTAAGATCAATTTAAAGCATGAAGTTAGTAGCAAAGGTAAGTATCCTTGGTGCATCTGCATTTTAGGTGTTTTGACCTTTCAGAAATGCCCCTGGCAAACTTAGGCTGCTTCACACGAGCCAGTGCAAATCTTTAGGGCCAAATCCAAAGAAGCCCTTCTAGAAAAGCCCTGGGCAAATGGATTGTGCTTGCATTCCTCCACAGAGGGAGATGGGCTGCCTGGGCTTCTGCTCCTACCCACCAGCACCTGGCAGTGCAAGTGGCATGAGGGCAGAGAGAGTAAATGTGAAAGCAGGGAAGTCTGGCCCTTGTTCTGGCTACTCACCATGCTGGTACCTGCTTTGGGGCCACCTGACATGTTTGTAATGTCTGCACAAAGATCAAGTGCAGTAGTACAGGACCAGGAGTTCAAGGGCCTGCACTCCACCTTCTGCTTGTGCAGTGGGATGGGTTTGCAGTTCAAATCAGGAAAGGAGTGAGGAGTGATGGACGGGAGTCAGCAGAAGGCAGGATACATCTGGCATGGCAGGGGCTTTTCGTGAGATTTTTTAAAAAAATATTTCTCCTCCTGTGTGTTCTAGCACACGAGCTGTCAGTAGCATTGCTGGCTGTTCCAAAATGACTTGCCAGTCTCTTTTGGTGGGTGAAGGATGAGGAGCATGTGCCTGCACAGTGAGTGGCTGTAGCAGCGTAAAGTCGCAGCTGAGAGACAGAACAGATTGGCGCGCAGATGTACGAGCTGTTGGCTGCCGTGGCAGCGCTGCACTTCACTGTTGCAATCCCCAAGCCTGCTGTACATAGTTGAGGTGACCTAACAACTCTGGTTCAGAGTGTGGCTGCCACTTCTGGAGGGGAGCTGGAAGGTGACAGCATGAAGTGTGCAGTGCTCAAAAGCTGTCAGCAAGTCGTGAGGGTGAGAGCTGCCCCCACGACACCGTGATCTGCTCTCCACATTGCGTTTTGACAAGGAGACACGTTGCCAGATAGGGATTATGGCTGCATTCAGAAGAAAATATGATACCATGACTACTTTGTAAGAACCCCATTTTGGTGTAAAGAGAACTGTCTTTTTGAAGGCCCTAGGGTAGAGTAAAGGTAGGCTAATGGGAAAATATGTGCTTTTAGCTAAAACTTCTGCTATTTATTCAAAGTTAATGCAATATAATAGTCTCTACACAAGAAAATACTTTGTTTGCATCTACCTTTCTGCTGTGGAACCATAAGGGTAGATGAAAGCATCTTAAGAAATGGTAGCAGTGTATTCTTTCATGTCTGGTTATTTGCTTCCATCATTAAATGCAATGAAATCCTCCAAGTCACAGGCAACGAAGCATGGTTTATATTTATTACTGTGGCTGCATTACAAATCTGTTAATAACATTGAATATGGTGACATAGCTTATGGTCTTTTTCTGATTCCCACAAAATAGAGAATTATTTTTATTCTTCTTTTTCAGATTAATAATATATAAAAGAGACTGACATTTCCTGAGAGCATACAGTACTACTCCTTGATATGTTGAAACTGACCTTTTAAATAATGCCAGGTTAATATCTGATGTATCTTTTCTTTTAAAGGCAGGAGGAATGCACTGATTGAGCCAGTATTTAAGATTTCATTTATTATACTTTGTGGGGGCATTAAGTTGATCAGATCAGTTTATTGGGGTGAAATACTTATATTTTGAAATGAATTATATCTCTCTTCTTAATGCCAAATATCCTGGCTAGTCACCATTTATCAACACAGAACAGAGTGTAACAGCTGGGGAGTTCTGGAAAAAAAAAGAGCTTTGAAAATAGGAAAGTTCCTAATTTTAAAAATGTATTCATTTTAAAAGAGGGCGTTCTTGTAGCTGGGTATATGTTTTAACTCTTCATTATCATATTTGGAACTGGTTGTGTAAAATATATCTTTTCAATCTTCTCTCTGAAGATTGCAGCATAGGGACAGGTAAAGTAGTGCTTATTACGTATTTGCTAAACTCTCACAGTAGCAACCTCTTTCCTAGTCCAACAAGAAAAAGTCAGGCAAAGAACAAAATTTATATTACCAGTGAACTACTGAGAAGATTTAGAAATCATCATAACTTTGAGAGGAAGCGGTCACTATGGTATTGTAGAATATATTAATCTTTATTAGATATTCGTAAATAAGGTATCAGAACTGGGATTTAGTTTATTTTCCACAAAATATTGGATTTGCAAGGGTGAAAAGTACTAGCAGGAGAGAAATAGGAGATATAGATTTGCATTGCATTTTCTCAAGAATTAAAAGAAATTGTCTCTAACTCAAGGGTGGCTGATCTGATCATCAGGGTGACGGTGGAAGCTTTGTGAACTTTTCACGCAGTTTTCTTTGCTTAAAAAAAAAAATCCCTGAAAAATATTTAAGGGTCCCAGTTCCCTTACCTAAATGAGGCAAGTGAGGTATCATAAGGTATTCCTTCTGTCAGTTCAGAAACTATAGCTCTCCCAGCAGTGCTTCTCATCCAAGAGTTTTAAGGTATAAACTTGACACAGAATAAAAGAATCCTCTTATGTATAATAATTTTTAAAAAAAATTCAGAAGTAACTGAAATGGAAAAAAAGTCAATAGTGAGAAACCTTCCGAGTACATGAGATTCAAGAATGCTCTGGAAATGGGCTAAAAAATGAAATGACAGAGCTTTCTGAGAATCAGAAAGGAAAATCTAAATTTGATCCTGACAAAATTACTGTACAGTGAGAAATAAGGAACAACCATTATCTGTTCGACATCCTGCATTCTATTCCTCCTCAGCTCATGAGGAAAATCTAAGGATGACAAACAACACATAAGACTCCTACAACATAGATCAGTTTTATGCTAAAAGACTGCATTAAGCTCATTGTTAATAAGAAAATTAATGCACATTGTGCAAAGAAACTCAGCAACCTAATTATTTGTGTGCAATGAGAGTGGGAAGAACTCCACCCCCTAATTATTTATATGCAATGAGTAGCTGTAAATTAACTGTTTGCATTAATAGGATGGAAGATATGGAGTTATTGCTAGTAGTTGTTTGAGGATTTCAGTTCAGTGTTTACTGGCAGANTTCTTTGCATTTTAACCTATAAGCTATAAAATAAGTGAGAAATGTGCAGAAAAAGAAACAGGAAAAGTCAGAGATACAGTTTAGTATCTGCTTAAAGAGAGAGTAAATGAAGTAAAAGCATCAGATTTCCAAACATGATTATATGAATATAAAGAAGCAAGAGTTTTCAGTGGAAATAAAAGTAGACATATAATAAAAACCTATAAAAATTCCTTTACAAATATGTAATTAATGAAGTTAAAAATACGGAGGAATGTTATCTAAACACAGAAACATGAAGTTCTGCCAGATTATAATTAATGAGTAGAGGGTCTAGATTATTAATGCAAATTTGAGTTCAGAAATATGTCATTTTGCCCCAGAATGCATAATATAAAAATTCTTTCAAAACACAATTTCTAATTTCTTGATAATATAATATTAAAAGAAAAGTTAAAACCTCTTTGCTTATAATTTATGCTGTACCTTCAAGTAGAAATAAGAAAGAAGCAATTTTAGGTAATATGAATACATAGCCTTGATACCTTATTTCTTTCTGTTCAGCTATATGCAGCACCAAAATATGGAGTTTTACAAAGTCATTTAGCTTGAAAAAGTAATTTTTATTCCTGGTCTTAGTTCAATTCTTTAACAGTGTAAGTCCTTAGGACGGATCATAATTTTTTTTAAAATAAAGACTTCATAATAGTACTGTGCTAAGGAGAACTGTGGTTTTGGTAGTAATTTTAAAATAAATAATCATTTACGATATCTAATAAATTCAATAGAAAATGTAGACTACTTAAATAAAAAGTGTGTATTTTAAATTCTAAAAAGGCAAATAATAACTACATTCACCCTGCATACTTTTGGGATTTTAGGTGGCATCTTTCCAAAAAGCTTACTTTTTAAATTTGTCTTGTAAGTGTTCATCCAAGTATCAGGCAATGAAGTCAGAAACCGAGCATGTAATAATTTTCTCTTCTTCTGTACAAGTACAAAGAATAAGCCTTTCAAGGTCAAGCAATTTTCAAAACCATAAGGACTCTATTCTTTTACACCACATGAGACTAAAATATATTCAGTTTGTGGGAGGGTGGTGGAATGTGGCTGCTCTTGCAACCTTCTGTGAAATGACTGTTTTCCAACCAAATTTTCGTTGTACAGAGAGATATTCCAAAAGTGCACAAAGGGGACAAAGGTTCAACCATGCAGAGCTAGTCTTAGCATGCACAAGAGCTAAACTACTCTGATTCTGACCTTGAAAGTCAACAATTAAGCCTTAAAAAAAAAAATAATAAAAAAGCAACAAACACAAATAAAGAGATGTTTTCTTTGACATTAAATATCAAGATTCTGGTTTTTTGTATTTCTTTTGTTAGGGTTTTCTTTTTTCCTTTTCTTTAATGGACTTATTTTTCCAGTAACAGTGATACTGAGAACTAACACAGAACCAGTGAAGGCAAATGCCATACCATAATATACTTGAATTCTCAGAGTTCTGAAATAGTCTCTTCTTGGTGTTTCCAGTCAGCAAGCTAGATTAGTTTTAATAATCCCATAGCAGAGGTCCACCAGAACATCTGATTAGCTCTTCTGTTTTGGTAGAAGTGTGAGGGGAACCCAAGAGGAAAATTTCACTGTGTCATTTCCTCACTATAAAATCCTGGTACTGAACAGGTGTAAAAGAACAAGCCTCAAGTTATTTATGTAAAATATCTCGCTGTAATAGAGCTTGTTTTCTGTGTTTCAAATAATTCTCTGCTTAATATATTCTGTGCAAGCTCTCCTAAGAGAGATACTTCTACTCTAAATATTAGAAAAGCTGGAGCGCCAAAGAAAGGTAATTGAAGTGGAAACTGTTGGAATAAGCAATGATAAATGAGATGAAATGTTAAGTTTGATTAATAAGGAGACCCAGAATGAGATTGGGTTTGGTGGAACAAAAGATAAGTGATGTCAAAGTAATATGGTGTATTAATGTCGAGCTTTTGTTTGAATTACAAGTGTGAAAGCAAGGCAGGCTGGTAAAAATCAGCTGGAATGAGAATGAAACAGATCTTTAAGTGATATAACCAAGTTTAGTAGAGTAGTCCCCAAAGAAGGGTAGCAGACTTAAGCAGGATCTGTTACTGAGACTATGAATGGAGGTAAGAGTAAAGTCCATTTACTACATTTGATATCTCCACAGGAATTAATTCTATTCAGTCTCTCTGCCTTCAGGTGACTGTGAGGACTACTGCTATGTGAGGAGTGATAGGAATCAAAACCACAGTTTGTGTAGCAGTATTGCCAGGAGCATGACTCTAAATGATACAGGATAATAAGTGATCCCCAATTTGTTCACATTTTATGCTCAGATGATTTCCCATAGAAAAGAAAATGTCAGGCAAGACTTGAACATTAGGTGCACAATCTGGGCTCCTAGGGCACACTCATGATGTTTTGTACTTACTCCTGTGTATCTTGATTCTTATCAGAGGTTTCTACAGTGGCAGAGTAAGTGAACTAAAAGCAAAATAGAAAGGAGAAAAAAGCCCCACTCATGCATGAAAGTGGCTCATCTTTGTCCCATAATGCAGGACTAAATAATACAGACTAAGCAGATTGACTTGGCAGTATCTTTAAGTAATGGAGATCAGTTTGCTGTGTTGTCTGTTTAACATGATGGTTTCAACACAAATGCTGAAGATCAATAATAAACACTGCATATCTCTAATAGGTTCTGAAACCACTTATGAAATGTACATCTATACATCCATTAGGAAATATATAAGGAAACTCTTGTGCCATATGTATCTATAAATCTGCGAGTATGATTATTATAAGCTTTTAGTTGTGAACAGTGCATTGTCAGAGACCACATTTAAAAGAAAAGTTTGATGAACATGTGATTGATAATAATTTTTTTTCTTCATCTGAGGAAAAAGTAATTTTTCACCACTGCTTTTATGTTCTGTCTTTTCTTTGACTTTTCCTGGTTGTTTCTTCAGTGACTCCCTCATAAGAATATTGAATAGTGATAAGAAAAGGCTCAGTTGAGCACAACAAATTGATAATGTTTGCTGTCCCAAACAGTACTACCATTTTTTCTCTTTGCTGTTGTGCCAGACGGATTGTCCTGTATCTCCTATATTTATTCGAGTCCATAAATGAATTATCATTGTTGTAAACTTTTATTATGTGGCTTATGCCAAAGTAATATTGCATCTCTGAACTTATACATTTTATTTTGACAGAAACAGACCTGTAAAGATGTTTATGTGGTGGTCCACTGTTTTACTTCTTGGATGCATTTTGCTGGGAGCAGACGGGTGGCCAGTCAAGGAAGGATACAGCTTTAGGCCCTATCAGCCCCTAGTAAGATTACGGCACAAGGTATGGATTCTTCTCTAATACTTCTTGCTTTTCTTCCATGGTCAAGGGATAAATTACACCCCAGCCTTGTCTTTTTTGTATTTATTAGAGTAATGTTCAGGAATTAACTTTTTCAGAGAGAATGAGATAAGATCTGGTTTTCAAAAACTTTACCTTCAAATTCTTTGTATCAACAGAAACTCAGAGGGAGAGCCAGGAGAGGCTTTCTCTTAAAGCAACTGTCAGCATCTGCTTAAGGCAATGACTTGTCCCAGTCCTCAGTGAATTTCAGTCCAAGCAGCAAACAGGGAAACTGCCCATCAAAGAAGAATGGTCGAAGCTAACTGATGAATAGAAACTTGTTTGCAAGAGATAGATGTTCCCAGTGCTTGCTTAATTTAGCAGTTTTGGACCATGGTGTAGTGCAGATGTTTTCTGAGTTCTATAGTTCCCATATTGAACTACTACCTGCCTGTCAAATTTTGCCCATCTGATGCTCCTTTGTCATGAATCCAGGACTCCCAAAACAGTTCTCAGATAACAAATCCTGCCCTTCTTCTGATAGCTGAAAGGGAAACCTCTGTGGTCATTCTGTAAAACAAGAAAAAGGGGTGTAATATTTCTGTGGGTTGTCTAAAGTTAGCATTGATCTGATCAACTTAATTTCTTCTTGTCATGGTAGTCCTGGGAGCAACATCTGAGGTGCCTTAAGACAAACAGAGATGATAAAAAAATTTCCCGTTCTGAATTTTTGTGCTACAAGTAAAAGACCTGATTATAGCTAGAAAGTCTAAATGTTAGTTTCTATTAAGGTTTCAAGATATACCGATAGTTTTATTTCTCAGTACTTTTTATAGAGTATGAAAAATATTTCTATTTAGTCCTCAGTTTAAAAAAAATATTGTGTGATTCCATCTCAGCATATAAGGAGGAACCGAGAGTGTGAGTTCTCAAACAAGTAAAATACTTGCCTATTAGCTAATTAATGTATGCAATGTGGATTAAATACAAAAATTTTCTTAACAGATGGAAAATAAAATCTTAAAATTATACAATTATGCATCCTCTAGGGAATGTTCTCAATCAGAATAGACTGAATCAGGCCACAGTCAAGGAAATACATAACTGTATCAGCACACAGGTTTTTATGCTGAGTATTATTCAAAGCTTTGTCTCATCACTTTATTTGCATGTGAGAGCTGTAAGCAAAATAAAATAAAATAGCACAAGAAACATACTTTGAAATCTAGAAGGAAGAGAGAGACTAGTACTGTAAACCATGGAATGAATAATGTGAGAGAGAAATCACATGTGCAAAAAACCCCAACACAAAACCATGAAGACTATGAGAACAATGAAGGTCAGAATATGAGGTATGATTGACATTATTTCTCAGGTTGGATGGTTTCTGATCTTAATGAATGTATGTGGAACTATTAATTCTTAATTATACTTTTAATGCACTGATAACTCATATAATTCTTGGAATAGGTTGTCATAAACTTTTCAAGTTTAATATTGGGGGAATCAAACATATACATATGCAAACAACATAAAAATAATTAAAACTTGATATAAAACATTATATTGAAAAATGTGGTGAGTTTTTTCCTAGGCAATATGTCTAGATAAATAATGTTCTAGTATAGTTCAGCTTTTTAGGGATATACATTTGTATAAAAACTGTAGGAATGTAAAACTTTTCTAAAGTCAATTTTTAAAACCAACTTGGGTACAGATACGCATACTCAAAATGTAAATAATATGGTAAAAGAAACTTTCTGCTTAAATCAAACACTTAATAAATGAAGTGCTTAGATTGAGTTATGCCAGTAGAATACTTACTACAAACAGGTAATAATGAATATATTCAGTTATATTTGCTTTGTCAGGCAATATATATGCAAGTTTACATGTGCAAAAATTAAAAAAAAAAAAAAGATTAATCGCTCTTGCTCTAATAAAGGGGAATTTATCTGACTCAAACAATAGTCCAACCTGAGCAACTTTAAATGTCAACCTGCAGGGGAAAACAATCCTGTTGGTGTATAGGTATTATCTTGATATAATGATTGTGTTCATGGTGAAAACAGGCATTGGTATCATGAAGAATTTTTTGTTTTAAAAGGGATTATGAACAATTTCAGCTTCTCACACATAGAAATTACAAGTAGGAATTTAGTCTATATATATGATATCTGAAAGCACAAGAATAGCATTCTGTGGAGAAAACTCTTAAATAGAGAAAAAATTATGCATAAGAAAACATTATTTTACTTTGAGGGTGACTCAGCACTGGAACAGATTGCCCAGAGATCTTGTTGAGTCTTTGTCTTGGCAGGTATTTAGAAGCTGTCTGGATGTGGTCCGGGACAGTCTGTTGCAGGTGACCGTGCTTGAGCAGGGAGATATGACAGGGTGACCTCCAAAGGTCCTTACATTCTTTGATTCTGTACTTCATTGTAATACAGCATTTATTATAGCAATGTTCATTATCACAGCCATTATAAGGGCAATGAAGAACAAATGTTTGATTGCATTGTTTATATATGAAATATTCAAAAACAGGAAGAGAGTTCTCTTCAACCAGAACTGAGAAATAATATTACAGTGTTCTACTTGAAGTTTTGTTTTCAGTCCCCTTCCCTTGTTTAACTGCCATGGTTTACATTTATGTGGTTATGCTGAAAAGTACCAGGCTGTGTCTGAACAGCATGTGAATTTCTTGTTAAGCCAGGTAATCCTTAGTTCTTCATTTGTCAAAACACTGGAAGAGTTTGTAAGGTACTTTCCATTTGGGAGTCTTCTTGCATTGCTGCTGAAGTATTGTGAGCAATTTGTTAATACCTAGGTTCCCCCCTTAAGCATTTTTAGCATCCTAATGAATTTTCTTCTTGTAATTTGCATGCCTCTGACAGAAAGCAGTGTTTATGCAGTGTCTTCAGCGAAAGAGTGTATGCTCTGAGCTTTCCAGGTAAAAGCAGGCAGGTGGCAGTGAGCAGAATGGCAGCTGTTGGCTGCCGATGTCTGTCAGACGCTGTGCAGTATGGCGCGTAGCCTGTACGTCCATATGTGTACGGCGGAGCGGCCAGCTCCGCCTGTGGGACACAGGCGCACAGCCCGCCCGGCTGGCTCGCGTGGTTTGGGGGCAGTAATGCTGCTGACAGTGACCTCGTCACAGGTGGGGAGAGGCTCACTTTTAGTCTCAAGGGACAGCTGGTGAAGGTGCAATTTAGTCCTCGTCCCCTGGGCTCCTTTTACTTAGGCCCAGTTCTGAGCTTTCGAGGTTAGGACAACCATGTTCCCAGTGGTCAGGGCTAACCCCTCACTGAGAGCAAGCACTGCCCTGATGGCATTGGTGGGCATGGGCTCAGGGGAACCTGGGAACAGACAGGGGAGAATGCAGGGAAGCCAGAATTGGGCCTCAGCCTCAGCCTTAGCCTTTGCCTTGGCATGTGTCCAGGCCTGTGCAGGATGCTCCACTGGAAAAGAGCAGAATTCTGTTGTCCAGCTGAGCAGAAGCATACGGAGGGTACAGCAAAGGGAGTGTGCCAGCTTTCACTGGCTTCTGCTCCTCTGCTGATTCAAACTTCTTTCCAGCCTTGTCCTGATTTCATCTTGTTTTACCAAAGGGCTAAGGGGAATTGACTCAGATGTGCAGACTTCACTCTTGTCTGTGATACTTCTCCAGACTAAAATATTTAACTTCTGTAAAAAAACTGCTTCTCTCCCATTTTTCCTCTCTCCCTCCCTTCTTACTGTTGCTATTTGCTGCTAAATTCATGAGTTCAACCCCGATTAGCGTTAAATTAGGACTCAGGACTAGGTCAGTTTAGAGGGGTTTAGGTTACATTAAAATTAGATCCAGTTCAGAAGTGTTAAACAATAAGGACTTTGTCTGAATTAAACAAAGAAAGAGAAAAACATAAGCTTCTGTCCCAGGTTATTAAAAGCAAATTTGAATGCATAAGCATAAAGCACAGGAAAAACCCCTGTATGACTTTTAGGGTTTTGCCCAAAGCTTCTAAAATGTTTTCCTTCTAGTAAGCGCACTGACACGCCTGTAAAATGTAGACAGGCTGAGTGTTCAATGATTTTATTGTCATTTAGGGTGTCATGGCCAAGACAGAAATGCACAGGATTCAAAAACAGCCTGTGCTTTATCTGGGTTGCCTGGTCTCCAAACAACCTGAGATTTATAGTTCACAGTGCCTGTCTGGAAAATCTGTTTGCTTGCAGGATCTAGAAGTCATAAAATTTGATCCTCTAAAATCCTCTGTCCTAGAGAGAGAAGGGAAAAAATTCTATTGAAGATGAGCAGTGAATTCTGAGGACTAAGAACAGAGCTTTTCCTGTCATGTCAGTGATGTTCTCAGCTCTAAAGTAACATGAGTTTTCTTCCTTCTGAGGTTCCATGAGCACAGTATCTATGCATTATGCAAATTCCAGGGTTAGAAGTAGAAAGACTCAGTTTTACTTTTTTCCCCCTTAATCACTTGTAAGTGTAGTTAAGAAGTCTTTAGTTTTTTGTGTGTGTAGGTTTTTAAAATCTTTAAAAATTTTAAAACTTTTTTTAAAAAAAATTATTTTCCTTTTCTCAGGAAAGGGAGGGAATTCTGTAATCTAATATGACTTTTCCCATAGGAAATAGCATTAAAAAGGCATGGGTAATTTTTTTTTCTAATCCCATTACAATAATTGTGCATTAATAAGCTAATATCAATTTTATTTTTTCCTATTTCTCACTACATGCTCAAAGCAGTTTTTAAGTCGTAGGAAAGTTGCTTCTAAAACCTCCCTGTAAAATTACTTCTATAATCCTTCTTCCAAGTAGGCAGTCACTGGGGGATGGAGTGTCAAAGTCTGGAATTAAGGCAAGGCTGATTCCTCCTTCCAAGACGCCTGCTGGTGCTTATTAGCACTGACTATCTATAAACTTGTAGTCAAGGGCCAGTCAGGGAGAAAAGCTGCATCTTAACTATTGGGCTGAACCTCTTACTCTACCTATCTTTTTTGTTCTTGATACTGAACATCATCACTGTGGAAAAGATTAATCTCACCCAAATATGACCATATTCACATGTATCATCTTCCTTTTGATTAATATTGTTATTTTAATTTCACATGCCAGATTGGCAACAAAGAATAAAATATGACAGGGTGGTATAGAAAGGCAATGTAAGTATCTTCTGCAGTAGTCACTTTGGTCTTCTCACATTGAATCCTAGGAAGAGGATTTCTAGTTACCCTCTGAATAGATAAGAAAGGTTTTTTTACCTTTCTGGTATTTGGGATTCAATGCAAACACAATCCATATCAACTATCATTTCAGATTCTCGATTAGCATGTTTTTTCATATTCTATTATGCTGGCAAATTGTCATCATAAATTGCAATTGCAGTAACAGCAAAACAATGCCAGGAGAGATTTTTTTGTCATATTAATTGAGGTGATTTGCTCCTGTTTAAATTTGTGCAGTTTGGATTTCTAAGATCATGAAAGAGGCCAGAT
Organism: Notiomystis cincta; assembly: GCA_013398075.1. NCBI lineage: Eukaryota > Metazoa > Chordata > Aves > Passeriformes > Notiomystidae > Notiomystis > Notiomystis cincta. The sequence goes on along the minus strand of VZRX01015546.1, from coordinate 451,531 downwards.
ACTTGAAGTGTGTTTTACAAAATCTGGCTCTTTTCCATGGGTTCCTTGTTGCCTCTTATTCTTCAGGTTTTCAAGACTACTCTGTCATTTAATTCCATCTCTTTATTTATTTTTCTTCTATCAGACAAATGCTTTATTTTATTCTTTTCTATTGCTTCTTTTTCTCAGTCATTTTCTCCATGGATTTAATACCTCTATTTATTACCTAGAAGATGTAGACTTTTATTGTCTATATTAACCTTTTTTATCTTGGTTTGTGAAGGTGATATCCTGTAGCATAGACAATGCTTATAATGTAAGAAATAGTATATAAAAGTCAATATAAAATGATATTAAATAATAAATATGGTGTGTAACAGTTTTGTTGGTATGTAGACAAACTGGGTTATACCCCAGACTTTTTTTTTTTAACTAAATAATTATCAACTTGCCTTATTGTTTATTTTTCACTTCTTATTCTAGTTACCTATTTAAAATCTGTTTTTAAATGAAAATAATCATGTAGTTTAAGCAATGGCTTTTGTGTTGGGTTAGCATGACCTGGTTTTCATATTGGGGGGGCTGCTGAGCCAATCAGAAACAGTGCTACCCCCTGTGATAACATATTTAAGAAGATAGAAAAGTTACTGTGCAGACATAACTGCACTAAGTGAAGAGAGGAATGAAAATAAGTGAGAGGGGCAGCTCTGCAGACACCAATATCTGTGAAGAAGGAGAGGGAGGAGGTGCTCCAGGTGGGCCAGCAGAGATTGTCCTGCAGTCAGTCCTTGGTGAAAACCATGATGAAGCAGCTGTGACCCCCACGGAGGATCAGGGGGATGCAGAGACCCACCTGCAGCCCGTGAAGGAGACCCACACAAAAGCAGGTGGATGCCTGAAAGGAGGCTGGCAGGGACACACAGACCCATGGAGAGAGGAGCTGGAGCAGGTTTCCTGTTAGGACTTGTGACCCTGTGGGGAACCCCCATTGGAGCAGACTGTGCCTGAAGAACTGCACCCTGTGGAAGAGTGACCCATGCTACAACAGCAGCATTATGTGGAGAACTGTTGCAGAAGGGATGGATTCAGGTTGGAGAGCTTTGTGAAGGATGGTCTCCTAGGGGAGGGACCTCATGCTGGAGCAAGGGAAGGGCTTCTCTCCCTGAGGAATGGCAGGAACAATGTGTGATGAACTGACCAAAACCCTCACTCCCCATCTCCCTGTGCTGCTGGGGCAGAAGAGATAGAACTCAGCAAGGAAGGAATAGGGGGGGAAAGGTGTTTTTAAGGTTTTATTTCTCATTATCCTGCTCTGATTTTGTTAGCAATGAATTCAGTTAATATCTCCAATTCTAGTGTCTTTTGCCTGTGCAAAACAGTGAGTGATCTCTCCCAGTCCTTAACTCAAGAAGCTCTCATTCTGGTTTCTCCCTTGCTGTCCACTTGTGGAGGGGGATGATAGAGCTTTGGTGGGTGCTGCCATCCAGCCAGGGTCAACACACCACCATTTTAAGCATTAGTATACTGTGCAACTATACAGTGATGTATTCCCCACTGAAGAAATGTAACACTGGTATACAGCAATAAAAGAAATAAAGAAAACTCTTTGTTACACTGGGCTTTAGTATAAAATAAAATCATAATATTTGTGCAGTATTAGACTCCTTTTGAATTGGGTTGGATGGAGTGTCAAATTGTTGAATTGGCCCCAGTTAGATTGGCTAAATATTAGGTCCTGCATCTATGTTTCTTTTGCAATATCCGTATTTTAAAACATCCTTAATACTTTTATTCCTATACTTTGTGTGGTAGAAAAAAAGTTAAGAATGAATTATCTCCTTTTAGTACTGGGAAAATATATCACTAGTTTTAACTTCTTCATTGCTTACTTTTTTCTGTGTTTTCAGTTGTCATTTTACACTGTGATAATTTTACTAAGTTTGTGATGTGCAGTGGGAGCACAATATACCTTTTTATTTTCTTTTCTTCTTTTACAGTAGCCACTGTTCTGATTTTGTGTTACCAAGGTATCAGTTTAAACAACCCATCTGTACTTTGTGTGAACCATGGCTTTTGTTACCTTGCATTATAAATATTTGCTATCACAATATCTAAGCAATTTCTTAACATTTATTATCCTGATCAGTTTAAATTTTTTCATTTGAAATCTTTTCAAGGAAGCATGGTGAGGCATGGCTATGTTTCTATATATTGAGTTTAGGTGTATTTGATTTGGCTTTCTTCAGCAGCCTTTCCTTTTGAGAATTTTGTTACTGTAAAATTCTGTGGCTTAATCTCCATTGTTTATAAAGCAAAACAGCAGTAAGGAAGTCCTCTTACTTGATAGACTATACTTACCTTAAATGCCTTCAGTTCTGGGTAAGCTGACTGCCAGATCACAGCAGTTGTTATGACATGCTATCTTTTCTCTTTTCTAATTGCTGGTGGGATCATATAAGTAGTCCAGCTCAGGGCATTGTATTTGCTCCTGATACTGATTCCATGGTAAATCATACCAGACAAGAACACTGCATCAGAATCCTCAAATCCCTTCAACCATGAGCTAAGGAAATGTGATGTTTTTCAGTTTCAGATTTATTTTCCGTTATGAAGAAAAGCCAAACAGCAGCATTAGTAATGACAACAAAAAAACTCCAGTCTCCTTTCAAAAAAATCCTTTCGGATAGGATACCCACTGAAAACACTAATGAACGTTTTTGGTATCTGTGCTTAGGCCTGACACAAAGAAAATTGAGAGCTTAATGACAGCCTTATAAAATGATGTCTAATTATATCTTTTTTCTTACTGTTGCGTTGATACAACTACAGTTGAATAACCATAATGTTAAGAACATGGAAGCTTAATGCCTAAAAGATGATATTCAAAACAAAATTCTCCCAAACTTTACTAGTATGAAAATGTTGCTATTTGACTTCATTAACATTGCTCACAAAATCATAGAATGATTTGGCCTTGAAGGTATCTTAAAGACCAGCTATTTTCAACTCCCCTGCCTTCTCTCCTGAGGGCTGAAGAACCCCAAGTCTCTCAGCCTCTCTTCACAGGAGGTGCTTCAGTCCTCTGAGCATCTTTGTGGCTCTCCCTGGAGCTCACTCCAGCAGATCCATGTGTGTATGCTGGGCATACAGAGCTGAACACAGTACTTGAGGTGAGGTCTCATGAGATGCAACAGATGAGTAAGAGATTTTTGTTTCACTTGACACATCTTTTTTAGTTTTTTGCAGTTTTAAAGTTTTTATTTAATGTACTTCGTTAACTGTGCTCAACTGCATTTATACTATCTATATAATGAACACAATGTATAAACAGTGCTGTGTATGAACAGAACATTCATGGGAACTAAGTTTAATAGCAATAAATATTTCTATACCATTGCATAATATTATTATTATCTGCTTAATATTCATTGTCAATTCTATCAAACACCTTTATGGAATTGAATTCCTCTGCCCAATGCATTCTAACAAAACAGTATTTGAAGTAAGAAAACTAACAAGCTTATTCTGTGCCCCTTCTTCCAATGAAAACAAACCAAACAAAAATTATTAGTCATTTGTTTCATGTATTGCTTGTAACTCTGGTTATGTAACCTGGAATAAGCAGCCTATAATTCAGTTTTCTAGGGACAAGTAAGACCTATCACTCTCTTGAGGCATCAGTGGAATTTTTATTTCACTAATGTTTCATAAAATGCCATTACATTCTATTACTATTACCTGAGGATTATTGTCATGCATCAAAGCAAGTAACAAAGCACTAATATTACATCATCTTAACAGAATGTATTCAACTTGTTGGTATATGTGTCATTATTTGATATTACAGAATTTGATGCCACAAATCTGAAATTAATAGTAACTACAGTGTTGCAATAAGCTGATCCCCAGAACTGTAAAGGACTAATCCCACTGCAACAGATAGTGGTATTTTTATAAAGGTCTGAGAAACCATTGCATTGGTCAGTTTGGCTTTCCATATAAAGCTTGCCTATTTATTTCATTATTCCTTCATTCTTGCTCTAAGTAGGGCATGAATAAAGCATGTATTTCAAAGAAATTACTGAATCTTCAAATATTTTCTATACCTTCATATTTTAAAAAAAAATGTTTTAATGGTTTATTATTAGCAATTAGTAAAGAACAGAGCTTATCTTCTGGATACATCTGTTTTGTTTTGCCAGTGACTATTTCCTGGGACCTACTCCATCATTAGATGGAATAAATTCAACCTCATTGGTTTGGTACAAGGAAATATTTGCAAGACATTATTTGTAGTTTATTATTCATAACAAACTTTATTTTATTTGTGTTTACTTGTACCAGTCTAAGACAGGGAAGGAAAATGGATGTCTTCATATATATATACGAACTATAATTAAAAATACAATATTATCAATTAGATTAGAACTTCAGCTATTTACTGGATTGTTATTTCAGCTCTCCTCAAACTTTTTTTTTTAAGTTAATTGTTTCCAACATGAATGCCAAGAGAAAATAACTAAAAGCTTTACAGTACACTGCCTACTGCACAGTAGGAAAACTGTAACCAATTGTTAATATATCTGCATAGTGTATAGCTGCACTTCATAATTCATTTTGAAAAGTAAGTTGAAATTCACCAATCATATACTGAGTTAATCCTGAATTTTTTAAGATTCAGTAGAAGAAAATATGATCCTAATTTTCCTTTCTAGTTTCCCAAATGTCACACGGTAGGTAATACGATATAACCTTTCATCAAATCTCTGGTTTAAATGGATGTATTCCTCAAATATAAAGTTAAACAATTTACAAAAGGGCAGGTGCAATTGATTAATATTCATATAATGAACTTTTCTTTTGTTTTGCTACACTACCTTATCTGCCCTTATAGGATGAATGGTAGAAACAACCTGTTTGTAACCTAGCAATGTCTCAGCATACTGGTTTTAATCAATACTGGTAGATAGGCTGCAATTTTACCCATAATTATGTTTTAATGCAGACTAAATATTTCTTGCATTCCTATTTTGTAAGAAGGTAATTGATGTTTATGCGCTCATGTCTGTACTCCCTAATTGTCATTCTTCCTGTCGATTTTCTTCTATCTGTGCAAAAATTTGCCAAGAGGAAAAATAAGATCTGAATGAGCCTCAGACAGACTGAATAATAAAAAGCAAAATACATTATGTGGTTTTAGAAAATTACACTTAAAACCAGCTCTGAAATTTAAAAAGAAAAACGAATAGGTATTTTAGGCAAATCACTTCTATTAATGTCATTGGGAATTCTATGGCTAAGATCCATCTGTAGTGACTTGCTTTTTCTTGTTTTCTTTTTTTT
>VZRX01015546.1:406090-446187 GCA_013398075.1 Notiomystis cincta | reverse complement strand
TTTTTGAGTAGCACTATATTGTCAGGAAATATACTACTGTTCAGTGATTGTGAGGGTACCTGGAGCTTTAGAAGCTCATGTAAAGGGGAAGATAATAGAATACCCATTAAATACTGTATCCTAGAATTTCCAGAGGTAATTCAGTATGCTATTGTGTTGCTTCTTGGAGATCTCTTTCCCCATTCTTTGCTATTCAAATCTAGAGTGTTCTCAGATAATTGCAAAATAAATCTATATACACTGCATATGATTAGCTTCTGAGTTATATCAAATAAGTATATTCATCTGCAGCGCCTTACCAACTGTCCTGTGCTATTGCATTTCTTTCTTGGTAGGCTTGAAGAAACTACATCTTATGCTGTCCATGCATGGGAAAGTAATTCTGCACTGCGTGTCTGAGCATCTAAAGTTTAGTGCAAAATATGCACAAATAGCAGTAATTACTTCTGGAAAGTCATTATTTACGTTGCTCCTCCAACTTAGCTAAGGAGAGATGTAGCCTGGATTTAGCTACATAAATTGGCTTGTAAAATCTTCAGTATATAATTGGTTTTGTTCATAGTAGTACATGTTTTAATGCAAAAGCATACACTTCTTCCACTGTTTAAACCCTGCATTAAGCATTTTAATGCTTAAAGCGTTATAAAAACAGCAATGCTGCAAAGCAGTATAAATTTGGTAGAATGTTTTTCTGTCATGTGCCATGAAACTGCTTATAAATTTTGGATGTATTTGGTCTGTCATCAAAGAACAAAGTATGAAAACATCACATTAAAGAAGCTATAGTTCTACTGTATTTCTGTAAGTGAGCTAACTAGGAAATCTGTGCAGAGTAACATTCTCTTGGTTTTTTTTTTCCTGTTCATCTCAGAACTATGCCCATCTAGGACAATTGATGATAATGAGGTGTATGGATAGAAGGGTAACAGCCAATGGAAGAATTGATCCTTAAAGTCAGCATGTAGATTTTATTAGATTTTTTTTTTTTTTTCATTGTGGAAAAGTGACAAGATTTGGAAAACAACAGGCCTTTCTCTGCTTCAGTAAAATGAAGGAATACATATTTGGTATTTCACTACCATTTCATTGGGCCTGTAGAATCATTAGGATTCTTCTTGGACAAGGTTTTATGTTGGAAACAAACAAAAAAAATTATAGTGCTACTAAACACCAATGATTTAGTGAAATAAGACTCCTTGAAATTAAAGATAAAACCCTAAACCAATACTTAGCTGCCTTTCAACTGCAAGAGTAATCAGAGCTTATAGGTCCTATAGGGTGCTTATTTGTCTTGGGAGCTACCTGCAGCCTGCTGCATGCAGGTCTTTTTACACTAGGCAGCATTGTTTTGGAAATGTGTCTGTATGAGCAATCCTACCAGAAGGAATTGCTGCTTTGAGAATGTGCTAATCTGACTGACTGCCTGTTTTAAAAAATAAATGTTATTTCCTAGAATGCGAAACACGGTGCATACATTTGGTATAAACAGTGTTACTGTGTCATTAGCAGGAGGCTGCTTCAATTCACTTGGTACTGAGGAGCATTGGGATTTAGACAGTAACTTTAGCCCACAACTGTTTTGTTTTGAGGACAAAGGCTTTGCCTGCTCTGCTTTACATGGTCCAAGGCTACCTTTAAGAATAATATATGCCCTTGCAAACATCTAGGTTATTTGCTTTTATGTCAGACAGGCCTGAATAGAAGCAACCTGTGGATCTTTGTGTAGATCTTCTGTCCACTTTTCATCCATATAAATCACACACTTTGTTGAAGCCTGGTCTAGGGGTAGTTTTCCTTCAGAGTCTGTAGACATAGATAAAATGATGTTGAACTTTTTCATATCTTTATTTCATCTCTGCTTCCCCTTTGCTTTTAAGGGATTGTAACCTTCATGCAGAGAGGAACAACGGCTTCAAACTCACCTTCCTGGCTCTGCCGTGATTGTTCTTCATGTTCCTCAGTGATCTAAATCAGCAAACCAAGAACCAAATCAGTGTATTTCACAGTTTACCCCTCCCATCTCTGTGGCTGGGCTTTTCTTGCTTTGGTTTTGGTTTTAATGACCAATATTTCACTTTTGTACCTAGGATCCCCAAATACTGCCAGGTTGCTTTCATATGGATTCATGAATTCAAGGCTTCATCAGGTTTTCTCCACAGGCCTGTAGGGCTTACTCTTAACACTGTAATATTTAGTTATATTCCTGGGAATGCCATTAATTCTGAAAACTTCAACAGTTTTATATATTACCTTATTTTTGCCTAGCAACCTTGCTTCACATCTTGTTTCCTTCACACAATCTTATATTCATGTGATGCCTTAATCAATACCAGAACAACCTGTGGCATATTATTTCCTCAGAATTTGCTGCTATAAATGGTGGCAATCTCTAAGAAGACTGGGCTGTGAATGCAGAACACCAGTTCAAGAATCCTGCTTCAAACATTAAACTAAAAAGCTTTTTGCAGTAAATAGTCTTCTGACAAGAGCAAGAGGAAAAAGGTTCAGTTTTTGCACATTCTTTCTTCCTTACCATAGTAAGCAATGCCTGGCTTACTGCTGCTTAACAGAATAGCTTTACAAATGTAAATGCTATTGCTTCTGCTTTGCATGCATTTTTAGTTTAAATTGCAATTGTACTGCAGTTGCTAAGAGTCTGCTGAAGTCTGATTCTGTAAAACTTCTTTGAAACACAAATGTTCAGCCTAATGTCATTGATCAAATTGGGACTGAGAAGAGTTTACCAGATTGCTTTGTGCAGTATGTGTGCTTGTACTCTCTGGCTGTGACCATGCTGCTTTTTCACCCATGAATAAAAAGTTTCTGTACATTTGTAATTCAGATTTCTTGTAATTAAAGTTAAGTGAATATATTGTTAATTCTGCTACTATAGCTTGTACGTGTTTTAACAATAATATTATTCCACTATTATTATTATTATTTATATAGTACCCCTACTGCAGAATTAGCCATAAAGGTAATGAACACAAAACTGATTTTCTGTATTTTAACTATATTTTATTATATGTCTAATGATAACTTTTCATTATAAAATGTTAGAAGAGCAAGCAACTTTGCACTCCCTTTTTCATCAGCTTCTGTAATTAATGGTATATGTTTATTAAATTATTTAAATTTCTGTCACATGTCAAGGACAATCTACCATATGCTTTACGCTAATTAGTACTTTGTTTATTTTAGGAATGTGATTAATTCAGCAGCTACTTTTTAAATAGAGCCAGCATAGGAAAGGAGGCTTTGTCTGAGTTTTCCAAAGATAAAATAAGACTCCTCTTCTTTATCAGTAGCTCATTCTGGCAGACACATACCCAGATCCTCAGCAGATGATTCAGGCAGAGTGATAAGTGAGGTTCTATATGAAATGTAGTTATGTAGTGTAGTTATGTGTCTTTTACAAACCACAAAATTAAGTGGAAGTCAGAATGCTTCTATGTGCAACATCCAAGATTTATAAACACTACTTTTCTTTCAGAAGGGGAAAACCAAACAAAATTCACGTGATACATATTTAAATGGGGCTAAGAAATAAGCTTTACTGTTTCTCGAGTGGTTGGTGTATTTTCTTTGTCCTAGAATGTCATCTGTCTTTACAGATCAGCTCTGGTCTTTCTTCTAAATAGCTTTGTATCTTCTTGGGAGTCAGTGTAAATTAAGAGTCCCTTTGACCACCTTTTGCTACACCCCTTATTGCTAATATGAAGCCCTTCTGAGTAAGACTTGGTACTATACCAGTCTTATTTAGCAAACAGGGTGTTTCTGATTAATGATGATGTCAAAATGTTAGGATGCTTTAAGAGGTGTTGATAGTGTTGGTATATTAAAACAAAAAAGAAAATAGCCCTAGAAAGGAGCTTTTTTACCTTGGAAAAGCAATTGTGTATATTTAAATAAGTTTCTTTGCAGAGCCTCATTTGATTTATGTTGGCAATAGTTTATAAGTTATGATTTGTAACAATAGTAATTTGTATGGTCAACCATCTGTGATCTTTTTCAGTTCACAAACATAACAGAAAATCTGACATTGTCTCCACAGAAAGTTTACTTTAAATTCAACCTTTTGGGCACACAGGAAAGGTTTCTTTACCTTTTAATACGCTCATGATCGATACATTTCATCAGGCTGATACACTGTAATGCAACACCAAACCATAAAATGCCATACAACATGTCTGATTAATTGGTTTGGAGAGTGTTAAATTGAAAAGTATTTTGCTATATTGAAGCTGATAAAAATATTCTGGAATGCAAAATGATTGGTGGTTGGTTCTGTTTACAGATGGCTCAATAGGTACCAATATAGTATTGTAGTTCATGTAGTAATTCCCAATATATATCTGTATATCTATATCTCTTTTATAATTTATTTTTATATATTTTTTGATTGGTAACATTAGGTGAGAATATTTTGTTTATATATCATAATGCAATAGAGGAGAAAAAGAACAGAAATATGTATAATAGTGAGTTTATAAAGTCCTCCACACACATGTTTATATAGAAGTATATTTTATACCATGATTCTTGCACATTTACATACTTTCTAATAGTATATGGATAGAATTTTGTTATTTTCGGTCCAGCTAGCATTAAAGCCTAACACACTGCAAAAATGCAGGTAGAAATAATTGTCATTATGAACAATTAATTTACTAAAAGGTAAAAAAGTTCATTCACCTCTCTCACATTCCAGGACCCTGAAAATCTTGTTTATTTGTTTGTGTGTTTCCCAGCAGGATGAGCAGTTTCTATTTCCCTGAGCATCTGAAAATAATTTTCCTGAGTTATAGGTGCTTATAGTGTTGGCTCACTACCATAATTCATTGCTTCTTAGTGATTTTCTACGGAAAATACTTCATATAATTTATCTTTCAATATTAAGGAGGAATCTACTTAATTCACATTCAGTATAAATTTGTCTGTGCTATTTAATTCTGTGTTTTCTGTTGAAAACTCTAATCTAGCAGTAATCTAATCCAAGTTGCAAGCCAATTTCTGAGTTCAGAGTTGCTACACCCAGTAAAATAACTGGTTAATTTTGAAATAACTTGAGGCACAGAGACTTTTCTTTCTATGTGGGTGCTCCTTGCTGCTACCAAGCATCTTGCCTGGAATATCATACCGAGGTTGGTACTTGATCTGCTAAGAAAGTTTTTTCTTTCTAGTTTGAATGGCAGCTTAAAATTAAAATTTGAGTATTTTGAGAAAACTGAGCCATGAAAAATTGCTCAAAAGTCTTCAGCTGAAATTAAAGATATTAGAAAAAATAAGGACTGAAAAGATATCTTCAGTTAATACCTCCTTTTCTTGAAATCTTAACACATTTTATTTGAAGAAAAACCCAGCTTGTTTTTATTTAATTTTAAAATTTCTTCTGAATAATTTTGTTTCTACTCTAAACTTTGCCAAGCTTGTTGCACTCTCTTCTTCCTACAACATAATTCTCATGCTAATTAATGTTTCTCTTCTTTGATACCAATATTTGATTTTTAATATTGCTTTCCTGCAAGGCTACTCTGATCTAGTAATCAATTCTTGGATTAAGTCTTCAGAATCTATTGCGACTTTGTTGGCAAAAAATTCTGGTCTTCTGATTTCAAGCTAAAGAAGGGAGAAAATACTAGTGATTTTTGTGGAACTAAACAATGTCTGTGGAGCCTATCTGAATGCTAACACAGCTTGGCTACATCTCAACTCTAAATCTTGGTGATTGGTTGATATTTTAATAAGCACAGACTTCTTATCACGAACAAGATTCCTCTGAGTTTACACTGGCCTATTAAAGGCTGTTTCACTCCATGACTTCTAAAGATATATAAAATAAAAATTAAAAGCAAGATTTCCTTTAGAAGACTAGAAGAAAGTACTAGAGAGACCCTCTAAACCAAATTCTGACTATAGTATCAAACGAAACATGAAAGAAATTAAGCAATACTAAAACTATTGCTTTAATTTTAGTACAGCATGAAAATCAGAATGGCATGAAAATTGATACTGGTAAATTCAGCACATCATATCATATGCAGTATTTCAGGAAATACCATTCATTGTGTTTAGAAAATACAAAAAATGTATCTAGTATATCACATTGTACTGATAATGATTTTTTTAAAAAAAAATCTTACTAGTGTTTCTAATGTAGTCATGGAGAAATATGAAAACATATTTTCTACATACATACAAGTTTTGTCCTATTTATTTGTTTGAAAAAAACCCAGAAAAGAGTAATTGACTTACATTTTAAAAATGGAGTTTCAGGGAACAACAAAAATATTGCATCACTGCCCATATTATTTATTATTCCACAAAATTAAAAAAGTTGGTACAATATGTATTAGTTGTTTGGGAATTAGATGGCCTTGTGCTTAAGTTAAGCTCAACATTTCTATGTCCATGTGAATTAGAAAATATTAACAGATACAATGCTAAAAGACTTGGTGTAGTATTGGTGTAGAAGTATTAAGTTCTTTCTATAGATGTCTGTGTGCAGTCTGGATGTTTTAAAGACTAAAGTTCCTCTTGTTAAAATTATAAAAGAAAAGCTATCTTTTAATGGAAGAAAATTTGGAAATGTTTTGCATTTAGCCTTTTCCTAATGCTATTTTTACTGGCATAAACTTACACAGCAGCAAATATTCGAAGAATTGCAGCACCCAAAATGAAGAGCATCTTCTTGAGCAAATATTGTGTAAAATCAAAGTTTGAAATTTTGAGGACAGATTACTTGAGTAAATTTTCATGCTTCAAAATTATATCAGGGGACAGGTCCCAGTTCTACAGGGACTTATGCAGTTGAATTAAGCATCTCCCAAGACAGAGGTCAAGTGACAGAGACTGCATGCCCCCATTGGGTGATGTGTTCCAGCATTTAATCACAGTCATTATGGGAGGGGGAAAAAAAAAAGTGAAAAATGCTAGGGGAGTATAAAAATGACTTATATAGGACTCTTTAGGCATCAGGCAAAATGTAGTTGATTTTGCTTTGGAGCATGATGGAGGTGGAACTAGACTGTCTCATTTGGATCATGTATGTCTATGATTTTTGTGATAACTAATTCTGCAATTAATACATTTTTCTGCTTTTAATTGCAGCAGGAGAAGAATCATGAAAGCTTAAGAAATAAAGGTAAGTGCCAATTATTTTCAAAATGTGGGCATTCTTATAATTATCACAAATGTAATGTTCATTATTGGTGAAAAACATTCAGATGGTTTGTTTTCTAAGTATTTTAGTGTTTGAAATGAGAAAAATATATCCAGTAAAGGGCTGAAATGCAGAAAGTAAATGTATTATCTACTATTTTTGGAACTCTGAGATGAACAACACTGATTACTGCACTCTGGATGGGACAGGCTGCACAGCTTCTCACTAGGTTCATGTCCTTGAATATGGCTGGTTATTATACCTCCATAAAACATCAGTACCATCAATTTAGCTTCTCTCTTTCCATTTCAGTAAGTCTGAAACTGGATGTGATTCCAATTTTTGCACAAATTAATCATGTCCTTAATAGGTTGCCTTGCAAAATGACAGTTGTGGGTGGTTTTTGCGTACAATTTATATTTTCACTGCATCTTACTCTGTGCCAGTGACTAAGCACTATGTGAAATAGAATATCCAGGTTAAAGAAACAACCTTTTGTCAAGAATATTAAGACTTCCAAAACTCAAACGTGGATTTCGCACTTTTTTTTTTTTTCTGACATAAAGTCTGTTAAGAGATAGAACATCCAAATCTCTTGGTTAAAAATTGCTAAGCAAGCAATGAAAAGCAAAATTGCCAATAGTGGTAAAGATTGTTCTCTTGATATTTTATTTTTTTATGGAGATAGCATATGAGATTCTTTAAAAGGAAGAAAAAGGGAGGATAGGAGAAAGAGCACCAGTTAAATGTTGCAAAGAGAGGAGGAAATTAAGTGACAAACAAACCTATATAATTTTTATTGCCTTAGGAAGCAATATGTAATCATATCACCTGAGTTAGCTGTTCTTAATTCAGTTATTTATATGTAACAGTACTCCTTCATCTCAATTTTCTTGCTTTCTCACACTGAGGCTAAACACAAGCATGTAAAGGCAAACTAAAACTGATGGTTGATTGGAGTTGTGTCAGGACAATTACATTGTTTATGATGATATGATAATTTACATCATCTGAATGACTAATGGTCCTTCATTTGAAGTGTGTGCATGGGAAAAATAACTGAACCAAAAAATTCCCTTCATTTTCAACCAATTTGTGATTTATAATTTTCTTTTCTGAGGTAATGCAATATAAGGTTGAATCTTCTCTAGATGTAGTGAGTTTATCCATAACGTATTGATCAAAACACTTTCCTGTCTTATGACTTAATACACATTATTAAAATGACTGTGAAAACTTGGATTGGATTATGTGTATAAGTTGTGGGTGAATACTGAAGGGCTCTGAAATGGGCCATTCTTTGTGGATTTTTGTTTTATGTCAGTTTTGTATGATGTTTGACAGTCTCTCGCACACCCCACCCCATGCTGTTGCCCGTGATCATTATGGTATGTATGTGAGCAACAAGTAAAAGTAGGAACAAACTAAGGAGCTGGATGGAAGTGCCCATCTTATTTATTAGCTGTTAGTTTAGTTAACTAACCACAGAAACAGTTTTCAAAGGATTATAAAATAGTGCCTGCAACTACAACTAAAGGAATCTTTACTTGAAGGGAGATATCCATTTTCTCCAAACAGGTAGTGAAATTGGTGAAAAGCTGCAGAATATTTGTTGTGATTGTATCTGTAACATCACTTGAGGAAATTTTTAATTTCCTAAACTTCCTGCAAGGTATGTTTGTCTCTACCTAAACTGATAGTTTGTCTGGGAGGATTTTAGTGGTCTGGAAGACTAATCATGCACAGAATAGTCTTTGGAACATATATTTGGAACATATATTTATTGCATAATCCTATTTTCAGGTGGGTTTATGATTGTTTTTTTTTCATGGTGTTCTCTTTTCATATCCTTTAAATTTATTTGTTTTCATATGTTCTTTTTCCATGTAATCGCAAAGTTTCAGGAAGATATTTTTATTTCACTTACAGCATATAAAATCTTAAAACTCCTACTGAAAATACTGGTTGGTTCAGATGAAACAAGACTAAATTAATGTTTCAGCATAATCATTTTTGTCTTTTCAGTGAACAACTGCAGTTCACATGCAGCATCTAAATGTTTTGTGCTCTGCATATGTTCTTGTGAGATATAAATTTTCCTGAAGTTCTCAGGATGGGTTTCTAACAATATTCCTTACACTCTGCATATTTAAGCCACTACATATGGTAAAAGGACAAAACGTTTTCTGTAATTTCTTAGTGGTTCTGACACTTTCAGAAGCAGTGTTGTCCTCTTAATTCAGAGGACAATTACAGCTCATTCTTACCAAGTGAAATGCTGGAGTCTCTGTTGTGCCTCATAAATTCTGTTGATGTCAGTAGTTCAGTATCTGAATTTTATTAATAATTTCCTTAGATTGTATTTTTTAAGAGGGGAGAATGTTGCAGCAGAATTCAAGTTAAATGCTTTTTGACTTCAGGATCAAGATATTAGTAAAAAGGACCTTTCTGTATCTTTTATTATATTATAAATACATAGTAATTTTTCATTTTACCTAATTTATATAAAATCGGTATAAAACAAATATGACTCCTACTTTATTTTATTAAGGATGTTTTTATTGTTCTGTAGTGTTTTTTTTCCTCCTGACACATTTCTGATTTGCTTGTTTTTCCCATCTGTTACTTCTGTTTTCAGCCTCTAAGTCAATCACACCAGAATAGAAGCCAATACTTAAACACACCCTGTTCTGTCCCATCTCTTTCTAATCTGTGATTTTCTTTTTCTTGTTTTACTTAACAGGTAACAGATCTTTCTGTACACTGTTTGATAAAAGCAACACTGCTTTTATGTAAAACACTATATTAACATTTTACAATTTTGATGGATTGGCAAGCTTCCTTATGCTTCTGAGAATTTTTTGTAAGTGAAAAGGATTATGGCCAGGGCAAAATACAAATTAAATTAGTTTTATAACACTTCTATAATATGCAAGAAATAATAAGGCAATTGCCAGCTAAACCTTGCTAACTTTTAATTTCTGGCTTGAAGTTCCATTTGACCTTCCTTACCTTTCTTTTCCAGTGTTAACTCCTTCAGACAAAAGAATGTTCTATTCCAACCCTATAGTAGAAGATAAAGCAGATATTTTTTGTGATGATTTGGAAACATCAGAAACTATTACATTTAAGCAATGTAAAGCATCTTCTTCCCAGTCTGTGCTTGACTTAGGAGGCATTCATGTGCTTTTAATAAATAGCATTATAAACTTTAAAGTAGAAATAGTTTCTGACAATATTATTCTGAAACACTTTTACTTCTGAAGTACTAGAAGGTTGACCAGTGACACATATCAACTATTTGCCAAACCTGAAAGGCATCTCAATTCCTTTTCACAGAAAAAAACACTGGCACACAGGAAATGACAAACCACAAAAATATTTCAATTAACTGGTAGCATTTCAGATCAGTCCCTAAGCTTAGTCATAATTTGAATTACAGTACAATAATTTTCTTTTTTTGAGAATTAAAAAATTGATTTCAATATAGAGAAACAATGTGTAATATCTTTCTAAAAAACCCCAGAAAAATCATTGAAAAAAAAATCTGAATTTAGGCTGAGTGTAAGGTGGTTGTTGTGTTGATATTGAATGATGATATGATGGTATATTATGATGATTTGCCTATTAGTTTTAGCAACTTAAAGAACACCTTTTTAAAGATAGAAAAAATGCTCTACCTAAGATTTGGAAAATATGCACTTTTTGTAGCATTTTCAAAACATGCATGCAATTAATTTTAATTATATTAACTTGAAGAGTTTTTTACTTTAGTTAGCACTTTAATACCAACTGTATAGGATGCTTTTAAAATGTTTGCTAACTACTATTGATCTGAGCTTTGACCATTACTAACACTCAAAATTAAACTGTTTATAGAATTTTGGCTGACTGTAATTTTAATTACGATTTGAGTTTCTGATTGTACTCAGTACTTCCCTTTTTATGCTTACCTTACTAATCTGGATGTAAAAGCATTGTTGACTCACAGATCAGTTTCAAAAACATAATTCTCTATGATTATGAACATATTGCTAGACTCTTCTGATATCATTAACAAACATCTGTTCTTTTTATTATCTTTGGCCAGCAAAATTAGAGAGGAAATCATTAGGCATCACTTGCATATCTTGCTTGCTTTTTACTCTTTAGGTAGTTAGCATACCTTCACAACATTCCTGGTCTTTTCTGAAATCCCACATGGGTGTAATCTTTCTCTGTGCACTGATGAATGTAAGACAAGAAGAAGTGAAATAAAGCTTAAGAAAGTTCAAAATTGAAACAATTTAAGGGACATAATCAGTAAGGCTTTATTTAAATAATAACTTGTAAAGGCGAAATTGTAGCTGGACATACTCTCAAATGCCAGAAGGTGAACAAACTGTTAGATCTATCCTGCAATATGTCTGGCTGTTATTACTTTGGAGAATGGACAAAGCTGTGCAGGTTCTGATGCAGAATACATGGTATCAGCACACTTTATCATGTTAAAACCATTTACTGTGGCAAAAAATACAGTTCATTACATTCTGCAATGTAACCAGCGATTCATTTTGTCAACTCAAGCAAATGATTCTTAATTGGTGTTTCAACAGACCTGTATTAATTGTGTATGGTTACAATCTGAACTGCAGTCCTCCTGGACTGAACTGACTAATGTTTTAGTTTGTTATACTGTAGTAGCTTCTCTACAAGATCAGTAAATTTCAGAAAAATATGTAATATTTTAGAGAATATGTGTAGCAGCAAACAGGTTGGTAAAAGTTTGAGCAAGATTGTTTTTTTCATTGAAATGCAGCTGCTACATAATCTGACCTACAGTGTTTGTACTGAAGTTCTTTTCTTTGTCGCTACTTTGCAATTTACCTGAGTGAATAAACTTTTAAGAGTTGGTTTGAGGATTTTTTAATTAAGTATGCCAAATACTATCCCCTTTATCCTGTTCTGTTCTCCTCCAAGGCCTAGCCAGCTGAAACTCAAATCTCTTCTGTTACCTAAGAATTGCCAAAAGAAAAGGAGTTCTGTTTTACACCTGAATAATTCTCCTTTCCCTTTCTTACAAAACACCCACAGATGTGGTGTTATTAACTGAATGTTTTGGGGTGTTCTTTATTTATTATTATATTGGAATGGCTTTAGAATGATTAAAATTTATAGAAATTAGAATGCTAAAGTCTGAACCTATTCAGAGTCAGATTATGAAATGCATTTAAAAGAAACAAATTTCTTCATGTGTGAAAGTAATTTTAGTATAAAAGTTAATCTTACAATTTATTTTTCAACAGGCCTGAAGCTTATTTTGAGAAAGTAGTGTGTGAGTTGGTGTCAGATATCAATTCTGGGTAATATCTTTGATAACAGTGTGATTACCCAGACATAGAAAGTATACACTTAGAGCAAGGTCTCTCCTGCATATACAGTTTTGTGAAACTGTTTTCCTATTTCTTTTAAAGAAAGCATTATTTGACAATGCTGAATTCTAGTTTGATGTCTATCTGTCAGTACAGCACAGTATTTGTATAGTAACCTGGTGAGACCTGCTACCAGTGTAATACCATGGACGTGTAGCAGAGTAAACTGCCCAAATATGTTTGCCTTACCAGTTGTTGTCTTGAGGTAAACATACTTTTAATAGTAATAAAAAATGAATACAGCATGGTGCAAATATTTTACAGAATTGCAGCATTTACCTTTATCTAAATTCCAGACCTACATTTTCCATACCAGTGAAAAATTGCAGTTTTAGTATGTTAGTGTCAGGGGAAGAATAGCCTCACGTAGAATTTCTTTTTTTGTTACAAATTATGTCTGCATTTTCACAGAGGAGTTATTTCCAGCTTCAGAGTGCTTGGCTGCAAAGTTTCCAAGTCTGTTTTTGCTATGAGCAAATATATATACTAAAAAGATAGTAACTAAAATCCAAAAGAGTCAGCATGAGACTAAAAAATTTTTGTAAATTACACAAAAATTCACAGCTGTGAGTGTATATTCAAAAAATCAATGCATCTTTAATTTTTCTTAAATGCACGTCTGTTATTTCTGCCACTATTTAAAACTATATAAGGGGATGCACATATTGATATTTATTACATATAATTATAACGTATATTCTATGATAATTTGTATATATGATCCTATATACATCATATAATGATGATAGTGGAGAAAATATGAAAGCAAAAATATTCTACAACTGTGCTCTATTGCATTCATAAAAGGATGAAATCCTTTGTGTGATGAGATGTGTCTGACTTGTTAGTAGCTTTAGGAATTCTACATACAAAGAATTTCTTTCTTTGGATTTTCTTTACAGCAGGAAAATGTATATCTGAGTTTGGTTTTCTTCTTCTATGTAATATTCATGACATTCAGAAACTTGGAAGGGAAAAAAAATGGTCTGTTTCAAAATTCCAGGCAAGAACTGTTCTCCAAAATGATATATCTATTCTAACAAGAGATACAATGGTTATTTCTGCATGTAGTGGCATAGTAGAGCTAACAAAAGAGATTGGTATCTCTATCTTGTTTTTTTTTAAAAAAATTCATTCATGTCCTAAAATTTAGGTTGCATTCTGTTAAATTATTAAATCTATTTCAAAGTAGATACTGTGAACTTGAGAAGAGAGAATAAGTTCAGTGATATTCATGAAGTTTCTTTCTGTAGTGCACAAACACTTAATTTGAACAGATACAGCAGAGAAGAGATTCAACACTGTCGGGGGGGAGTGCTGAATACTGACTGGAATACATATTCATTCCTATTAAGACTTTACTAGTTTTAAAGAAGTCACTCAGAGGATGAATGTAGCAATTTTGGTTATTTAAATTGAAATGTATTGGTAGTCTGAATTTTAATGATACGTGACCCACAAAAAACTTTGAATAGTAATACAGTTTGGGGTTTTTTTTCCACGTAAATTTTACTTTAAAGCTTCCATGTAAGAGTTGCTACTGTTTATCTTGAGCATTACAGAGAAAATATTTTGGGTTATTTCTTGTGTTTTTTCAGGAGTGGGCTGAGAAGAGTTAATGAATATAACTTGACTTTAAGTTAGTCTATTCTTTTATTATTAATAATGTTGAGGTTTTAAAGTTAAAAATAAATGCTAAAAGCTTTGTAATTTTATATATTAAGATTCTTCTTTGTGCTTAAGAAAATGTGTATGTTCAATAATGGCTTTGGTTTATCTCTTTCTTTCATCTTAAAAGAGGTACACAAACCACAGATGCCTTTATGAAGTAATTGGAATTACCTCTTGAGTACAGAAGGTTTGCACTAAATTCACAGAAAAAGTATACTTGGATCCTTTAATACAGATAGATATATATATGTACTATACTGCAGTGTCTGTAGGCTGTGCATGCCACATTTCTCACATGTAGTGAATATTCCTTTGATTACACTAACAATAGAAATCTAAATGTAAAATGGGTAATTTCCTGTGAAGCTTAGCTGGTTTAAAATATTATCTACCTCTCCTGTGTACCCTACTCCTTTGCAGAACCTTCATTCTCAGGATGAAGAGGAAAATATGGTTTGTATCAGCACCACAGCTATGTTAGTTAAGTTTGCCATATAATAGCCAGGAGGAGCAGGCTATTTCACACTACTTGTGATGGAGCAGGCCTTTATTATGACCAAAAATAAATAAATGGGAATGATAGAAAGTGCAGGTCACATTTTGTGTAACAGGTTGTTGAAGCAAGATAATCTTCTCTTAACAACTTGAAGTTTTCCTTTTAAAATAGATTGTCAAAAAGCAAAGTGCATGTCAGAAACTATCCTAAGGCTATCAAACAAAAACCTTGTGTTTTATTTGTAAATAAGTATACCATATAATAGCCAAAAAATGTATACTAGAGTTTCTGGGAAAGTAAAACATCTGTTATTGGTTTTTATTTGCCTATAGTATCACCCTTGCTTTGTCAGTAGATCTCAGTATTAACTCAATGTTTATATAAAATAGTCTGCTATGATACCTCGTTAGTGAACAGAGAGGAGGCTATGATATTTTTATCACTGAAAAAGATATACATAGAGATAATTTTTAAAATCCACAGAGACATTTACAAGCTCTACAATAATATTTTTAGATATGAACTTAAAATCCACTGTAGGCAATAGTTCAATTAGACTATTCATAAAGAAGTATTTAAAGTTGAGAAAGGGTTGTCATGAAAGAAAAAGTGAAGTTGAGGAGGAATAAATAACATTCAGAAGCAAAAGATCTGTATACATACTGGTATTTCAGAAATGAATTATATTTAATTTGTATTTTTTAATATAAATACCTGTAAATAGGTATCTTTCTCATTCAGATATGAGGCCACTGGTTTTAATTGTATTTTTATAACACTGTCAGCACAACTTGCAGATCAGCTTTTTGTGCTGTTTACAGGCTATAAACTTTTGAGGGCAGAAAGAACCTGAGACATTTCGGTTACATTTCTGTTATAAGAAACTTCTATACTCATGCCATCTAAAACAGAATTACTTTTGCATTCATATAGCATTCTTCAGAATACTATTGATTATACATTAAAAGCATATTTTTTCCTATCAAATAACTCCTGCAAGCAACTTAAAGGACAGTCAGAATTTCTATAAAACTTGAAAAATGAGTCTGTTGAACATAATTTCCACCTCAACTCTCACTCCCAATTATTGCAGCTCTGTATATCATTCAGATGCTGCTTGAGACAATTACAGTATTCATTCTTTGCCTTTGTCTTTGAATGGCAAGGCCTGATGTGTTTCATTATCATTAAGGTCGTGTTCTAGTTTACTCCAAGCACTCTTTTGCCACTTGCCTTAGACACCAGAACATGATTAATGGTGTCAGATCCTGTTAACGTTTACATCATAACTGAAAGTGGATGTTACACTGAAGTGCAAATTAAAGACTGCTAAAATGCCTGCCACTAACAATTATGGTGGGGCAGTATAAAATTTCTCATTTGTTTCCAAAGGTCACATTAATAAAGCTGTGTGGCACATTATCATAAAGGGTGGACCCAGCTGTCTGTTTAGATTATGCTTAAGAGTCTGGTGTTTCTAAGGAAACTTTGCAAGGAGTGAATACATCCATTTTAACTAGTACTTTAAATGTGAGTAGTTATTATACCTTATTCTGAAGGGATCCAAACCAGAGGTTGCAGTCACTCAAATGTCTTGCTTTTTAATACATATGTATATGTATATTTATTTTAGAAATTTCTTTTTTAATCCTTAAATTTAAAATAGCTCCCCGAGACCTGAAAAGCTAATTCCTTAGATGAATGACCTGTAAAATAAACTGCATCAAATATTAAATATTTGTCAATATTTATCAAATATTAAAAATAGACCTATCCATATATATTCCTACATGACATATGTAAGAACAAGAAATTTAACTCTTTAAATAAAATAATCTAATTTTTTTATATTATATCAAAACAATGCATAGATATTTTATAGCTTAAAATTTAATTCAAGAAAATAAAATTTAAAATTATGTTTATATTGAATGTATATATTTATATGAATATATATATTCAAGTGATTAGTACAAAAAACATACAAAAATTTTTGATTATGCACTTGTGTACATCTTAGCAAATGAATATAGCTTTCTGCCCTTTCTAATAATAAAACTTCTGGTAACTTTTCAAAGTTGATTTTTAAATGCTTGCTGAAATGTAAAAATTAATTTATTATTAAAAAAGGTGGTGGTTTGGTTTATTTTCTTTTCTTTAAATATACATACCAGCATCCTGAGAAGAAAAAAGGAGACTTCTGATTTGGCAAGGAGTTGGCAGTAGAGTTACTAAGATATAGATCTGAATATACTGCTGAAGGAATTGAATTATTTTTTAGGGTTATGTTGAAAATAAGATTAAATATCATGGCATAGATTTAAAAAAAAAAATGGAATAAGATTTTTCCTATAATCAAGAAACAACAAAATAATAAAAAAGTTTATCAACTGTATGAGAACTTGAGTAACCAAAATGTTGTAAACCTCCCAGATGTTCATAATGTACCAAGAAGGTTTTCCTAACAGAGGTAGAGACATTCAAAAAAGTGTTGCATATGACACTTCTTAAACCTCACCTGGCATACCATATCTATGTCAGAATGTTCATGGTTTAGATTTAATTTAATTTTATCATAAGCAAATATGGAGAAGGGTTACTCAAGTGTTCAGACAGTATTTTTAAGTAAAACTCAAGAGCACAGTTTGTTTTTCCTAGCAGAATGGGATATGTGAAAGCATGTTGATAAAAATGCTTAAAAAAAGTGTTGAACTCCTGAAATGAAAAGTTAGGTAGATTACAATTATTTTAAGCAAGCAGTGCTCCTTGCATGCAGCAAGACATTTCTCCATGTGCAATTTTTTCCTCTTTGCATGAATTAATATGATGTTAAAAATGCTATGTGTGAGTGTGTGCAAATAGTAAAGTAAAAATTGAATGAAACCTGTTTCAGGAGGAATTTCCCTGGTTCTGTGAAACTATGGAGGAGATTTGGTGGTTTGACTGTAAACAAATTTATTTGAGTTCATGCGAAGTGATGCATTAATGAAAGAAAAACCTCAGGAAATTGCCTGAAAGAGATGGTACAAGGAGTGACTCAGCTTCTCTAAACTAGAGCAAGACTTCTCTTACCTGGAAGACCAATCTAAGATGTTCTGTTTATAGGGCAAGGTAAAATGTTACATTTTATGAGTTATGATAAAACTCTCTGGTATTTTTTGCCTTCACATTCCTGTGTAAAGATAACTTTATTTGTGCAGCGATGGCTGGATAATTTTCTCTAAAACCTTTTTTTCCCATGTTCTTTCCTACCTCTGCCCCATTTTGCTTAAGCTCTGTCTCCATTTTTCATACCAGCCATTTGTATCTTTCAAGATTTGGCGTGGCAGAAAGTAATCTGTGCTCTCAGGGGAGAAGATGTGTAAGGCTTAAAATGCAACCTCCCTTGACTATCCAAGAGTAGGATATGCCTTTGAACTTTCAAAGGTTTTTAGAGATTAAGTATTTGAAGTGACTTCTAGCTTTTTCCATAGTCATAGGGCACACAGTTTTCAGTTTCTGATTCTGAAAATGAGTGAACTTTATGGGTCTGAGTGAAAATAGTCAAGGTGAACATTCAGTTTGGATCTTGTCTTTACAGGCTTTTTTTTTGTAAATTGACCTATTTTTCCATCACCTTGGAGGGCCTGGTGAATCTTCAAGAAATACTTGTATTTTATTGATTAATAGGGATTCAAGTATTTTCTAATTTAAAAAATATTATCTGAAAACATAACAGGGTAAATTCTGACTGATTTTTAAAGATTTTTAAAATTTATATGATGTATAGATAACTGTCAGAAAAACTTTATCTTTTAAAATTCAAATAGTTGACAATAAGGTTTGCCAGATTTTGCTTTGCTTAGCTGTGGAAAGGATATCCATCTGGTGTCATTGCAATTACAATTACAACAAACTGTAATTCTGTGTGGCCCTGCTTAACTACATAAGTCGAGGCCTTTGGATGGTTAGGCAAAAGTTATTGATGAAAAAGCTGTTTATCAGAGTTTCCAGCCTGGGAAGGAAACACAGTGGGATAGATTTTTATCCATACACTCACCAGAATTTTCTTGCACAGGGGGTGGTTAAAAGGTAAATCTGTGGCTGATAAAGTAATGGCTGATTGTTGGTTAAGTAATCTAAGAGACTGGACTCGAATGGTTACACATCTAAAGACCATTCTGTAAGTGTCTTTGTATTTAATGGAAACCTGATAGAGTGGGATTCTTTCTTCTCTTCCTGCTTGCCGGACTTGGGAGCACTTAGAATTTATTTGCACACAGGATGCCCAGGCTACAAATTTTTGTTTCTCGAGCATTTGGTGTCCTAAGCATAGGCTTAGATTGCTATGCTGGCAGGATGTCAAAACAAAAATTCTCAATAATAAGGTTGAAATTACTCTCTATTTAAATTATGCACAAAACCCACAGATACAATTGGGAATACAGGCCCACTAGCAATAATCAGTCAAATCTTGATGTTTTCATTCTTTTAAAAGGCTATAAAAATCTATGGCAGTATTGCTTTAATGGACATTTAAGAAAACACTTCATTATCTCTAAAAAAAAAAAATCCAAGAATATTAAACCAAACATTTTTCTTAGCTTTTTAAAGTCTTGCATAGAGCTGATTAAATGAAGGCTCTCAGAAGGAAGCAAAGATTAGAGAATTTTAGCAAATAGAAAGGCATAAAAAATTCCAATTTTATTATAAGTGCCACCAAGTTTCTAATAAGCACACATTGATTCTTCTTCATAAAATATAAAAGCTGTGATTTTGTAGCTTTAAGGGTAACTGCCCACTAAAAATGGATTAGAAATGGAGGGGGAAAAACCCCAATAAAAACATTCTGCTATCATAATCATAATTTCTGTGCTCAAAGAATCATATATGTACATTGCACTCTGGTCTAATTAGTAGTAATCTGACCTTCTTTCCCAAGAAACATTGAAAAATCTTGTTACTCTTTGTAACTGACATCTCAAAATAAAAGCAGTGCATAGAGTTAGGAGTATCATAAATGAAATACATTGGCAGAAGTAATACAGAATGATGAAAGCTAAAGACAGTGTATTTATATTGCTTAAACATAGTCTTTCTAAGGTGCTTCAACATACTCCTGTGTAAATAGAAATTAATAAACTTATAGAAATATGTCTATATGTTCACAGACATACAATAAAAATATGTAGAAAGATCTCAGAACAGAACAGAAATGAGAATCTAGGGGGAAAAAAAAAGGTTTCTTGTGAGTCTTTAATAGACTTTAAATACATATTTTAAACACCCATTTTGAGGT
This sequence comes from Notiomystis cincta, assembly GCA_013398075.1. Classification (NCBI taxonomy): domain Eukaryota; kingdom Metazoa; phylum Chordata; class Aves; order Passeriformes; family Notiomystidae; genus Notiomystis; species Notiomystis cincta. The sequence continues at coordinate 426,169 of VZRX01015546.1, read as the reverse complement.
ATCATATCATCTACAGCAAGTGCAATAAAAGTATCAGGAAATGCTGAGCTTTTCCCCATTCATTTCTTTATTTCCACTTCAAATTGAAGTGTTGGATTAGGCAAAATTCGTTAAGTGTAATGTAGTTCAAGATTAGAACATACAAACTCAAATATACAGTATGACAGATATTTCTTATTTTAAATTTGAGGGTTTATGGTGTATTTGGGGAGGTTTTGGTAAAGCATGTCACATGACTGTGTGACTGTAGGCACTCATTCTGGATGAATGCTCTTTAAAGCATTAGCATTTTTCATAGGTGTGTATCCAGCACACTTGCTGGTCATACTAATTGCTGAATGTGCAAGGTGTGTGACCTGTTATCCTCTTGCCTTGTTTATTAAGGAAAAAAAGTCCTTTTATGTGCCCGTTTATCTTCATAAGCAGTCAATTGCAAATGCCATTTCTTCCTTTCCTCCTCTCTCTGGAGAGGTATTATGAGACATGAAACCTGTTTACTTTCTTTCAAGCTCTTCTGTACTGACTGAGAATGCCCTTTTCCACATATCTACTTTATTCTTGCAGTTGTGGCAGACGCTCAGAGTTTAGGGGAATCATAAATGCAGGCAAGCTAGAGGCTTGCCATGCGGAGCATGAAGGTCAGTGCTGTTTCCCACACTGGGATTGCAGTGTCTCATCAGACACCTTAGCAATCTGATCTAGTTGCTATCAGAAAAGTCAATATTTGCATTTTGTTGAATATGCATGCCCGCCAGTGTTTGGAGAAAGGGTTATTTGGTATCTGTGCTTGTATGATTATCTTGTTTGCATTCACAAGATACTATCTGCAAATCCTCTAATGATTCAAAGACAACGTTGTATGAAGTCATTTCATTATTAGGATTAATTCATTGCTATTCTAAATTAAACAGGCTTAGCATTTTTTTTCCTTTAATTTCAGACAGGACACTGGAAGGACAACTTGAAAAAAAATGTCAAAAAATGCTTTAACTCATGGAATGTGAGGTGTAGACAGAGAAGACATTTTAGCTCATGTTATGTCTGCATATCACTTTTTAAAGAACTTTTGAATTGCATTGGTTACTGAGAAACATTCGTTTGCATGCAAACTGTAGTGCAAAATAGATTACTGATTTTTAAATGGTCTAAAAATTAAGTGATGGAATTAAAAAAACAGCTAATTTGATTATGAGGATTTTCTTAACTAATGTGCAATTACCTTTTGCAGGCCACAGAGTCAAAAACATTCTCTGCTGGTAGATCCTTAAATACATATATTGAATTTGATTGACTTCAGTAGGATTCTGCAGGTGTGCTTGATTTTGATGTCAGACAGAGACTGAAATCAGAGCACATAATTCTGAAAAATTTAAAATGCAGAAAAAAATCCTTTTCAGAATACCATCAAAGTATCTTAGCAATACATTTACAAAATTGCTCCCTTATGTTTTGGGAAATATTGGGCAGAGATCAGTCATTTAGTAATTTGTGTATCTTTTCAGAGTATTTCAGTTCATGAAAATGGTCTTACTTTCTTCTCACAGAAAAATTCTAAATTCGTTAATTAAATTGAGGTAGAAGAGTTGGGTTGTGCTTAGCACAAAAACAGGGACCAAAAAATCTTTCCATCTTCCAGCAGCAGGTGGAAACAATGCATTTTAAAGTTTTCTTTTGAAGGGAATACTCTTTTGTCAAACATAATTTTGACCAGCCAATTTTAATCGTGCCTCTGGTCATCAAAGACAGGATCTGTAGAAGATGGAGCTGGAAATCAGAGCAACCAGGAAAGTGTTTTAAGGTAGTAAAAGAGAGACCTGACCACCAGTGAGCCAATTTAGTTAATTATGTCTTAATTTTTCCTTGGTCTTTGTGCTGGTTTGAAAACAAACCACTGAGAGAGTCTAAGTCAGAAATACAATTTAATAGAAAAAGAAAATAAATAAATGAAATAGCATGAAAAAGGAACCACTGACAGAGTCAGAATACAACCTGGCACCCTGTCAGTCAGGGTGTTGGTACCAGTCCAGATGAAAGTGGTCTTGTTGAAAGTGGTGATCCTGAAGACAAGGTCTGGTCTCCACCAGAAGATCCAGCAGTAGCTCTTCTCCTCTGGGAATCCAGCAGGCAAGGGCTCCCCGAGGTGTTTGAAAGTCCAGCTTATATCCAGGATGGAATGCTTGGTCCCTCCCCCTGGGCCGAGCATCTCACAATGGGATAATGTGTGGAACTCGATGGCCCATTAACAGAAGAGATCCCCTAAAGGGAGGATGGGTCATGGGGGAGATAAAGAACCCTGCCCCACCTGGCTTCAATAGCCAGCCCATTAACAGAAGACAGTCCAGAGGGAGGAGACAAGGAACACCACCCCACCTGGTTCAATAGCTCATGAAGATGGTGATAGAATACAGTGCAACCCAGGACAGTCTTTGACTAGGACATGTGAGCTCTAGTGAGCTTTACATCGAGTGGGTGAATCACATTTTGTGTACAAAGAAAGCTAACAGACACCTAAATATTTATTCTATCCTGAATATTTTCTAACTTGATATGGTGTAGAGGCCCAGAGAAGCTGATTTTAGTTGCAGGGTGGATTGTGGTAATGCTACTTTGTGAAATGTAAGATTGTCCTTTTAACAAATAGAGAGGAAAGCTTTTCTATAACTCAGTGAGCAGGAGAACCTGGGGGCTAAATATTTTTCTAAATAAAAAATAAACAATAGCAGTTATTCAGTCACATCATACAACAGCACAAACTGCAAGAATAGTCTTAAATTTAAAACTGTCTATAGGATGCACATCCTGTAATTTTGAAGGAGTACTCATGCCATATTAATATTTTGTTCTATCAAAGTTATGGAGCATATATGCAATACACCCAGCTACTGAAAATGACCTTTATTTGCAGTATCTGTATGCCATCAGTTATTAGTGTTTCTTTTATTCCCAAGAACTCTGTGGGATAAGATAGGCCTTTCAGAAGCAGGAACTGAAGTTAATATTGCATGAATTGAATTTGTTAGAGCCTTTAGTCTGTTAGTTTTTCCACAGAGGTTCATGATCAAGAGCTTGAACTACACATTGTATTCATTTCAATGCCAGGGCTTTTGTATTGATTTCTGAAACTTTGTCACGTCATGTGTAAAACAGAAACTGAACGCCAGTTTCACAATGGAAAATCAGAAATATTTTAGATATGTAGAATTTTTCCACTCAGCTTTACAAAGCACACAGAAATGCCTTAATTTTGGTGCATTCCTCTCATAACTATTTTCTCTAATACTACTAATTATTCCATAGTTTCATAATATTTTCTTCCATGGGGGTTTCTGCTTAATTCTATTTTGTTGTCCCGAGAGCAAGAGAACAGGATATGTCTTGTTCTCTTTTTGTTCACCTTTTACATTTTGACATGTTTTTCTGGAGTTAGAAAGAATGTCATCTTGAACAATATCAGACTGATTTTTTGGCTGTTGGGTCGAAAATATTTGGCTACTCCTATACTAAATAAATAAGCAGCAAATGATAAATAATGGAGCAGTCATTTCCTTCTACTAAATAATGAAATTCATATAATGAAAAAATAAACCATTCTCTTTTATCTGAAAAATTGATAACTAGTTTGTAGGCTTTACATTATTCAGATAAGAGAAAATATGCAATACATTTGGATTTGATCTGCTTCTTCCCTTCAGCTCTACGACTACAAGGTTTAGCAGAATCTGTTTTATCTGCTCACTTCTAACCCAGAAACATATATGTTACAAATCAGGTATTAGAAAAATCAAAGTGTATTTTTTGGCTTTCAATGGAATAACAGTTTTTGATTAACTTTGTGCTTAAAAGATAGTCTAAATAATAACTGGTATTTCTTCAAAGATAAAAATATATTGGCTAATTGCTTGGTACTAAAAATATATTTTCTGCTTGTATTTTAATAAGAGATCTCTAATTAATATGTGACATAACACTACCTACCTTTTCAGTAGTAATTGTTTACAAAATTAATGTTACCTTGATTCCAGTTTGCATGTATCACCATATGCTGGTTTTGACAAAGAGCCATGTGTTTGACATGCAAATTTCCATACAAATGTCTTAAAGGGATATCAAAATGCTTGAATTTCTCTTTTATAGTAGTAGTGTTTAAAATAATATGCTGTGTGTGCTTTAGTTGTGAGTTTCAAGATGGAATTTTGACTGAGCTTTTTCAGCGTGGTGTTATCACACTGAGGAGACTTGGCATAAATTATACAGTGCAGCAAAAATGTGTTTTGTATTTCTGTTGTTCACATTTCATATATGTTTTTAGAACTTCAAAAGTCATTTTATTGCCAAAATGGTTGCAGCTTATTCAAAATGACACAAATTTCTGGATGAACCTATGAGCTAAAATTGGTAGCACTTCTACCTTTTTGATAGATGTGTATTTTTTCCTATATAAGTAATAATTTTGTTAATCTAAAATCCAAGGAAAAATGAATATAAATGAAAATTGGTCCATTGCAGTGAAGATCTTGTGCTGTGAGAAATGCAGAACCTCATAATTATATGCCAAGCGAGCAAACTTTCTTTTCCTTTCCTTTCTTTATTTCTCTTTTCTTTAATAATTTATAAAGTTTAGAACAGTACTATGAAAATTCTGTTTAAAATAATTGAATAAAAGCCCTTAAATCCAAGCAACCTTTTGTGTTTGAATGTAATAAAGAGACCCTAGAAAACTTTTCTGGTTTTTTTTTTGACACCCTTTTTAACAGTTGTGAAAAGTTTAAAAGTTTTAACAGCTTATTAACAGACTAACAAAATAAATGTTTGAAAAGATACTCAAGTTAAGAGAATAATGCATTTGAATTTAATTATTTAACTTGGTTTTCTGAGCTTATTGTTTGGACACATAAATTTTATATTGAATAAAATTATCTCAACATTAAGGGAGTGGGAAGCTTTTAAAGAGAAATTTGAATGTGTAGAATCTACTTTTTGGATGCTAAATGACTGGTGAACTTACACCCCTATTGACACTGTTGAAAAGACAGTTTTATGCTGTTTAATGCTTCTGACAAAGTGTTACAAATCAAAAAGACACTAAATGACATGGAAACATGATTTTTAATAGATGAGACCAAGGTTACAGGATTGCATTCCTTAGGAGACTTAAGCAAAATCAGCTTCCCATAAATGGGCAAGAGATTTAAAGGGGAGATATAATTTATGTGGAAGCTTTCTGAGGAAAACTGTGCATATATATTTTCAAGCATCTACATAAGGGTTAACCTGATGTTTATATTCTTTGTGTGTAAAACCTATTAAGAAAAAGAAAGTATCTTCCTTTGCTGCAACATTTCAAAAGCAAAAGCTAAGATCTAAATTCCTAGTGGGGGGAAGTTATCAATGATGCCCCATGAAATTTTTATCTGTAACACTCAATTTTTAAAATCTCCATAACAGCACTGAGCAAATAATGTGGTTTAGATCTATTTTGCCACCTTGTGTAGCTTAACTTTTCAAAGGCTTCCAGAAAAGACCTAATAACAAAAGCTAAATTTTCTTTGAGCTAAAACTGTGTGTGTGTACAAATTACAGTACATACCAGTAACAGAGTATAATATGCAGTACAGATTTATTTATATATCTTAAAAATAGAACCAGGCTTATGAAAAAATTTACTTAAAATTACAATAGGACATCAGGTAGTCATTACAGTTATTTTTGTGAATTTGGAAAAAGACTAATATCTTTTTCACTACAATAGTTGTTTGAGTGAAAAATCTTTCCAGTTTGGCTGGGCTTGAAATATTTTCATGTCTTTGATTTATGATGTCAAAATACAGCAGCCAGTTTAGGAGCATCAGTGAGAGACCAAAAATTTTTGATAGGATAAAACATCAGTAAGATAGATAAGTGCCTTTCAGAATTGTAAACCATCCACAGTTAAGTAAACATCTGATTAATCTCCTTGGGAAAGGTTACTTTTATGGTTGTAATTAAAAATTAAATGAATTTGATTATGTATTCTGGCAAGAAAAAACATAAATTCGAGCCTATAAATGGCTATAGTTGCAGGTTTTGAGTAGCTTACTCAGCAAGACTTGCCATCCTCATCCCTGACCCACACTGGGCAGGAGTCTCTCTCTGAAATGAAGGTTATGCTCTTATGTTTGTCATGTAGAGCTTAATTTGCTCTTCTAGGATGTGAAAGATTAAGTTTTAGTCAGATCTTACTGATTTTACTATTGAAGTTAGTTCATAACACTGTTAAACACGATGGGCAAGGCTGTGGGAGACAATGTGACCCTGTACTTTAGCAGATACATTTTTTTTTTCTAACTCAACCTTAGATAACTTATTTGCCAACAAGGTCTGATCAGAACATACTCTAAAATCTATGATGTTGAGATCAAGAGGTACCTACAAATATTTTGTTGTAGTGGCTGCTGTCCTGTACTCTTAAAAAAATACCATGAAAGAGCAACAAAAAGTATTTTAGTCAGCAGAGCAGCCCCTGAGCTTCCTTCATACACGAGCTGCCACGATTAATTTAATTCCTCTAGCCTAATAACTCTTGAAGGCTAGCTCATTCGGCTGATGCAGGTGATAATCAAGGTATAGCATTCCACATGTATCTGTGTACTGAAGATTCCCTCATTCATGAATGATTTAACATCTGTATTAGAATCTAATAGTCAAAATGAAGAAATTAGTTTTAGGCCATGCAGTGCTCTTCTGTAGCTACTTCATGCTCCAAGGATTCTACTAAAGTTACAGACTTTCTGTATCTTTATTTTTGGCAGTAAATAACCATACCTATTTTACATGAAGCACATCAACCCAAATTTTTATAGAGAAATCTTATATCTCTGAAGAAATAATATGGCTGCACAGACCTTGACTGTACATCTTTAATCTCCTCTAGAGCTTTAATCTGAGGACTTCTGTACTTTTTTTCTGTCAGCTTTTCTCATGCTATCTCCTTATATATAGAATATACAAATGCACCCTACTAACTTATATATACAATGTAGGTAACAAGTCATATTCTTCTGTACCTAAGAGGTATTTTGGTGGTTTGGTAGCAGAATTTTTGAACTGGAGAGCTAGCCCCAGTATGAGATTACATTTGTAATCCTTGCTTGCATTAATGGAGTCCAGACTTTTGTCTCAGAGGAAACCATTAAAACATTTACGAACCACTAATCTGTTTGGGGATTTTCTATTGTTTATCTAGGGCAAGTCTACTGGGTGGCAATTCTATTTAATATTTCCTTATTTGGAGGAGATTATGTGAAGATATACAGAACAAAAATAGTATACAAGATAGAAATAAATCATTAAAAAGATCAAACTAGTGTAAATGAACCCACATGGAGCCAAAAGCTGGTGTGGTCTCATGCTTATTATTCAGAAATAAAAATTAAAAAAAAAAAAAAAGCCAGAAAAGTGATCTAAAAAATCTAGGTTTGATCTTGAGGAAGATATCTCTAGTTATTTTAAATTGTCTTACTTGACTCAGCTGAACATGGTTGATATGTCTAATTACAATAGAAAATACCTGAGCTATTATTAAACATTTATATTACAGGTTTAGATGCCTGTGAATGGTAAAATTTATATTATTTGGTGGCATTATTTATAATTTTCCCTGGGGATGACTAGCTTCAGCTTGAAAGGAAAAAAAGAGAAATATTGGAAATTTAGGAACATGAACAACAGATGTTAAAAAACTTAGGTAATCAAGACTATGTTCTTAAGGTATTACATTTTCACTGAATCTAGTGTTCAATCTGCAAGTGAATGTGCAAGAGAAGAACTAGATTTATGCCAATAGGCAGGAAGATGATTGCATTCATATTGGGGTTGCCTAACGTGACAAACAGCCTTCAACTTTAAGAAATGAATCTCGTATTTGTTTATTTTTCATTTCTGTAGCAGGAATCTATTTCAATATTTCTGTTGTTTTGGAATGTGGCACTCTGATAGAGAAGAGAGGCAATTTTTATGTGTCCCCAAACCATCTATGATTCAAATTGGAATTCTACTGGAAGACAATAGAACTCAGGCTGATCACAGTTTGAATTCTGATGTGAACTTCTCTGTTAAAAATCAGGCAACAAGTCTGTATCAGTATGTTTCTTTCAGAGTTTATTTTTCTGTATGAAGTGCATTTAAATATACCAAAAAAAAACTCCAAAACAACACAATTGTCAACTGCATAGAGGACACAGGCAAGGGAGGAAAGATCCAGAAAATTCAAGACGTTCTCATAGGTACAATAGTGATATTGGCACAAAGCAGTGCCAAGAGTCTAATAATAAGGAACTTGTATTCTGAATATTTGCATTCTGTCTCAGGTGTTATAAATATTACTGCATTTCTAGCAATTTATCATTATGTTCTTGACTTTAGGGAGACAGCTATAAGAAATGAAAAACAATTGTTTTCAGAGCATATAACGTATGATAGTTTGGTGAATGCAGAGCTTCTAAGCACAGTGAGGGGTATGCTCCTGTTGGCTTAACTCTGACCTCATACCTTAGAGAACTTGGCTTCTGAAGCATATCTATAATGCATATATAATACCTATAGGTGTCAGAAGTTTTAGTAGTATGAAAAACAGTGGGAAAAATTGAAGATCTGAGAACAGTGATTTTCTTTCCAAATCTCATTTTATATAATTTCTTATAGCTAAAATCGTATTGGATATTGTGCAAAAAATAGCAACTTTCATTTTAATAGTTAATATGTGTTTATATGGTACTAATTACCTTTCTTTTTTCTGAGAGCTGGTCACATTATCCACCAAAATAGGATAGAACTTTCTATGCCACATTTTCTAGTTAACAGAATTTTTATGCTTTATCTGCTATGCTAGAAGTCATTTTCCTTCCATTCCCATCTATCTACACTGTCCATACAAGATAAAATTATTTGAGAGGCATATGCCTTGAGTGTCAGTGCTGTTTGTTTTTTTTTTATATGATTTTTTTCCTTAAACATAGTGAAAATGTGAGTAAACTGTATCATGAAAAGTACATATGCTTAAAACTAAATGAGATAAAACCACAAAAGAAGAAAAAAAACCAGTTTTTGCATTATCTCCTTACTGCAGAAAAAAAATTTTGGTTTATTTTAAAGTCCCTGAAACTTGAGAATTAGAGCTTCCTTAACACATACTGGGATTTCTCTAGGTGAGTTTTCAACACAAGTATGAGCTCAGTATTCCTAGTTAGGGCACTTTAAATAATGAATTGCAGCCCATCGAAGGAAACATTCTCATTTCCAATATCCACTGAGCCTTTGTGTAGCAGTAGTCATTCCAAGGTGCCATGCAGCAAAAATTTATCCTCATTAGTAGGAGCAAAAGAAGCTTGTGCTCCTCAGTAACATGGCTACTGTGATGCTGATGGTGATTTACTTGAAATGTTCACTGCACTCGTGCATCTCGCAGCTATAGGCAGCAGTCTGAAAAGTCTGTCTGCTACCAAATTTTCTAGGCTCTGAAAAAAAAAGAAAAGAAAATTAAGAATGAAAGGAGGGAAAACAAAGCAAGTGGTATTTTTTTCACCTCACTGAAACAATATTTTAGCTGTAACCTGTGTTCTGTCATTTACCCTGCTAACTCTGGATGTGCTTCCATGTCTTTGTGTATGTAAGGTGTTAATTCCACTGTGATTATAGATCAGAGATACACCCCTAAGCCTGGTTATCATAGGATCACCGAGGAAAATGAACACTTCCAGTCCTGAGGAGAAACTGCAAAGATTGGGAGTGTTTTATGTTGGTGTGCTGAGGAATCTGAAGATGGGATGAAGGAGATTTCAGGCTGGCACATGACTTTTAGTGCAGCTTTCAGCAAATTTAACCTATCTGCAATTTTAGGCTTTGAAAGTTTGATGTCAACGTTTAGAACATGAACACTTCATGTTCTTCCACTGCCATATTAACATATATAATATGAACATAGACACAGAAGTCATCTGTGATCCCAGTACAAGTTACAGACAGAAATTAATTTTAAGAGGATTGCACATTTAAGAGGATTGTATTTTTGTAGCTCTGACCTTCTCACACTTGAAGTGAGCAAGTGTACAAATGTTTATAACATTTAAGAATTTATTTTTAATACGGAACTTAGGGCTATTTAAAAATAGTTGCAGGTGATGGATTTTAAGAAAAATGACAAGGAAATTTATGCACTAGTGAACACAGGTGACAGACAAATAGGCAAACAAACCCAGTGACAATGTTATCCTCAACTCATCTTGCATTTATAAAATGCTGACTGCCCTTGATGACTACAGTGAAATTATTTAATAGCATCAGGAATGTGTTTACTTACAAGATGGCTTATTGACCTAGCACAGGGAGTTTAACTGCTGGATGAATTTTAGGTAACATTAAAATTATTTTGAAATGCTCTCAGTCTAATAAAACTCCTAATGATTATTCTACTTCATATAAGTTCTTTTCTTAACTTAATTATCAGCTCTGTCCGAAGGTAAATTAAGTACTTCCTATTCAGTACATAGCTAACTTTTTATTAGCTGCCATTTTATTCCTTATATTTTTCTTTTTCTTCTTTTATAGTCTGGGTTCTTTAGGAAAGGAAGTTTATAGAGTCATCTAGGTCATCTTTTCCTTTTTTTCTCCTGTCAGTCCCCTCATAATAATTTTTTAAGTGTATTGACCAGGTCAAGCCAACTTGGAAACAGAAATTCTAATTTTAGAAATACATTCTACCATATTTGTCCTAGTCAATAACTTTGCAAAATTAACTGCTTAATTAGTATCTCACATAGAGAAAAGAAGATGTTTTCAATATGTGCTGCACATAAGTAATGTCAGGCTAACCTCTGTATACATGCTGGCATGTCACTTGGTTTGTCTATTTGGTCTGTTCACCATGGACTCTAGTATCTGGGACCATGTTATAGGAGACATGGATTTACTGTAAAAAATGAGAAGATTTTGGTGCAAGGAAAAGTAAAATGCAAAGGCAGTTCTGAGAGACAAAAGACAGAAATCTGTGAGAAAACAAGTTTCATTAGGCTGATGGCTCAAAGAGCAATCTGTAGTCTTTATTTTTAATTCTTACTAGTTATAGCCAAATGATTGTCATGTCCTCAATAAGAAAATTATGTAAGTTCATAAAAGAGATTGAAGAAAGCAAAGTGGATCATAAACATTTTTCTGCAGAGGGAAAACTGAGTGTCTTCCATAGAAACCACCTCAGATGCGGTGTAAAGGGTACTCAGGATTTAAACAGAAAAGCGTCTGAGACATTGAATCTTAACCCTTATGCAAGTAGATATGTGAACTTTAACACTCAGTTTTGTTCATATATCTCAGGACTGAATCTTGTGGGCTTTGAACATCTGATTCAAATCAGTCATTAGCCAGCAGCAGATAATATGCTTGTCTTTCCTCTTTGGCTTTCACCTCTACCTTGGAGCAATGGGTGGCCTGCATGGATAGTTTTCAGTTGATGCACAAAGTGGTGGGAATTGCTTTGTTTCACTGCAGTGACCAGGAGAGTGTTTAGAGGAATAAGTTTGCATTTATGTGGCTTAAATCTGCCTTCTGACTGATTTATCATAAATGGAGCTTGGCTCTATTAAATAAATTTTATAGAAAGTCATCCCATGCAAGTTTGCATACAGTGACTTTGTAATAACACTACATTGTTTATGAAGCATCACTATTATTCTGTGGTGTGAATATGTTGTTTATAGGAGAACTGCTATGTAAAAAACAGCTCCAGTCATATGGTATTCTGTGGGGAACAAAACTATTACAATTTCTTTTTAGCTTTACTAGAATTATCCTTGGCTGGGTGAGGACATTGTGCACTTTTAAAAAGCTTTGTCTCAGAATAAATAGCAAGGGATTCAGAAGATATAATTATTTAAAGCTGGAGTAGTAGAAATGGAAAAAAATGGAAAAGAAAGAAGTTCTAGGTCCTGTACTTTAGGAGTAACGAGACAAAATTCTGTTCTAAAGTGTTGCAAATAATAGTAGGGAAGAGAGATGTGCATGAGTATTAGTGCAGAATGAATAGTATTCATCATTTTCCTTCTCTGAAATTACACCAGAAAGAATCCTCATTTCACGCCATGAGGATGGAAGAGATGAGGTCTCTGAACAGATTATGAGACTTCTGTACTCTGCTATGTGTTGTCAGATTTTTATACAGTTAAATCGTAACTCCAGGTGGGTTAAGAAGCTTTATACTACTGAGCAACATTACTGTGAATGGTATTGATGAAAAGCAAGCTGTGAAAGGAACTTTTTTACTTTACAGTACAGTACTGCACTATATCAGAGACATATGGGGAAGATTTTCCCAATATGGGTAAAATCGAAAGTATAATCAAGCTTGGACAAATTTTTGACTGAAGCTGATGGTCCTCTTCTGTTTCAGAAGTGAATCAAAATTTTATAGTGACAGTGAATTGAGACTTCTCAGAATTGCAGTTTGTTCAGAGCTGAGGGGCTTTTTACCCTCAGTAAATTTTATTGCCTTCAAGTATTTGAAATGTGAACTGTTTTAGTATCCTGTGCCCTCAGCAAAAATCAGGCTACTGTCTCTTACAGTCTCAACTGCTTTACCTGGTCAATTTTTTCAAATGAATATCTTCCCATGGAGAATTTTTTCAAGCAAATTTATATTTTCTAATAAAAATCTACATTACATTACCTGATTCTTGCTAGAACAGTGTTTCCAGTCAGCTTTATTCCATATGATCGTTATTCTCTCAGTATTCTGAGCATCAAAATGTTTACTAATGCATTTTAAACTCATCTGTGACCCTGAAGTGTACTGAATAGTAAAGAAAGCAGCTGAGATGACTTTTGCTTTCTTTTGTGATTTTATCACATGCAGGAAAACTTGCAGTGTGACTTGAAAATCTGAAGGTTAAGTTCTCTCTAGCAGAAAACTGTATTTATCCTTGTGTGTTCACCAGGATTCTTTATTCCTTAATAATTATTTAATTTCCTTTGATTTTATAAAATACTTGCCAAAAGCATAAAACAGCATAAGGATTTTTGGTAATGTTCTTTATCAGAATGCCTATGAAAAGGAAGAGGTGATTTTTAGACAGAGTTAAGTTATTCCTTCGTGTTGTAGAGTGCAATATGTATTTCATTACAAGTTCAATTTTGATTTTTTGGAATCACTTGTTGTATATTACATAAACCTGATTTTTTAAGAATCCTGGCAAACACAGCATGAGAACAACTGCATTACTGCCAAATATTTTTTATGTGACAGGTTGACTTTCTCTAATGAAATATTTAGCTTTACTATTAGGGATGTGCTTGAGCTTTTTTAAATAACACACTATATTATTCCTCACCTTTTCAGTTCCTTATCTTTTTAGATCAGTTTCTTATATTCTTCATATGGAGCAGTTGCTAATTTTATTAACAGTTACTCTAAAGTTTACCTCTTATATAGAATGCATAGAATTATTTACAGGATTATCATACCATGTATGGAGGAACATGGTAAAAAGTGTTAGCAACACCTTGTAGACAACTTACAACTATTTTACTTTGGTTTTAATCTTTAGATATTATTTATATTTAACCTCTAGGTAGCTTTGGCATGCTGAAGGCAGCATAAAAACCACTATTATTCAGAGATTGGATTTGCTTGATGAACATACCAACTAATAAAAGCTGGTGAAATATGATGTTTCCTCTTGTCTGGTTTAAAGAAGAATCTATGAGGAGAAGGCCCTAATCTGCACAAGAATGATTTAGATATTACTGTGGGGAGTTGGGGGTTTTATAATGCTAAAATATCACTTAACTTTTTTTTCTAGTTTTGTTACATCACAAAGGTACAGCAGCATTTTATATCCAAGCACAAAGTGTTGGAATTCTGTACTCAATCATCAAAAATGTGAAAAGATTTTAGATCTTCTCTGTAGTGACAGAAGCACTGGATTTATTTGAAATTCCTTTGATATGCCCACGAGTCCATTTGTATCATTTTAGTCTAATATTTTGATTTCAAAATGATTATTTAATTAGGATGATCTTTTGATCAAAATTTGAATGCTATTTGTGAAAAGAAAGTGAACTGGGTCTGCAGTAGGAGTATATGTAGTGGTGGATGCACCCTTCTTTTGCACAGTCCTTGTGTCTCACATGACAGATTTTGTGTGGAGATTTTTGGCAACCAACTGACTCTTCTTCTTGAACTGGAATAGATGAGCAATGAAACCTCTCCTCAAATTTTTGCCCCTTTCATAGAAACAAAGATCTCTATGCAAAATCTGCTCACTGCTTCTTGAGGGGATTTTTGCGTTCTGTAGATTTAAAAATGCCTTTATTCTCAGGAAATATTTAATGATCAGTGGTTTGTGCTTTGTCCATGATAACTGTTGACATTAATGTGGTCTTGATGTTGTTTTGCAATGTTCCTTTTGATGCCTCAGAAATATTCCACTTGAAAAAGAAACTGAATCTGCTTGTAACTTAAATGTATAAATACACAGTTTAAAAGAGAGTTTTGTACAGAGAAACAGTAATTTTTATTAAGCTTGAATGTTCCCTCTTCACTATGAACAAATTATTTGACTCATGTCCAGATCATCAGCTCATTCTGAAAGTACGCTTCTTTCAAACAAATCCATAAGTATCCTTTGTTACACAGCACATTTTAATTTTTGGAGTTGTGATGGTCTGTTTCTCATTTCCATATAATTCATAGTAGAAAGGAAAGAAAGTTTTTGGAGGAAAGAAAAAGGAAATGTTAGGCCAGAACACCTTATTTCCCCCAAAAGATCCACTATCTATTTTTCCAACTATAAGCAGCTTTTTCTTGAGGAATGAGAGGGAAATAATTTCTTTTTACTGTACTACATTTCCATTTTATTTTTCAGAGAGTATAGCAGTATTAGGAAAAGCAATCAAAGAGTTCCAGAATGACATCTTACTTTTTCTATTACAGAGTACAATGCAAGTGTCCTTTGCTCTTTATGCTTCCCTGTTTAAGCACAAGCTATGTGTATTATAACATTCTTGAAAAATAGCTGTCAATAACAGCTCTTTTCACCTCATGTACTTTCCTTTGTTTTCTCTTCTTCAGAATTGTACACATTGCTATATATTTTGTACTCAGAACACAGTGCATGTCAATATTTCATAAATTCAGTTGTGTAATAGCTTGGAATTCACAGTTTATAAAACAGTTAGATATGTATACCAACACAGGGATACAGAGTTATATGCCTGATGATAGATGTTATCAGACCTATTCATAAAATGCATTTTTTGAATTTAGCCTCAGATTTTGTTGATATTTATCCTTGAAATTCTGTGTCAGCACCAGCATTAAAGTAAATCTATTTTTTAATGCTATTTGAGTTCATTTTATGAGACATTATCTAAGATGAATTATGCATTATTTTATGCATGCTTGCAATGCTGTCTTTTAGAGTTTAGATTTCACTTTAGATTTCATTTTATTTCATTTCATAGTTTTATTTAACACTTGAATTGTCATGGCCTTGGGGTATTCTACTGTTTTCTACTTCAGCTTAGGGTCTATAGGCCTTCTATTTTCCTCCCATTTCTTCATAGGCCTGTAACATTTACTTTTTCTGCTTTGTTTTTACATCTGTTCTTCAGGGAAACTACTTTTTCAACAAGATTGTTTCAGAATAGTTCAACAATAGTAAAGAAAAATAAACAGTGAGTTTGTTTAGATTACTGTTTTCTAATGTTGCTCTTATTCTAGAGGGAATGTAGAAATGATAGTCTTTTTGCACATTCCAGTCCTAGTCACTAGTGTTTCTTTTAAGAACTACCATGCTTGAGGGAATTCATCTTGCTCACAAAATACCATGAGCCCAAGAAACAATTCCTACTGCTATCTCCAAATCTCTTATGATTACTTTTTCTTTTTTTTTTTTTTAAACTTGGTGTAGGAATTCAGGCTATTCAAGGCCCAGAATTTACATCTGACTGAATGAATGCCAAATTGGATTTTCATGGAATGTATTAGGGAAGCTGTGTAAAATAAGGCTCTTGTGGAGAAGCAGTAAAGAACACACATCCTTGTTTTATTTTACACTGGATATTTTATTTATTTATTTATTTGTTTGTTTGTTTGTTTGTTTGTTTTGGTACTGAAGAGGAAACCCCTATAGTTCCGTACAAGGCTTCTGGGGTTTATTTTGTTTTGAAAACAAGTTACTTTATTTAGCTTTCTCATTTTCTTAGAAAAATCAGAAATTGAACTGTTTTCTGCCTGATCGCTTAATTCTCAAATCAAGTCCACACAGAACCTTTGAATGATACAAATCAAAGTGGAGAGTTCAATACAAACCTGACAGATAAATGTTTCAAATAACACCAGGTTAAAATATGAATGGTTGATATTTTGGTCTTCAATTATTTCCCCTTTCTTATGTTTAAGTTATTGGCAAAGGAATGGTATGTCATATGCATAGAAGGATATTCTTACCATTGGAAAACATTTTCAATAACTTGGGATGCAAAACAAGTCATGGTGGACATGCAGATTATTAACACATTTGAGATCATAACACAGATATGTCTCTTTTCCAAATGCTTTGGCTGAATTAAGTAAACAAAAGAAACCTGAAGATCTACTTTTTTTAGCTGTGAACTTAGGAACCAACATCACATGCTTAAAATCTTTCATTAATTTTTTTTCTGTCTTTGTGTCTTCTATCAAACCTAAGTTCATGACTGGAAAACTGTCTTCCCATGGCTTCTCCCAGGAAGTGGTAGTGTCACCATACCTGAAAGTGTTCAAAAAACATGTAGATGTGGCCCTTGGGGACATGGTTTATTGGTGAAGATGGCACTTTGGGGTTAACAGTTGGACTCAGTTTCTAACCTTAATGATTCTATACCAAATTGATTTTTAAAAGCATTACACTGACTGTTTTTTCTAAGCTGGTGATTATCCCTCTAGAAGTCTAAACTAGATTGAAGATTCTTCCTCCCTCTAACATACGGGAATAAAGAAAATAAACTGAAGGTAGCCAGAATTATCTTAAGTATTGATTCAGATGTGAGAATAGGAGCATGGCCCTTGACCATTAGAGTCTAGGGACTGAAATGAAAATTGGGAAAAAAAGTAATACTTCATTCATCTGCTGTTTCTTATGGTGTGTATTGTCTTTTAAAGATGTCTGTTGGATATTTTTATGAGATTACACATTATTTTAAAATAAAAAACACTATAAAATCCCTGAGAAATTGTCAAGGAAGATGTTTCCTTTTGATTAAAACACAATATTAATAGGTAATAATTAAGTTAGAAAAATCACTCTATTTACTAAACACTTTTTGGTCAGTTGTTTTGTAATATATTTGTTCCATTATGAACTTACCTCACTCTCTGTAGTGTTTAAGAATCTGCTGTTCACCATGCAAGAATTCAAAGAACACAGTTAATTCATGCTATACTTTCATATCAGTGGAGATTTAATATCACTATTTATTAATGTCTCTACTGAAAAGTGGTATTTCCTTGATTTCAGTAAAAAGAAAATATAGAGATACAAAAAACTCTTCAGCATGACTTCTCATTTTTACAGTACTCAAAAGCCAAAATAAAATGGCAAATAATTCACTTACAGGAGGGAAAAAAGGAACTGAAACAAACCAAATAAAACCCAGACCTTGAACGTCTGAAGAGTTTAGTCATTAGCACTTGGAATGCTTTCTGTATTCACTGCAGGAATTCATGGTACTGACACAACTTCAGATGGTGCACTTAACACTTTGCTGAATTATTTGCACATTTTTATCTGTTTCAGCTGGCATCACTGTCTTGGAAATCTTCAGTGTCTCTTTTAGCACACAGGTATCAAGTTACAGGAAAGTGTGCCTCCTTCTGAAAAAATCAGTTCCACTTGACTGTGATGCAAAATCCACAGAATTTTTTTTTTTCTTGATGGGTTAATTCGTGGTGCTATTGTGGTGTTCCTGTGAGAGGAATATTACTGTCAAGACTTCAGTCTATTCAAAAAAGTTCTTCAGTTAAGGAAAGGCAAATAATTCTTGTGGGGATGAGGAAGAGAGAGGAAGAAAAAAGTTTGGTATCTGCACATTGTCAAGCATACCTGCCCAGACAAAATCACACCAATAAAGTTACGTTGAAAAAAAAATAGGCCATTTACATTGATTGATGTTGTTTAAACTGTCTATTAAATTCAGGAGGAAAATTAAAAATAACTATAAAGGAAATATGTAGCATCCTTTCAAGGTAATGAGCTTTCCACTTCTTTTTCAAAAAAGGTGAGTGAGCTCCAGATAGCTTTACAAATACATTTGCCATCATTCTGCTGTTTTCTAGAAATTGTAGTGCTAACAGAATTCTGTGAAATTAGTTCAGAAATACATCTGTAGGAATACTGTTAAAATGTCTTTTAGCTTTAGCTGAACATTAAAAAAGTGGTGTAGGTTAAATTTAGTACGAAATAATGGGTTTAAAGACAAGAAACTTGTCTTAGCCACTATGACTGGAAACACATTTATGTCCAAATTCTTCAGAAATAGCTATGGCAGTTTATGGATGAAACTACTTTAAAAGTCATTCCTATTCCTATTTGTAGGGTTGGTTTTTTTCCTAGACTGTAGTACTGTGCTACTTCATCTGCATACAAAATGAAATTAAGATGGTAAAATAAGCTCCACCATGACTCAAAATGAATGCAGGCATTATATGAATGTTACCTTACAATGTACTGTTGAAAAGAAAATCATACAGTTATAATTCAGTCATGCTTGTGCATAAGGGTAAATTTATAGTGTCAAGATATAACTGTTTTATGGAAAACGAAGCCCCAGTTTTCTGTGTCATTCCAGGAACTTTGAACTAATGAGTAATTTCACACAGATCTCATATAGGTTTGTTTGATAGTTTTCAAAATGCTATGAAGGCAGCATTTAAGCATAGAGGAAAATATATTGTGGATTACAATTTCAGTCATTCAGCTAAACTGTTTATGAGAAAAACAATTGTAAAAATTTAGTTACAAAGGCATTGCTGCTTTAAAAGGATTTGTGATGAAATATTTATTTCTGCTTCGGTTAATAATTTAGGATTGCCAAGCATAAATAGGATTTGGTGACCTGAAATGACTTTCAATTCAGTTAAATAAATTAAAAAAAAATAGTAGCTCAAAATAGTTGTTCCCATGGAAAAGTTTATTCCTCTAATTCTAAAAAGTAAATTTATATCTGTGTATCTCATTTCATAAATTTCTTGAAATTACCTAAGAAATTATGACGTGTAGCAAACTCTTTAGCTTTATTAATGGGCATGAAAGTTAGCGTTGCTTTTAGAAACTGCATATACAACAAATATATTAATAGGAGTTTAATTTTCATTCATTTGAAACATTTCTGCATTTCAGTAGCTAAACCACTGAAACAACTGACAGGGACTTGGCAACTGTGGTGACCGTAGGTTTCAGTTTAACTTTCTGCCATTTTCTGGTGGGAAGAAATGCAACAGCTGAACCAAGTGTGTGCAAGTTATGCATCACTAGAAATGTTCTTCTAGACAGCACTCTACTTAATAGTATTTTAAAATTATCTTCTGTGTTTTCATACAATTAGTTCTGTAGCTTGTATTTCTTAAATGCTTAAAGATTGTCTCTTACTATCACCCTAGATTAATTCTTTTGTAGAATGCTGATGGGTTCTATCAAATTCTAAGATTTTTTTTTAAAAAGTAGTATTTTTTCCATGTTTAGAAGGACAACTTGTTACAAGACAGAAGTTATATCAACTAATACAAAAAACACGACAGTTGAAATATCTGACTAGAATTTTTCCTTTCTGTTGAAAGCTGAAAGCTTTCTCATTTGTAAAGATATATATAATTTTCTCATAAGACTGATTTTCTGTGAAGTAGGTGATAGAACTTTGTATTTTGAATTTAGTTTGCTTTTACATATTTATTAGAAGAGAATAATTGATTCTATAGCAAACTATTTCCATAAAGGCTACTGGATATAAATTTGAAACTGTGTTACTGTGGTTTAGCAAGAAAACTATAATTTATTCTTTTTTTTTTTCCCCTTTAAT
>VZRX01015546.1:374421-405653 GCA_013398075.1 Notiomystis cincta | reverse complement strand
CAGATAGGGTCAGTCCTGCTCTGGGAAAAAAAAAAAAAAAAGATAAGAGGTCTATACACAGTGTATGGGGCTCTGCATCTCTTTTAGCTTACTTAAAATGGCAGAATTAAGTCATGAAAGTTCAATCATAATTAAGATTATTTTCTTTTAGCAAAGTCCAGAGGGAAATAATGTTGCTTCACCATATATATGTATATTCTTTTTAGAAACGTTATTTTTAAAACTTCCTCTTATTGTGTCTAAAAACTTTGCCTTTTGTAGGTTATTTTGTTGAGGTTTTGGAGTGTTTTGGGTTTGCCTTTTTCTTTTTTTTTTTTTTTTTTTTTTTTTTTTTTTTTTTTTTTGGTTTTTTTTTTTTTTTTTTTTANGTTTTCTTTTTTCCTTTTAGAAATCCACATGTGTTTATGTTCCACACATGTAGAGGCCATGGAAGTTATTAGTATCTTACTGCTTTTGTAAAAGAAATTGAATGAGAAATTCCATACAACAAAAATATTGTGATATTCTTCTAAATTTATTTTTTTTCTAAAACATGCTACTGATTAACAGTTTGGATTATAACACACACACACACACACACACCCCCATGCCCTTTGCTGGATTATTAATGCCTGAAATTCTCTCAAAGCTCCCACAGTGTTCCTGTATGAAACATGTCACGAAAGCAGCCCACATAACACACTCATTGTGACCAAGTAAGTGCTGAGTTTTAGATAACACTGAACATTCCTGAATACCATAAAGGCCTTTTCTTTTTTCAACTCTGCCCCTCTGAAAGCAAGAATCTGGGAGAAGACATGGCTGGTGGAGCTGGCCCAAACTGGCCAAAGGGGTATCCCTTTCCATGTAACAGGCTGCTCAGTGATAACAGCTGGGCAAAAGGAGGAGGATGGGATGGGGGGGAATATTGGTGGTTAAGACATGGCCCTCTTACTTCTGCTGTTTTCCAGAAGATGGTTGGGCATCCACCTGCCAGTGGAAATTAGTGAATGAATTCCTTGTTGAATTCCTTCTGAATTCCTGTTGTATGAGCAAGCAACTGGGTGGGGCATCACCCACCATCCAGGGTCAACCTCCCACAGTTCCTAGTAACAACTGGAAAAAAATGGACAGTGTAAAATTTTGTAGGAGAAAATTTTTCACAGCAAAAACTGAATGTCTCTCAGCAAAACTGAAAATACTTGACATTTCTTTTTTATCTGTCCTTGAACAGTAATGATGCTGCACTTTAACCATATGGTTTAAGTGCTGCTCAATGTGTGTGCTACTTTTTCTAGTACATGTCCCTGGGTAAGGTAGCAGAAAGACATCACAGCTTTTATTGGCAAGGAGGGCTTTGAAGTTAAAAACTCCAACAAAACAGTTTTGTTTCAATGTTTAACTGGATAATATAGGAATTGAATAATCTCTGGATTATGGTATGCTAGTTTCTACCATGGATAATTGAATGACCTATTTCATGACAGCTACTTGATCGCGGCTGAGTTAAATTTTTTCTTTATAATACAGAAGCATATTTAATCCCAAGGAAAGCCACATATACCTATCAAGGAAACAATAGTTTTTTACTATACTATTAGCTTAAAATGGACAAATCTGTTCTTCGTGTGAAAAGTTGCCAAAGAGAAACAGTTAATATTATTGTGTGATACAGCAGTTAAACCTTAGTTCTTGAAACCAAATCCTAAAAGCCTTCCTAATTTTAACTAAGTAAAAGGAAAATTCTAGGCAATAATTTAATTGAAACTTTTGATTGTTTTGATCATTGTTGCTAAAATGAATCAATTTGGCTTTTCAATAACAAAAAACAATACTTAGATTGTTTTGTCTGACTGAGAACTAAGCTATCCCTTTGTGATATTTATAAAACCTTATTTCAAATAAGCATTAAAATGTGTGAAAAGTTGTTCATACTATGACCTTTACAAAACTGCTGTCGCTATGATGCATATTTCCTGCTCTTAGTGACATTGGGTGATGTGTTTGGCAGAACAGAGGATTGCCTGCTGTGCTGCAATTGAAAAGCAATCAACCATTTGAATAAAGGTCCATGTATCTGTGATGAGGCAAACGTGTAATTTGTTTCCTGCTTTGTGTTAAAAAAACTCTCTTTTGCCACTGGTTTGATGTTAAATGAATTACAAACATTTTTCAAAAGATAAAGATAGTATGTGAGAAGGACAAACACAGTTAATGCTAATCAGAGCTAAGGATTTAATTGAAAATAATGAATTGCTGGCTTGAAACTGATCAAAGGACATCAGTGTATATTTACTCTTAGAGCCAGCAGGGCTCTTAATCCAAATCTATTCAGCTGTTTGTGTCAGACCTGTGTGCATTTTCCATTCCCCCCGTGTAAGGCAAGTAGCGTGTCTGGAGCACACAGACCATTTAATAAATTTAATGGTCACTGATCAAATGTAAGTAGGGTGATTAATGATGGAGATTTTTACAAGGCTTAGTATTGTGCCCAAGAATCACTTCCTAGCAGAGAAAGAAAATTGGGCAACCCCTTCTTAGTTCCCCTGAGCATGAGTACTGCCCTTGCTAGGATGGCAATGTCACCTGAGGGAACTGGCAGGGACCTGGGCTGTGAGGTGGCACCCAAGACCTTGCTTGCTATGTGAGCCCTGGGCACAGGGCCAGAACACTGCCCAGCACCACTAAGGGGTGAAATTGGATGTGGTACAGGCAGAAATCTGAACAGGCACCTCACTGCAGGAAAGGCTCTGTAGTGGAGTTGTCACAGGCATTTGCACTGATATCAAACTGGTGTTTAATAGCCCTGGGAATGAGCAGCAAAGTTTACAGAGGCAGGAACACATAGAAAGCCTTTGCAATTGCAGGAGGCAAGAGCCAGGCATCTGCTGAGCCCCCTGATGTGGGCACCTGGAGTGAGGCAAGCCTATAAAGGGGCTGCTGCAAGGACAAGAGAGGAGCAGATAAAGGCTCTGAAAAGGGAGAAAAGTTTCTGCCTAATAAGCAAGAGAGTTTCTGTGCACTTCTGTTTGTATTGTAATTTCTCCTAATTTTCTTATGTGGTGGTTTTTTTCCTGGTCTTCAATTAAATTCAGGCAAAAGAGGTATGATTTGATTTTTCTCTTTTCTGGGGAAACTAAATTCTGTGAATTTTGCTGAAGATGGTTGCTAAGTGCTGGCAAGAGAAACAGATTCGTATGGGCAAAGATGCTAATCTGACTGTTTCCAGCTGACAGATGAAAGTTTTGGGGAGGTTTCAATATTTCAGGTTAATAACTGAGTATCCAGCATTTGCAGATCTCCTTGATATTTCTTGGTATTATTTTGTTCTTTTTCTCACTGTAGTTTTGCATATTATTTCCTTTGAAAGTGTGGCACTTTCTCCTAGTTTGTTCCAATTTACCTTTATAGGGCAATAAGAAAGTCACTTTATTTGAATACAGACCCCCTATTCCCTGAAGTGTATTTAGGCTTGAGTTTTAAGGCTGAAAAAATCCTGTGCAGTAATAATGCCTGTGTCAATTTCTGTTTGTTGCTCCTCGGTGATAAATACTGAGCTCACCAGAAGATCCTAACCAAGTTCTATGGAGGTGTAAACCTTTACAGTACTTCCAGTGCCCCTGCAAGGAAGGATGGAGGGGGAGGAGAGGGAGGTGAGTGTGTGTCTGAGGGCAGAGGGCACAGGCAGGGAAGAAGGGAGGAGAGCATAGTGCAAGACCCAGCCAAAAACTTATTTTACACACAGGCAGAATAAACTACTGTATAAAGCATTGCAGCTTCCTTGGCTGCTGCTGAGAGAAAACCATGACACAGCAAGATGCTGATGAGCCCTGTGTGTGATTTTCTTTCCCTCGTGCACATGGGAGGAGGACCGAGGGGTGTGAGCTCCAAGGGGCTCTTGCTGAGGGCCATGGGCTGCAGCTACAGGTCCTCATCTTGCCCCTACATGGCTTTGGGGATTTTGTTTCTCCTTGTTTTCCACCCTGCCATCTCTGAACCACTAGTTCTCTTTAGTTTGTTGAGATATGTGCTGTTATATGGTGGGAATTGATTACCATAATCAAAATATTGACAAATTTTGAAAAGTTTTCTATTTACTCTCAAAAAATCCACTCTTTTCTCTAAATTTTGTCCTCTGTCCAAAATATTCCTAACCAAAATTAAAACAAACAAATGTCTAAATTTCTGAAGAATTTAATATACCAAGACTTCTGGATAATGAGTACGGCAGATTTAGTGTCATATTTAGTCAATGTAATTACAAGCTGTTCTGGCTAGTGAAATAAAAATTTATTAAAGAACTGTTGCTAAAATACTACAGTTCAAAAATAGAAAATGTCTAGAGCTTTAATATTTATGATCAGATTCTCACAGTTCATACTGGGGTCATGCTCAGTGTTAATGCCCTATGAGTGTTAGTGGTAGGTGGTGATCAATCTTATTTCCTACTAAAACCTGAGACTGCACTGAACACTTCCTAAAATAAGGATTACAGTCTTGGTTGGGCCTTTGCTAGATAGTGTATTAAGCAAAGATACAGCTGTAGAGCTGGAATTGCCATTTACAGAATGGCTTTAAATAGAAGAGGGGGGAATGGGACACAGGTTTTTTGACCACAAAAATTACCATTACTTATTTGCACACAAAATATTGGTGCATTGTCTTGAAAAATAGCTACCACTTTGTTTTATATGACAGGTGGGTGATGCAGCAGGTTAGGACAGAAGCCATGAATGTAAATTATGTTGTTAGAGAAATAAGAAAACAGTCTGAGTTTGTTAGAGAGCGCTCAGCATACAGAAAGTCTGTGTATGTGTGTTCCAGCCCAGGGCCAACTGTAGAACATGGTGATTCATACTCTCATGAGTTTCCAAAGTTTCCTTGAGCAATGTTTCTCTAAATTGATGAAATAAAAGGATAAAGTATCTGTGTGTATTTCTGTGAGTCTTTTGCATGCTAAAACATCAGCTTAATTCCCAGCTGTAAATGAATCAAAGTGTGGCCTACAACTTGCTCAGCTATGGATGCTGTTGAACTAGCATTTAAATAGGAAACCTGTATGAAGAATCACAACTGAAAACTTGAAATTATATTAATTTTTTTTTCTTTAAAAGTTAAATCAATTTTACTTTCTTTACTGTCTAAAAATAAAAACTTTTTCCCTTCCAGTCACTGTTTAGAGTTTTAAATATCTGTTTAGAGTTTTAAATTTCAAGAGAATCTGAAAAATCTATGTGACTGCTTTGACTGTTTTGGGTGTAAGACATCTTTAGTGATTTTTTAAATTTTTTTTTTTTTAACTTAAGGCTATGATAATTTGAATGTTTCCTAACTTACTTTCAGATGGAACAAAGTACATTTTGTTTCCTCTAGTACTGTAGATCCTCTCAAAATGTGTAAATATAATACTTTTTTTAGCTGAAAATTCAGAGTACATAGTGCATATGGGTACACATGTCCCTGTTTTTGTGTTGTGGCATTTGACAAATGTAGACTTGCCTATCAGCATATCAGCAATAACAATTGCTGGAAAAATATTTGCATTCCTGGCTAGATTATTATTAAGTCATCTCGACTTACTGGCTTCCAGTCTCTTAATATTGAATGTGCTGTGCTGCTTACCCTCTCAACAAAATTACTGGGTTATATCTAAGTATGGCACCCTAAGTTCTTCTCAGACTAATTTACTCTCTGAAACTAAGTGCATAGATAGAATAACAGCCTTCTGAAAAACTTGATGGTTATGTTGATCATCATCTCCTGAATGGGGGCTGCACCCTAAGCAATTTTATCCCAGGAGACTTAGCTACATTAACATTTGAGAAACCAAACCAAACAACCAAAAAAGTCCTTTAAAAACCCCAAAACCTAAAAAAACCCTCATCTATAATCAAGGTATCAAAAGTATACCTCCAGTAATAATAAATCCAGGAAGGAAAGGCAATAGTGTCAGTTTCCTGATGGTGACTGAAATAGGCGTTCATGAATAGGCTGCATGTCACAGCCCATAATGGTTTAAAATATGGTTTCTCTTTTGTTAATGACAAGATTCCTGTAGCTTAGTAGCAGTTCTGTTCCAAGATTATAATTATGAGAGTTTTTGGAAACAAGAAATAAAAGATTTGCCAAATATAGGGATTTTTGCAATTTGTACTGGAGCAGTGAAAACCAGAAGGTGTTGGTTTTACTTAAGCTGCATTTTGGTTGTTTCTTTGTCTTTTTAGTTTATATCTAAACGCATTTCTTGGTATCTCTCAGTAGCTGTTTAAATTGATTTATTTGTTTACATTTTCATAATTTGATGCATGTTTAGTTCAAATTTATGTTTGTGAGCATTTTGTCACCTGTTTTGGAATTGCATGGATTTTATTTATTTCTTTGCTGTGAGTGGTCTGGTAATCTGGTAACCACTGTTTGATGGACTGTTTCAGAGTACACTCCTAACTGCTTTTTGTTAAATATGTACTATAAATCACTGGAAACACTACATAGCTTAGCTCCTTTTCAGTACAGAACAGTGCCTGTTAAGCATGCGAAGACTTAAGGCTATAACCTTACTGAAGGCTTCAGATTGTATCTGGAGAAAAAAATCCTGCTTCTCTTAAGGTCAATGGGAATTGACCTTAATTATTTCATAATAACTATTTTATAATAAATACAGTTTTTCATTAGGGCAGAAAAGTTGCTTGTTTATTGCAGTACATAATTGGTATATGTTGGTATATGCCAGTATTTTAAATATCAATATATATAATGTAAATTATTCTCCCTTATCTGAGGAAGGTGTTTTGCATTCAGACATCAGATTCAATTAGAGTACTAAGATGAAGTCCCAAGAGAAGTCTTAAATGAGTTCTATTTTCTTAACATGCAGCACAGTACATTTTTGAGTCACCACACACCTCTTAATAATTCAGAGCAGTTGTCAGATGGAGATCTGAGATCTTTATCTTCAATTCAGAAAGCAGAAATAATAATAGTATATGTATTTCATCCTCAAACTAACAGTTCCATCACTTCAAAGAAGTTATGAGCTTCTGTAACATGAATATGTGACCTGTGCTGTAAAGCACTCTTGGATATTGCAAAGCTTTATTTGAGGTTTGCTTTGGTGTAAGGAATTAGGGAAGTTGGGTTTGCGTTAATTTCTGTCAGTTAATTCCTATTGCTCATGTACAGTTGGTGGTACATTGGCACAAGGAAGAATATTTTCAAAAACTTATGGAAAATTTTTAATGTTGAATTGGATTTTCCTGTTTCAAGTAATTTTGGTGGTTAAACCCGCTATCAGTCTGGTCTTTACATGTGTATAAAAATCACTGTGGCTTTGTTATATCAGCCATACAACACCTGAGGTGAATATGTAGTCCTCTCAACTTTGTGCTGAAATTGTTATCAAGTACTATAGTGAAAGTATGTCATTAGAGCCAAATTTCATGGTTTTGTGCTTTCTGTAGTACATTAGTCTAGAAAATTTACTCTGTGTGAGAAAGCAAGAAATCAAAGGATGGTTGTCTAATAGACCCATGGGCTTCAGAAGAAAAACTGGTGAGATTTTTTTTCTGCCACTGAAGTGAAGAACATAAATTCTCAGTGGCTTGAAGAAATGTGCATCAAGCTATGGTATTGACATGTTAGCAATTCACTATGGAAAATTAATCTAATACGACCAAATTACTACCCAATTATGCATTGTGATTTGCTCCTTCATGCTATTTTTATATGGATTAGCCAAGGATGGATTCAGCTAGGATGTGAGGATAAGGGGAGTATTGCAAGGAATTAGAATACTAGATGTTTGCTCTAGACATTAGGAGTATGAAGCAAGAGAATAAAATGAAGCAACTGTGAAGGGCAGTGTCTATTCCCACATTTGGAGACATTTTAGTATTTTTATACATATTTTATGAC
Organism: Notiomystis cincta; assembly: GCA_013398075.1. Taxonomy (NCBI): domain Eukaryota; kingdom Metazoa; phylum Chordata; class Aves; order Passeriformes; family Notiomystidae; genus Notiomystis; species Notiomystis cincta. The sequence goes on along the minus strand of VZRX01015546.1, from coordinate 397,763 downwards.
ACAATTATGTTATCAGAACACCTATTTAATTGGCAATTGTAATTGATGACTGCCTTCATTTTCATATCATTTTCACATCATACCCTTTCTCTTGCCAAGAAACCATAGCTAGTTCTACGGCAGTCAAAATGGAAACTGAGGATATAATAGGGAAATATTACTGATATTACTGTGCACTGAACTTCCCCTTTCACCAAGAGATCTGCTACTGGAAAATGCTATTAACCACGTGGTTAATTTAGGTAGTCCTGCAAGGAGCACAGAGATGAATTCCATCCTTATGGAATTTTTTGATATATTTGAGATATTCTATGATCTAATGTCTAGAGAATGCATTGTTCTATTACATGCAATAGCATAGCAATCTTAAGGCAACAAACTTCAATATACATTTAAAAAGTAATGATTTACTATGATTTCTTTTTATGAAGAGTAACTCTTGTTACTAGATCTTGCTCTTAGTTATAGTTAGCCTATGACAATGACTAGAAGTATAAAAGTCATGATAAAGATAAAAAAAATGAACGTCAGGATGGCCTATGTTTAATATTGGTCAAGGATGTAACAAAAGACAGTCTCACTTCATTTACACATATCAATCCTTTTTGTATCTTGCATGCAATTAAGAAAAATGTAATTATTGAATCAAGACTTTTTTTTCCCCCTTTTTTAAGGGTATCTTGGTCAGGATGGCCATTTTGGATCATGTGAAAACAAGTACTGTGGTCTGGGCAGACACTGCGTGGTGAATGGGAAGACTGGCCAAGCCGAGTGCCTGTGCATGGAGCACTGCAAGCCACATTACAAACCCGTGTGTGGGTCTGATGGAGAGTTCTATGAAAACCACTGTGAAGTACACAGGGCTGCCTGTCTGAAAAAGCAAAAGATCACCATTGTACACAATGAAGATTGTTTCTTTAAAGGTGAGCATGGCTGAATAATATCTGGAATATTGCTATCGGGTATGTGTTTTCAAGCTGTTCAATTAAATCTCTATAGAGTCTGCACTGAGTGTGCAGTGAATAAATGACTTGAAAAGTTAATACAGTAAATATTGCACTCCAGAGATACTTTATGGATTTTTTTTTCCTTCTGTTTATACTCAATGCTCTGGGCAATCACCCCTTTTTAACCTGAATAAACCAGTTGTCTCTTAGAAACTAATCTATGGCAGCTTGCCTTACAAATGTGATTGCTGACCTCATTCATCTGAGTGTACTTAGATCCCAAAGCCTAAAGGATATTAATCTATGTTACAGGAAAAATGGAATTTAGAATTTCAGAAGGGTTTTGGAAGGTTGCAAGACCTGTGCTCGTATTTGGTGTTGAAGTTCATAGATCAGCAACTTGTTCATGGCTAAATGAGTCTTTCTTGCTTTGAATTTGGATAATGAAGAGTTTACTTGTGTACTCATCAAAGCATACAAGATTGGTTACTTTTTAATCTTCTGAATGCTAAGAGATGCCAGCCTGAATTCTGAGACATACACCTTATGCTAAGCATTTTCTGCTGACAGTGTCAACAGTTGCAACATGCTCTTTTTTATTTGTATAGTTTGAGTACACCTTGCAGGTTTCTGGAACTCTACCAATGCAGACCTTGAATAAGAATGTTTGCGACTACTTTGACAGATTTTGAGCGTGTTTTCACTGGTTAAAAAAGGTGGATGGCTTTGGTGGGAGGGGAAATTTTTTTAATAAGGCCCTTTTTTATTAGTCTATCTAATGCCTCCTGAAAACATGTTAATCTCAGCAAACTGATCAAAAAATGCTAAGGCACAGGTATCCATAGGTTAAACTGGGTTATGGAAATCTAATAGGAACTATACCTGTAAGTAATAGTGCAAGTTTAAGTTTGTTCAAAACTGGCTGTGAACACTGTTTGAAATTGATATAACATCATAATATATAGACTTTAAGTAAGTAGCATGTGTTCTGAGGTAGTGAAAAATTAAAATGAGATTCTAGGAGTATAACATATAGGGCTTGTAGGGAATGGTTCGTGCAATAACAACAAAACATGAATGCTCCCATCTTAACAGTCACAATCTTTTTTTATAAAACTTTGATGATGCAGTACTCTGATAGAAGAAATGACAGTAGAAAACCACAAAATGTTTAAATTTATGGGGCTAATTTCAGTTATTTAGTATAGTGTATAAAATATAAATAATTTCAGAGCATGTATGGGAAAAATTATAGCATTGCTACATTTTTTCCCTTTAGAGAAAGAGAGATTTATGTACGGAAATGAGACAATATTCAGGTGGAAATATAATCCAAAGGTTGCCTTAAGTTTTGTTAGCTCATCTTTATGTCTTAAATCCACCATATTTCTTTCATACTTACTATTGTGGATAATGGAGTATCTGAGTGGTGTTCAACTTTAGACACCTAATTTAGATGCTAGATTAAAAAAGTAAAGCAGCAGGTTTCTCCTTTAGTCAATTACAGCCTTCCGTTAAGGACGAGGGTATCCGAGTGACTTTGTCTGAGATGCCTTCTGAACATTGTTGTTTATCAAAATACTCAAATTCTCTAATTTTGGCTGTAACTACATGCCTAAAAATAATGTAAAATATTTCATTTTCCTTCTTCTTTCTCATCTTATGTTGACTTCAGTGATGTTAAACAGATGAGATGGGGACAGGTTTTTTCTTTTTATTATTTCATATATATGGGCCTTATCAATGTCAATTTCTTCTATGTTAATTTTAGCTCCTTCATTGCTGTAGTAGAGCACAGTGCTGTTAAAGCATTGTTGCCTTTTGTGACAATTAACTTTCTTCCAACATCTACTCTATCTATATGGCAAAGGAGGTAGAAGATGTCAAGCTATTTTCATATGACTTCTTTCTTTAACAAAACATTTGTAAGCTAACCACTAGTAGATTACCTTCAATAAAGCTGAAGTTTCTGCTAGTTCCAGGTCAAAAATATTAAAATCTAATAGGGAAAAACCCTCAACAGTGCTCCTCCTGTATAGAGAAAGTGTACCCCATCCCTGCTGATGGTGTCAGAGGGGCACTGCCACATGCTCTCCTTGTTAGTTTAGCTGACATCCTCTAGCACAAATGATCTCGTTTCAAAGAGCTGCCTCTGAGACCATAAAAATTCAGAAGAGATCAGAAAACAAATAATCTGAGCACTTTGCTTTCACAAAATCCTTTAGAAGAGGCTACTCTTAACTGGGGCAGGGTGTGAGGGGAAGGAGTGCCTCCAACATGCTGTTATGTGATAGGCTGGTCACTGTCAACAATGACTATATTAAGACAGCACTTAAGTATTTTTAATTTCTGGTTCACTGCTAATCATTGATTTTCAGATCAAACTACTGTGTACTTAGGTGTTTGGGTTTTTTTTGTTTTGTTGTGGGTTTTTTGTTGGTTTGGTTTGGTTTTTTTTTGTTTTGTTTTTGTATATTTTCTCTCTAAGGAGGTCATGCTTTCGGGTATTTGTGTTTCAAATCCTCATACTGGGTTCTCTGTTCTTCCCTCTTCAGGGAATGATATTTCTTGATGAAATTTTAAGATTTAGATTGGGTATGGAGCACAAGATGACAGAAGCTGAGAAATACACCTTATTTAAATGAGTAAGCTTACCAGAAAACACTAGTATTCTGTGTCTGGAGAATAAAATTTTAAAAGCTAATGTTCTATATACCAAATTAACATTACAATAGTAGCTAGGTAGCTATAATTATTTGAATAATACATCTTGTAACCAAATGATTTACAGTTGATCTCAAACATCATGAGTTCTGCTTAATGGTTTGAAAATTGCCCTTTTAAACATTTACATGATAAGCTGAGTTTAAGGATTGAATTTCTAAATGAGAGATGTCTTCGGCTTATATATTGAAACTCCACTAAAAGCACTGAGAAATGTGTGTCTCAGCTAAGCTGTGCATAAAACAGACAAAAAGCATCAAATCCTTCAGAGAGAGCCATGTCTCAAACATTTGATAAATGCATTTTGAAGTAGTGAAAACCATGTCAAAGCTGTGTCAAACTCTGCTGACATGCTGGGGTTTTTTAACTAAAACTTCAGATTCTGGTCCATTACCTGCTTTTCATTGCAGATTATTTATTTCCAGAATCATCGGACTCCTTCCTTTTTTCCTTTTTTTTTTATTTGCACTTGCTGTCTTTATTTCTTCACACTAAATTGAATCACCCCTTTTTCTGAAATACGTGTGGAATACATGCAAAACAGTAATTGAAGTTGAAAGTTTTTCCTTGATGATTGAGACTGTTATGCAAATGATACATTTTTCACATGGATCAAGATAATGGCCATACTAAATTAGAAATTACTTTTCCTCCACTTCTTCTATAATTATTCCCTCAGTTACTTATTGGCATGTCATGATGCATCAGACACTGAACGATTTTTCCTACTGGCTTGGTTAGATATTTAGATGCCAACTGTGACCCTGAGAGTTAGTCAATAAACTGTCTCAATTTCTTCTCATATAGAAGCAAAATGAATTCTACAGAGAAGTTAATTACTTATAATCTCCTGTTCTATGAATTTAAATTAGAAGTATTTTTGTGTACCTGTAGAGTCCTCTGTTTCTCTCAGGCAAAGTCCCGTGTCCTGTAACTGGATGTTAGTGAGTGAAAATTTTGCAATCATTTTCAGAGGAGATCTCTCTGGTCTATCTAAAAAAAAATGTAAAATATTTCAGATTATTCTAATAAAGCAAAAGAACTCTTTAGCAAATGCTTTGTGATCCAAAGAACTTTCTAAGAATGATACTCATATCAAGGAGGAAAAAAAAAAAGAGATGGTCAAGAGCCAGGCTGTGTGTTCAATGATGGGAGGAAGAGGAAACAAATGATGAACTAAAGGAAATATTAATGATAAAATTCAAAGTTTGGAGCTTAGATTATTCATTGGATCTGCTATTGACCATATGAGCTGGGAAGTCTGATATGCTTCAGTACTGCTTTCATATGCTGGGTGAATAAGTAGTTCTTGCAGGGCATGTGAGCACACAGAGGCTGGGTGTCTGCATGCTCTCTGCTCCCAATGTCCTGAGTGTTCTGAAGCCAGGCACTCTCTGTGTAGAGCAGCTGCTGCTGGGTGTGAGAAAAGCCATAGGAGCATCTGACTCGCAGTGTGTTTGTTACTAACCCCTCCCTGGCTCTCGATAGCCTTTTAACAGGCCCCAGAGGATGGGGATTCCAATGGCCTAGAGCTATTTTACTTGGAGTCTCTGCTCTTATCTTCATTCTGTGAAGTGGCACTGTGAAATTAATGGCTTTGTGCAGAACTTAGAAGGCTGGAGACATCCTTCAGCTTCTATAAAGTTCAGTTGGACTCATGTGGAACAATGTACTGGTTTGTGAATGGCATTCCCACGATGTCTGATAAGCTTCAGTTGTAGTTTTTTGTGTTCACTTCTTTTACTCCATTTTCCTAAACCCAGGCCAGTAAATATAAGTAGGAGATTAAAAACTTCTCCATGACAAATTCAGCTTGTATTTTCAATGCACTCTGAGCTTCTTGTGTATTTTATACTATATTTATTTCTGCACAGTGATACACTCAGTCATTATGGCATGTGGCAATTTGCTTTGAATCTTCAGGAATGTAGCAAATACTCCTATATACTTTGAATTTTCTAGAATATTTCTAGAATAAAGTTCACTTGATACGTAAGCTTTTTACTTAAAAGTAGCTTCTGTGGTATCCTTATGATATTGACATTATTTTAATCTCTTTCTATTTTTGTCTCATTTTTCATTTGGTGAATACTTTCATCTGTTAAAAAGTCTGTGAGCTTCGATTCAGATTTCTTACTACTATTACTAAAATATCTAGATATCTAAAGACTGCTACACATTTGCTTTTTCCCTGACTGTTCCTGAAAGACAAAGTAGAAACTTAGGTTGGAAGACTTGCTCTCAATACTAAGCTGTTCAGGGGAGAGGATAAGAGCTGACTATGGTCAAATTCAAAAGAAGTATGAGCAAACTGGAAAAGATTCAGAAGATGACATTAGCAGGAATGACCAAAAGTAGTAAATGGCTTAAAAAGGATATGAAGGCAACTTACAAAATCATCAGGGGAAGTTAAGAATGAATATAAGTAGGCTGCCTTGTATTACAAGAAAAGAAATAAAAATAATGAAATAAGAAAGCAGGAACAAATTCAGAGCAAGCTTTGGTGTTTGACATGGAGCAGATTCTATGAGTAAAAGCAACACAGGATTTCAGCAGCAGACTGTAAATACTAGGGGAAAGCCTGTTGGCTTTTCCTTTTTAAAGAGGTCTGGGGGAAATGAGTTGAAGTGAACTAAATACTAACTATCCCACAGAAAAGATCTAGAACACCTGTCACTCTACAGTGACTTCCACAGGAATAGCTCAAAGATTGTAATTTTTAAATTTGTGCATGTGTTTGATTTGTGCCCTAGGTGATCTTAGACTGCTTCTTAAAATACTGGCACATTCATTTAGAAGCACTGACATTTATTTAATCTTATTTGATGTTCATATACTTCAAAAGCAACCATATAAGTCTCTGCCATCTTACCAGTTTCACTTCAAGAAATATTTCATCTGGTCCTCTATATAAATCTTAAACAGATTATTTAAATTTGATCATTAGCCAGCCTTTCAAAAGAAATTTAGGATATGTTAATCTGAGTATCAATCCAGTGTTTTCATTGCAAAAGAACTTTATTTTAAGATGTATTTTCTTTTTTACTTGACTATAAGTTGGCTTCTCTGTCAAAGTTCTCAAAAATCATTATTATATTCATTCTGAAAGCCTAAATTTCTGCATATAACATCACCCCTAAGCTTGCTGCCAATAAAGTGTCAAGCTTCAACTATCACTCCAGAAGTATGTTCAACACAAGCTGTATTGTGAAAAGAAAGATGAAAAAATCCTTCAGAACTCGAGGATTCTGCTTGATCTTAAAACATGTTTGATAATGCATAGGAATTATTAGACTCAGATTATTAATTCAGACTATGATCTGTGAAAGTGACATCTTCGGTTTAGTGCAACACTTAAGAAATTAGTATAAAATCCTGAATTCATTCAGAGATAACATTAGTAATTGCACGTTCACAGAGTGGTAAAAATCACTGTTAATAGCAGGTATGCTATGTCTTTTAGCACTTTGTTGGAAAGTGATGCTCTAACCAGTAGAAAACTGGTTCTTTTTAATACCGTTTGAAACCATACTAAATTTTAGCACTGTTCCTCTACTCTGCTGTCTCTACTCTACTTTTGAGCTGCATTGCTCCTGAGATTTGGAAAACTGGTGTTTTTTCCCCAACATCTGTGCAAGATTTTTCTTAAATATCTCTCTTAAATTCCCTAGTGTTGTCTTAAATTGCTTAAACTGGCATGCAAGGCCAATATATGTAATATCTGCTACTAGATCTGCACAATGAAGCTAAATTCAAGTCATTTATGAGAACATACATATAACAAGCTTAATTTAAAAACAACATGCAAGGTACTCTTCTTCACTGCTGTCACTGATATTGTATCTCTTTGCAACTAAAGTCTTGAACTCAACTCTTTCCTTCCTCCTTTGCATTGAATTTGTGCCTCTAAAACGTTGGATGGGGCAATGACAATCTTGAAACAAGTTATGAATAGGTTTGGCCAGTTTTGACTGGCTAAAGATATCCTGCAAAGACATCCCTTATTTTCAGTGTCTGGAGCAGTCCCAATCTTTGTATATCAATTCCTTCAATGCTGGGATAAATCTATTAATCAGGTCTAACCTATTATGTATTCTACATTCATGCAGTGATGAAGAATTAGTGTTCTCTAGCTAATATCTGTACAAACTTAATGAAATTTAAAATTTCTTGTAAGGTCGTCACTGCTGTTTAACACCACACAAAGAAAAAGGTCTATGGACATCACAGATTTTCACTGGTAGAAAATTTTAAAACTTTAAATTTTTCCAGTAATGATGTTGGATCTGTTCAAAGAAGCTGTATTAACCTGAAAGCTGCATTCTCAAGTCTCTGTCAAGTCACTGAATCAGACAACCAACATTGTAAAGTCTTCTTCCTTGGAGATACTAAAAACCTGACTGGATGTGGTCCCGGGCAATCAGCTCTGGGTGGCTCTTCTTGAACAGGGGAGCAGCACCAGATGATTTCTTATGGTTTCCTTCAACCTCAACCATTCTGTGGATAAACAACTCAGAAAAAACATCCTTACTTATATACCATCAGCCTGATTTTGAAGAAACAGAATGTAGCACATGGTACTAAAATTCAGCCAGTAGTTCCTGGTAGTGTTGAGGAAGAATTTGGGAGATCAGAGGAACAGAAACAGAGCAGGGTTCTGGCAAAGTGTAATCAGGTAGCATTAGAGTCCTCCTAGAGCCCTCCTTTCTAACCTGGTAACTTGGGCCTCCAGATAGGGCAGTGCCACTCCCAGGACAGGTGTTCTTTGCTCTCCTGCTTTTTTGGTACTGTCAGGAAAGTGTTGATGCGTTGCTAGCAGTGCAAGGGTTGTACAGGAATGTGTTAATCATGTCTTAATTTCTGTGCTCAGACAGCCTTTATATAATGTTTGGGAAAAGATAAAAAATCACCACACAACTTCTTTTATGACGTTCTAAAATAAATATTGGCATTGCCTAGTACTGAGAATAGAAATGTGTTTAAAACTGGAAAAAAACCAGGTAACAGTAGTCCATAATGTAGTGGCACAATGGCTGCTTGTACTTCAAACCTAAAACTTCTTGCTGCCAGTTAAAAAATTATTTTAAAAATTAAAGAACTATTTTTAATATCAAATTTGTGTTGTGGGATATTGAAAATTATTGTACAATAAATCAAACTAAGTATTTTGTCATAAATTTATAGTAAATAATGAAGCCTATTCAGGCAGACTTTTAACTGAGAAACATTTTTAAGTTTAGGGTAAGCACAAAGTCTTAAACTACTGAACATTGGTTGGTCTAATGAAAACGTTAAAAAGTCATAATTAAAGAATGTCAGAATTATCATTAGATCTTGTGGGAAATTTTTCTGATGGAACATATTGTTGGCCTTTAAAAATCATTAGCAATTGGATACATATGCAAGGCATTGGCATGATATTTATAATTCAAGTTGGCTAGTATATGGTATACCAACTTTAAAAAACGCCATAGCTTCTTTTACAAGATCTGAATATTTTGAAGAGTAGTAGGCATGCTAAAATGATTTTTAATTTCCACTTCTGGCTCTAGTAGCTAATTTTGGAGAGGGTACGTAAATCTACAGGAGATAAAAGTTATAAGTTAAAAGCTTTCTCTTGTGGTTTGCCATTTACTCTCTTTTGACATAGGATGGTAGGTGGAGTTTACTGTAAACTAAACTAGAAATCTAGCGTTGCCTTTTCAGGGTTATTTGCTTGTTTTTATTGTGTAGCACCTTAGTGGAACCTGAGAAATTGGTTCAAAGAAACTTAATCTACTCAGCTGACAGTAGCTAGTTGAGGCAAATTTTCTCAATATTTGTATATATTGGGGTTTTTCAACTTTCTTAGAATCTAATACTACAGAATATTAGGAAAGAGATGCAACAGCCAGATGCTTCCAAATTACATTTCTCAGTTGATGGCTACCTAGATGAATTCCCATTTTTCCCTTTGATTTATCTCATCTTGTGACTAGAACACATTGTGCTACAAAGAAAACTTCCTACCACCATGCTTGTGATGGCAGCTATCATGTTATTATTATGTTTTTAATTTTTAAAGTTATGGCATGAACAAATATTAGAAGTAACCAGGAAATAATTAACCACAAGCACTTTCTACAGAGGAAGACTTGGGCAGTACACTCTGTCAGTTGTGTCATAGGTAAATAAAGTAACATGATTTTAATGAACATTGTATATATTCTATTTATTGCCAGAACATAGCAGTTTTTATTTACCTTAGTTAAAAAAAAACAAACCAAAATGTATTTATATCACTGTAACCAGATTTTATACTGTTACTTCAGTAACAGAAAACATTTCAAGCAAAAGATAATAATTTAAAGTTTGACAGAGACCTATAATTAGTCATTCAATTACAGCATTTTTGTCATGCAATTGTTAACTATACAATAGTCCTTTTGATATAAACTTCAATTAAATTAGATTATATTACCAGACTTTATCCTGAGATAAAACAAATGTGGCTCATATTTATATTTATATAGAATGGCCCAAAGAATCCTCCAGCTGAAACTGATTTTAGAAGATTAATTTCAGAAAATAGTTAATTTTGGCCTCATTATAATTTATTTTTCTTCTTTTTTGACTCTGAACTTCTCCCTTTTGCTGTCATTGAAACCAGAGCTTTGTTACTGATTATTTATAATAATTTATATGTAATTTATAAAATTTATATTATGTGAAGTTTTTACTTTTCATAAAGAAACTGGTCTTTCTTTGGCCTTAGCATTTGTACTTTTCCTGATACTCATGCAGAGAGTAAATAAAATTTGATAAACAGGGCAATGAAATCTAATTAGATCCTTTATCTAGAATGATAATGTGGATTTAATTTAAAATTGTTGAAAGCAAACAACAGAAATAAAGGAAAACAGATTATGGCAAAAATAAGTTAAACTGTAGCACTAAGAAATAAGCTAAAGTAAAATTATACAAAACTTCTACTCAGTAAGAGTGATGTTTTATATTTTTGTGTGTACTTGTATTGGCTTTGGGTGCAATTAAATCCTGAACTGTATACTGCCAGGAAAGTTTGTTTCCCTCAGGGCTGGAACAGATGGTGGAGATTCTTTTTTTTCTTCTCACCATTTAGAGACCAAGTCTGCTGAATCTCTACAAGAAAACGTATTTATGCCAAAGAAAACTGCTGATGTTGGCCTTATAGCAGTAGAATTCTTAGCTGTATTCTCTATAGGGTTATTACTAAGAGTTCTGATAAATAGGCAGTGCATTGAAGTCTTGCTATTAGCAGTATTTTAATACAGATTTGATATCTGTCTGATAATGTTTATTGTACAGAATAAGTGCTATTGACTAATAAACCTGCAAGTTTTCACTTAGTATTCAGCCTGTTTGTCAGGATATTTCACTGTGCAAGGAGGAAGCTATGAATTAGCATTTCCCAGTCATCACTTTGATAATTAGAAGAATAAAAATCTAAATGCATGGAGAATAGCAGAAGTGTTGTTAATCATGAGCACTCCATACTCTTATTCCCACCTGGAAAATGAGAAAAAAGCACTCCTGGGATCTAGTAAAATGGCAAGCCTTGTATATCAGTAAAAAAAAATCTGAAAGAGGGAAAAATATCCTTGAGGTGTTAAATACTAATTATGGTCAAGAAGTTTCATTAGTGCTTCTAAATTTAAGATAACTGCTGAATGGATCAGTTTTTTGTTATTTGCCTATTCCATCTTCTCCTTTATACAAGTCCTTGCCATTCAAACAGAACATAAAGATTTTTATTGGTCCCTTATGATGCAAACTATAGTTGTACAATCATCATTTTAGAATATGAGCTCTGTGTGCTCTTAGATTTGCTGTCACTTTATCACAATTGTAGAAGCATCTTGAAGTGTATTTGCTTAAGCAGATGGTGAATGGCCACACTGGGAATATATCTATCTTCTTTACTGTATGATGAAGTTTTAAAGCAGACATTTTGGATATGGTAGTTGGAAAAACATACTTTTGTGATAAATCTTGTAAGAAAAAAGAAATGCTGAAAGATTTAAAAGCCCCTAATAATACTGAGTACATGAAATTGGTATAAATTAGATAGTTGAGTGAGCACAAATGACACATACAATATATAAGAATGCCAATGCTTTCTTTCATTTTTACACTATTTTATAATTAATTTTTTAAGGAAATTAAAAATTATGTGTTTCAGATTTTTGTTTCCAAATCCCAAAGTGCTAAGGATTACTATGGGGCAGGGAAAACCTTCTCGTCTATATGGGAGTTTCTCTGACACTATCATTTTTGTGATTGCAGGATATAATTCAATCCTCCCTACTGAGCCTAATGAAGATTAGGTTCATTGAAATCAGTCAATTGGTGAATATTTTTTATATTGCAAGCATGAAAGACATAAAAGGGAGCCCAAGGGAGAAAATACTGGGTTAGAAGTTTGGAATAAATAAACCATAAGAAACAAGCAAAAACCAAACAAAGAACTCTATATGCGAGTATTAGTGGTGAATGAAGACACTTTTAAGCCTCATGAGATTGAGGTGTGCATCATAATATTTCTTTTTCATATCATGAATGATGTGTGGATGGGGCCAGTCTGTGGTGCCTGTTTTCCATAGTTGTTTCTGGAAGATGAGAATCTGTGTGTGGAGACTAAAAAGGGTTGTTTTCCTGAACACTGCTATTGTTTAGATGATCAAAGGATCATTGATGATCATTGATGACCAGGATGCATTGAAGATACATTTTCAGTCTACCTGTGTTAAGTATATTTTCCTGAGTTGTATACAAATTTTTACAAAACATTCTGGACCATGCTTGAAGTTAAAGAAATTTTTGAAATGTGGTGCATGATAATCTGCTAACACAAAACATTCATGCAGAGTTCACCTGATGAAGCTTTGGTATTTGCGGTATTTAAATACTCTTTTATAATGCAAATTTAAGGACTTGAGTTTTCTGTACAGAAGATTGAATAAGGTATTACAATTTCTAAAAGATACAGGATAAATCAAACAAAAGTATTTTAATTCTCTATCTCTTTTAAAAGAGAGAGTGCACATCAGATGGTTATTGTGAGATAATTTTAATATGTTAACCCTTTTTATTTGCTTATTGGACTGGACTGGAAAAGAAGTTGAATCCAAATGTTACAAAAATTACTTGTGGAAGTAAAGACTAACAGGAATATTCTCAGAAAATTCTTCCATTGTTACTTTTAAAAATGTTTAAAATGACAGTTCTTTTTTAAATTGTAATAGTGGCAGAAAACAGATGGACAACGCTTTTCTTTGTATAAATCTGAATAGATGCAAGAGTACAAAGCCAGAATGATCCATCCCCGCAACATGTAGAATAAGGCTTAGTAACTTCCCAGAAATGGCATCAGTTTAAATTTATTTACAATCTTTACTTATGAGGGAGTCATAAAAAAAAAAGAGAGAAAAGCTTGTTCACAAAAGGTCTCTATAAAAGCTAAGTATGTAGAGTTGAGAGATTCATCTCTTTCACCAAACCAAGAGTTATTATGCAGATGATATAGTACAATCACAATTTTGACCAGTCAAGATGGACTTCTTTTGATAAACTTTGAAAAGCAAGTTTTCGTGAAAAGAGAATAGGAGGAATTACTCTGATTTTCTCTTCTAACTTAAACTTCTTTACTTTTTGCTTTGCTGTATGCAACTAGGTTGATTGGTCACTCAGAGTGTTGTAGTGGGTGTGATTTTTAAAAAAAAATTACTAACTTTTTTATATTCCAAGTTATTTGCAATAATTTTTACTTCTCTTTTTATCAGAAATAAAAACTTGAATTGCTTAAAGACTGAGAAACTGAGATACTAAAATGGCAATAAAAGTAGAGCCAGTCCTTTAAAAAAAAAAAAATCAAAACCGATCAGCAAAACAAAATCCATAAGAAAAGAACATTAAACAAAGAAAAAAAGCTGTCAGGCTGGAAATCCTGTCAATATTAATTGTAAAAAATTGCTCCTACAGGCATTTCACAATTTTCCTTGGCATACAAATGTTGGCTACTCCAGTCTGTGAATTGTCTGGCCTTATTGTCTCCAGTCTCTCAATCTTAGGAGATCAGGGATACTCAAACATGCTACAAAGATCTCTTCTGATCTGAGGTGTTGGAAGAGCAGAAAGTTATCTGTGTGCAAGTAAAAGTTTGTACAATTATCTCATTATTTTTTCTGCATTTCTCACTTACTGCTTTCCTAATATCAGCAGAGTAGGACTGTTCTCTTAACTCGACGAAATGGCTTTCATAGATTACTGGAAGCACAACTCATTCTGAATACTCTAGAAGTATTTCTGAATGCTGAGATGAGGCTAAACACAATTTGGTCTGCTTATTTCTAGAAATCACTGTGGTTTTGAAGTTCAAATTAGCACATTCCTAATATTAAATTTTTACTGTGTGCACACTTGAAATACTCCTAAAATGCAACTCCGAGAATCATGACTCAGGCCTATGAAATGTAGACTATTACAATTGCCAGAGAAGTGAATCGTGTTCTTCCCTTTAAATTCATGTGCTTATTGGTAGTGGAGCAATAGTGATGTTCAGCAGAGTGTGTAAGATCAGGTAGAGCTAATACTAGTTTGTGATAGAACACAGGGACAGAGATTTCCTGAGGAATTCCATTTCCTGTTGACTTTATATGTCTCAGCCTTCTGGTAGTTTTTGGGTAGGTATATTTTGTGGATTTTGCTACCTGTGAGAGAGTCCTAACTTGGAAAATTTTTCTGCATGAATGTTACAGAGGGATTTATTTTCTCTCCTGAAGAGGATGCACATCTATTATGTGAAACCCCCATCTTCTTTTGTATTTTAGGTAATAAAATACAGCAGAGATATTCACTGAGTCTGGCAATTTTGTTGTTCTGCTCTGTTTTGCATTTTGAAAACTGCATCGCTGAGTTTTTTTCCTCTCTTACGTGACAGATGTGACAGTTGAGACAAATTGCTGTCACACCTTTCAGTGTTCTGTTATTAAGTATTCAGGATCTGCTTGGTCTTTGTTGAAGTGTCCTTGGTCAATATTTTTTTAAGGCTGAGCTTTTCTTTCTTGTCTCCATCAGATCTCAGTGTCTGTAGAAGGAATTGTAATGCTCTGAGGTTTCAATCCTTGTGGTTTTACCTGCAGAGGAAGGTGTTTAGAAAATTAACTCAATCCCAGCTAAAAATCAGGACACAGTGGACTCATTTTGTTGTGTAATTTCTAAGGTTTTATTCTGTATCACTTCCTATAGTCCAGTAGTTGCTGAAGCCTGGGTTATCTAGCCAGCTTCGAGTCGGTGTATAAAATATAAAACTGATGAGGAAAATTCTCAGTTTTGGAGGTAATTTAACCCACAAAGATTGTATATAGGTGTGTATATGCAAACCAATAAATAAGATCAAATTTATGTTTATGTATGAATACATATTAATATGTTTACAAAGACACATTGGCTGTGAAATTTTTTCTTCAGAGAAGGATGGTTTACAATTTTTTTTAAATTGTAGAGTTAGCCAGTGATCAATGAATGTATGCTCTCACTGTCCTTTGGACCTGCTAGGGAGATAAGATACAAACATCATGAGGAAATCATGGGCTCTTATATGGAACTTCCACAATATTTAAAAAAACAACCAAGAAAAAAGAAACCCAAGACTTCAAACCAATGAATTTTAGCTTTGGAAAAAAGTAAGGTAGAAAGCTTGGGTGGAGTAGAAAAAAATGTTTGAAATAGTTGAACAGGATAAGAACATTGTAGTTTATACATGACTGAGAAGAGATGGATGAAAAGAAGTCTTAGAAGTTCTTGAGTTGTTAAGGGAAGAATAAAAGTTGTCTCATTCCTTCTGCATCTACTTTTACTTTTCGCTTTTCCTTGCCATCTCAGTGTGGAGAAGTTGCTGTGTTATACCTTCCTCTTAGTAAATACCTGATTGTTAAAAATAACTTTCCAAAGGAAGGATTTATTTAAAGGAACCTTGATGGGGTTTTGTTGTGCTGCTGAGATTGAGTTTTCATCTCTATTTTGAATCTCTGCAGGGAGTATTTTCATCAGTATGAACACTAAATGACCAGTTCAAACTTGCTTATTGAAAAAAGTTCCTTGATTACTTGATAATCCTCTCTGCTGATAATAAAAATAGGTCTGCTCTGGGCAGCGCTTTTAAATGTTTTGGTGATCTGAATTTTCTTGACTGCTAATAAGATGCAGGAAGAGACCTCAAATAGCTTTGGGATACGTTTCAGAGTACAGCCATTTAATAGCGTTTTAACTGCATTTGCAGGCAATAGCGCCATTTTCTTAATAGCACCATTTTCTTAAATGTAGAATCTTATCCACTGAGCTATTTTCAATTTCCTCCATGACATCCAGCATCAAATACATCTCATACCATTATGACAGTCATAGCAATTCAGACAGTCGAATAAATATAAAATTATTTTCTTAATTCAGAATTTCAAAACAATGGCTTTGAACAGTCTTCCATGCATAGTTTTTATGGACTAATTCATAAATTTGAATACATATCTGTAGGCCTCCTGCTCACTTACTATACTTTGAGAAGGCACAATAATTTGCTTGTGATTGCAAATCCAAAAATGTTATACTTTTAATTGAGTTGATATTTAAAAAAAAGTTACACTCCTGGTAAATTATCTGGTACATAAAAGTAATAAAATATCTGTGGCTACAGTAACACAAAGTTTGTCTATAGATAGATAGACTGACATACATTGCTACTTACAACAAGGACAGGATGGTGTGGCATTTCTGATTTAAGGAGTAATAGGAGAGCCCTGTCAGTCTTTCAGCTGACTTCAGCAGGTACTTGAGCAACTCAACACAGCATTGGACAACCAAGAGCACTGACCAGTTTAATTGATTGAGTTAACTTTACCTCATTTCATCAATTTGTGAACCTGTAGGACTGAGCTGGACATCATGTACCAAGGGTCAGGCAAGAGAGAAACTCTGCAGAAAACTGCTGCTGTGTCATGGAAACAAAATCATTTGCATTTGACAGTGCATAATAACTCATGCAATTTTTATGAGGGCACAATATTTCTTTCAACTCGATTTCTCCTGCTGGGAATATGAACTGTGTTCAATGGTCCGCCTGAAGTAACATTGTGCCTGAAGTAACATCACTATTATGTTTCTGTTCTACTTTATTTGCTAATATAGAGAATAATGAGAATTGTACTTATCTCTGGAGTTAGTAGAAGAGGCATGTAGCATGGCAAAAAAAAGACAAAGCTGTTGGAGGAATGTCCGTGTGTATGCGCACTCCCTCTCCCTCTCCCTCCCTCTCCCTTGCTCCCTTTTTCATTGCATCACAGAATGGTTTGGGTTGGAAGGGACATTAAAAGTCCTCTAGTTCCAATCCTCCTGCCAGGGGCAGGGGTGCCACCCACTAGACTGGGTTACTCAAAGCTCCATGCAGCATGACCTTGGGCACTTCTGATGGCACAGGTGTAATGTCCTTGTGTCTCTTAGCAGGTCTGCTGTCGCTCTGTCCCTCTGTGGAGCACAGTTCATACACTACGAACTCCACTGCTGAGGAGAGTCTTCCTAGAGTTGTTTAACCAGACAGCAGCTACCAACCACCTCTATAAAGTGAACATGAGGCCACCAAGGGCCTGTTTTTACCTATGTGTACTTTTCCAGAGTGGGCTTACAAATGTCATATTTAAATGCAATTGCAGTAAGTCAAATTAAATATCGGAAACGGTCTGAAGAAGTGTGCACAGCAAATCAGTTTTGCTGTGCACAATGTGAAATTCTAATGGTCAACTAGTAGATGATTTATGGTTTTTGCAGTAGTAGTTAGTACTCACTTTTAAAAAAAGCCTGAATTATGAACATTTTTTGATGAGATGGATATTCAGCACAGCAGAGTACTCGTGTTCTAAGAAGAAAGGATTAATACCTCTCTAGGAATGTCCAGCAGGGGGAAGAGAGACTGAAAATGAAGTCTGAGAATGAGTGTCAGTGATGGATGAGAGGAAAAATTGCTTAAGAAATATAATCAGAGTTATATCAGGAGGAATGGATGAACCTATGACTCGGGCAATTCTAATGCAAGTAGTTGTAAAATAATATATCTCTGTAAATCAATATGAAGGAAGAAAAAAAGCATAAGGTTTAAACTCAGGAAAACAGGAAATTAAGACATTATAAAGCAAATATTTTCAGATTTGCTGATTGCAGTCTGCAGTACAGTTCATTCTGTGAACACAGAATCCATGCCTTGAGCAGGGAAAGGGATTTTGGAATCTCAAGAAAAATGTTGTCTTACATTATAGCTTGTGATTGATATAAAGAGTTGTTCCAGATTTAAAAAAGATCTTTGAAAGATCCATTTCAGGGCTCTGAATCTTTCATGTCATCTTTCAAAAAGAATGAAGAATGCTATTTTGACTAAACAGTTGAGGGTAGTAATGGTGGAGGTGTCCAAGATGTCCCTTGGCAGATCAATCAATATAAGATGCAATGGGAAAAGCAATTTCAGGAAAACTACATGAGATCTTTAATTGAATAGCCAGTCACTCTTTGTACACTACCATAATCCTTGGACTGGAATTTGTAATTTATATGCTAGTGATTCTTTCAATAAATTAATTAGGTAAAAGTCCCTTGTGTTCCTACCACATTTAACATCAAGAATTTCTGAAAGTATAGTCTGCTTTTGTGCAGTACTGTTTTATTGCTGGATGGCAAAATGGACTTTGAAAATGGAATACAATTTTATTTTATGCTTTTCCTTGTAATTTAGACAATGGAGAAGTAGGTGTGGTCACAATTGTTGAATAATTTTGATATGCAAGTTACTAATGTTCAAACAAAAAATACTAGGCTGACTTTTTATGTAAGAATTATAATTTTATGTATGAAAAAATATTGTTAGATTTGTTTTCAGGAAACAGATAAATGTATGACAAATATTTGACTAATAAGCACAAGACATGCGAAGTATATTTTGCTAACATCCATTTCATATTTTGTGGTACATTATGCAAGGTGAAACTGTTAACTTTTGTAGTTTGAGTTAATGATTCTCATAATTTCTAAATCATTTACGAGGTGCAAATATCCATGATAAGTTGGCTGAAGTTTCATTTTATAAATTTGAAGGTACTATTTGACTTGAACTAGTGATCAGATGCTTGGATTTTGCTTACTTAGTGGTTTATGACCTGAAGAATATTACTTAGATGATGTTTCCATATGGAATATATCTTTTTCATCACAGCAGACTTAGTGATACTAAAGGAGCTTGAAAAATGAATATGCATGGCTTTTGTGATGATGTCACGAAGAATTATTATAAAATGTGTTTGCAGATAGCAGTAGGAATAGCATAGCACATTTAATTTAATTATGTGTTTCTTCTTAACAATACAGCCTACCTTACTATTTCAGACATGTTGTTACAAGTGTTATCTGTCATTTTTATGCTTTGGAAAGAAAGCTGTAAATTTTGTGTACCTACTCCATTTTTTTGTCCTTTTCAAAGATTCACTCAATTTTGTCTGAATCTTTTTTGAATCAATTGGTTAAGTTGCACTGTTCTGTGCTTAGTGGAAGTTAAATTTGGTACAAGATAATCTCCAAAGATTTAATCTGAACAGAATGTGCTGAAGTCCGGAGATAGAAAGTTTGCACAGATACCTATTTTGTTATTAAATTCCTGCTGGGATTTAATTAGAATAGAGAACAAAGGAGCAGGTACACGTGCCCTACTCACAGCAATACAGAATTATAGAATCTTTTGGATTGGAAGAGATCTTAAGATCAACTAGTTCCAATCTCCCTGCCGTGGGAAGGATGCCATTCATGAGACCAGGTTGCTCAGGGCCCCATCCAACTTGGCCCTAAACGCAGAATGTGCTGAGTTGGAAGGGACCCACCACATCCATCAAAGTCCAATTCTTGGCCTTGTGCAGGACAGCTCCAGGAATCACAGCATGTGCCTGAGAATGTTGTCCAGACATTTCTTGAACAATATCAGTCTTGGTGCTGTGACCAGGCCCTGGGGAGCCTGTTCCAGTGCCCAGCCAGCCTTTGGGTGAAAAAATTTCTCCTAATATTTAACCTAAACCTCCTCTGGCACAACTTCAGGCGATTCCTTCAGGTCCTGTCACTGGTCACCACAGAGAAGAGAAGAGATCAGTGCCTGCCCCTCCCCTTCACGAGGAAGTTGTAGACTGGGATGAGATCCCCTCTCAGTCTCCTCTTTTCCAGGCTGAATAGACCAAGTGACCTCAGCCACTCCTCATATGGATTCACCTCAAGGCCCTTCACCATCTTTGTCGCCCTTCTTTGCATATTCTCTAGTAGTCTGATGACTTTTTTATATTGGAGTGCCTAAAACTGCACACAGGATTCAAGATGAGTGCAGAGCAGAGCAGAACAATCTCCTCCCTTGCCCAGCTGGTGATGCTGTGCCTGATGCCCCCCAGGACAGAGCTGGCCCTCCTGGCTGCCAGGGCACTGCTGACTCGTGTTCAACTTGTCACTGACTGGGACCAGTAGGTCCCTCCTGCAGCGCTGCCCTCCAACCTCTCAGACCTCAGTCTGTCTGTACATCCAGGGATGGGCCATCCACAGCCTCTCTGCACAGCCTGTTCATGTGCTTCACCACAGTGAAGAATTGATGGTGAATAATTTCTTCCTAACATCTAATCTAAACATGTCACCACCATTTAAAACCACTGCCCCTTTTCTAGTCACTCTCTGGCTGCATAAAAAGTCCTTCTCTATATACCATATGACTTGCAAGTATTTCTTTCAATGTGATGCCTAAAATAGATACAACATTAATAATTCTGAAAAATACACATTCTCAGTAACAAATTTCTCATGTCTAGGTTTGTTTTTTGGGAGGTTTTCCTTGTATAGGTATAATCCTAGTAAAATATCTGTACGAGGAAATGTGTATATGAATGGAGAGTGGTCTAGTTGGTGTTCCTTTAACAATGAATATGTAAAATACCATGGTGTTGGCTTTTTGGTGGGTTGTATTTGGCTTGGTTTTTGTTGGTTGGTTGATTTTCTTCCTGTTTTTCTACTAATGTGCTTAGGAAAACTAGCTTGCAATGACAGCTGCTCTGTGCATGGCATAATATGTATTTGTCCTATGAGAGTAACCATTCAATTTCTCTTAGTATCAACTAGATAAAATGTTAGATTTAAAGATTTTAATTATTTCATACTTTTTTATAATTATATTTAAAATATTCTATACTTTAAAATTTACAGCTTACAAATATGCCATAAAATCTATGGAAGTTAGAATTGTAGGGAATTAATAATTGGATTTTTTTTTTATTAATTGCTTTGAATTAAGAAGTAATAACTGACTGTAAGACAAGTTCATGTTCCTTTTTCTTGGTCAATACACACATATTAATTTCAGTAGGATAAACACAGTTCAGCATGTAAATTCCTTATTTAAAGGGTTTTAGGGGGTTTTAGGCACTAGATGATGGATTTGCTGTTGTCGGACATGTAAATTGTTCCTGGGAGATTTTTGGGTCACATGAAATGTACCTGCAGCTGTCCCCCCCTGCAGTGGGATTTACCAGGCTGTGCACGCCGTCTCCTGGCTTGCAGTAGCAGCCACAGAAAGCTGACTCAGCTGAAGTCACCCAGCGTTTCCTCGCTGGCCCTGTTATGGCCGGTAAATTTCATCACAGAGGGAAGGACAGAAGCCCTAAGGAGGCAGAAGTAATACCATGTATCACATCACTTGTTTCAATGTCAATTGGCATCACTTCATAAGTACTTAATGCATTCTGTGTCCTGACCTTACATCATCAGTTTGCAAGAGTTGAAATTATGTCTTTATAACTTAAATCCAATCTCCAGCATTGGAAAAAAACAGTTTTAAAATTACTGTGTGTTTTCTGGGCAGATTATGGCTTTGGTGGCAAGAGTTTGTGTAATGCTGTGGAAAAATATTATTTATTAATTGATACTGGTTCAGAAAACTCTTGCAAGTAAGCAATATTTTGGTGTAATAACCTTGTACTACATACAATGAAATTGCCCTCCCAATAATTTGAGTATGGTTTGAGTTTTTTTCAGTTCATTTTGAGCAGAATTTTCATCAAGAAACATTGAATAGCAGGAACACTGACTGTATATAAATTTGCTATAAGTTATTTATTTCTAACAACATGTAGGTACATGTCGAATGTAATAAAATAGTAAATTCTTTGGAACAAAGAACTTCGTTAGAATTGACATGATGGAACCTTGTTTCACTCCTGACGTATGATCAATAAAATGCTAATTGACACTGAAATGAATAGTTGAATTTATTTTAAAAGTTGAAACAACAGAAAAACCTCTTGGAAATTATCAAGTATATAAGGTGCTATAAACAAATCTATTTCATCTTATTTAGAGTTATCTTATACATACTTGTCCTCAGACTGAAAGGTAACAAGTGGCAGAGCATTGTTTTGCTGCAACAGTTTCAAATTCCAAATCTTGCATAGCTAATAGCTAGCAGATATATAACTATGTTTCTTGATACTCTAAGTAATCTACTCAATTGTGATTTTATAGCTTCTTTTTCTTTTATTTGAGCATTAAATATTAGTACTATTTTTTCAAAGTAAAACTGTATGCTGGGGGAGGGGAGAGATTGGTTTTATTCTTTTATGCACTCATGCAATTACTTTCCTTGTCTTAACTTTCATTTTTCCTTTTCGATAATTTCTTCATTTCCCTTGCATATTGCTTTGTCCGTTTAGCTTCACATGATTCATGAATGAAAAATATACTTTGTTTAGAATTTTTTTTATCTGTATTTTGCTCTCTTTCTGTTAACTTTCATGCCTGGGTAGCTTTTTTATTTTTCATTTGGCTTAATGTCATCTTCAATTTTTTTCAAATCTGGGCATAATCTAAAGTAGCAGTGAAACTTTAGTGCCAAGAAACATAAAATAATAGTTGCAGAGTCTGGGAAAGTACCCACTTTCAAATATATTTTTATATTTTTTTATATATTGTTCCATGGCTTAGCTCTTCTGCTGAATGTGTGGGTGCTATAGCACACTCCTCACTGACTTACTGTATGCATATTATTCTTGGCACTGCATATAGTATGGTAAGATCAATTAAGTCAGGTTATACATTTGAGTAGTTTGATTGTAGTGAATACTTCTGAAAAAAGCAGCAAGAAATAGAATATGGATTGGGACATCCTCACAAGTATCTCTTCCCAGATTCTTGTAACTAGGAATTTAAGGACTTAGTACTCCCAGCTGACCTGTTCTGAAGCTAATCCAATTTATGCTTTTGTTTTATGAAACATTCTGTAAGAAGGAATTTTTAAATTGAATTGTGCCATATATGGAAAGGTCTTCCTTTTGGGTTTTAAATCTACTGATTAGAAAATTTATTTTCAATTCCATTCTTTGAGTGAGACAGATAATTCATGGCATGGCTATACCCTGCATCACTATGGGTAAACTTGGGATTTTCAAGCTACTGAAATACTTTTTCTATGCCAAATCTTGCCTTAAAAATTTTTCTAAGATACACTGGGAAATGGTCCTCTCAGAATATAGCTAAGTGAAATCTGGTTTACTTGTCTGGCTGTTCTCTCATTTATAATTATTATTATTATTATTATTATTAAAT
>VZRX01015546.1:332008-364149 GCA_013398075.1 Notiomystis cincta | reverse complement strand
GACAAAAGCAAAAGCTCCAAAAGCCCCAATCCAAAAGCTCACACTCAAAACGCAAGCTTGAAAAAGCCCTCCCAAGCAGGCAAAGGACAGACCAGCCCCCGAGCTTGTGACGCAGTTACTTTTTACACCCCTGTCCCTTCCCAAACTCCGCCTGCGGGCAGGAGAGCGCTGGCCCAGTCCGATGTCCCCCTGCAGTCCCTGGGTCGAGACCTTTCTCCCTCCGCCGGGGCGGGGTCTCTGCAGGGTGCGGTGTGTTCGCTGTGCCCCGGCTGTCCCGGGGACACACGGACTGGGTGCCAGGCAGAGTCTCCCCCGAGACAAGGCTTTGCTCCGTCTTCTCCTCGGTGCCTCCTGGACATGGCACATGTGCAACTCCTGCCCCACGTGCCTCTGGCAGCCAGGGTTGAGACAAATAAATTGGCTCCTCACATTTATCCAAGCTGTTACCCACTCTTACAGCCTTTACTCCCATACTGAGGCCAGTTTCTAATTTTTTTGGTAAAGAACCTTGCTTTTTTGAGTTCTTGTCATAAAGAAAAAAAAAAAAAACAAATCAGAGCAACCACACAAAACTCTCTTCTGTATCTTATGATAATTGCCTGGTTCTTGTTGCCTTTAATAAAAGATGCTAGGAGAATCCTTTTCAGTGGAAAATGACACATTCCCTAGAAATGTAGTGCACTCTGTGTTAATGCCACTTATTGTCATTGCCAGATGAGGATGTCACAAAGCCCCATAATTTATTTTTCTGGCTTTAATACATGGCTTTTGTAAACTCCACAGGAAAGCTTGTTTAAAGAAGGCACTGTGAGCCATAAGAAATGCTGTTAAATTAGATTTATGCAGTTTACTTTGCTAGGAAGTGCAGTACAAAATAAACCCTGAGCATGTGATTTTAATACTGCATGAAGGCTTTTGTCCCTAAAGTAAAACAGTGACAAAAATTTATAAAACTGTACTGAAAGCTTTCCTTTCCTTGCTGTCTGGGCTTTTAGACTCGATGTGTACACTGTCTCCCATTGTTACATGCCATGCCTGACATGGGAGAAGGAAGGAACTGTGGCATTGTTGGGATTGAGCCTATTATCAAGGCTGCTTTGAATACTGGGCACAGTTAAGCAGTAAATGGGCAGCTGTTGCTCACAATGGCAGCCCTTTTGCTGCTTCATGGCACTGTGCACTGAAACTTTTGAGCAGGTTGTGTGTGAGGGTGGTCACTGGTGCTGTCAGGCATGAGGTGATGAGTGTAAGAGAGAGGACACTGCAGCACAGCACTGCAGCATCTCTAGCCCTCCTTGGCCCAGCAGGCTGTTTCTTTTACATCCCAGCACTGCAAATGGGTGAGATTACAGGGTTAGCAAAATGTGTGTGTGTGTGTGTGAGGAGCATAACCAGAGGCCGCAAGAGCAGCCAGTAAATGTCATTCACAGTCTGGTACTTGAGATCTGATTATTTGTTGAGTAGCTGAAAACGTCTCTATCAAGGTTCTGTAAGGAGCCAGAGAACTTTGTCTCTCTGTCTCCACTGGAGCTAAACCAGTGTTAGAACTCATTGTCTATTCAAGATGAATTGCTTAATCTGTTTGAAAAGATCTATAAACCATGTCAGAATTTATTAGTAACAGTTGTTAGTATTAATCTAATCCATAAAGACTGCATTGTTGTCCATCTGAATCTATAAAAGCCATCCATTTTACATCCCTTCCACAACCTGCTGGTCATGCAAATG
Source organism: Notiomystis cincta (assembly GCA_013398075.1). Lineage (NCBI taxonomy): Eukaryota > Metazoa > Chordata > Aves > Passeriformes > Notiomystidae > Notiomystis > Notiomystis cincta. The sequence continues at coordinate 362,421 of VZRX01015546.1, read as the reverse complement.
TTTACAATTCATTGGTCAATAGAAACAGTATTATATATTCAGTTTAAGATTTGTGATCAGTTTACATTACAAATTTACATTATATACAACCTCTTTGTACAATCAGAAGCTGGAATGGCAAGAGTTACTTGTTGAAATATGCAGGTAACATCCACCTTTATTCTGTGCCTCTGTTCAAATTGGCTCAGAGTAAAACTGAAAGGTACTAAGTTAAAGATCAAAGAGATTTTTTAATTTTTACAAGTCATTGAGAAGCTACTTTGGTCGATGGGATTATGCAATTATACAGCTATGAATAGAGTGATTCAAGATTTTTCAGGGGTATTCCTATTTGAGGACTTGGAGTCAAAGAATATTGTTTTATCTAGAGAGGAAGGATTGCTCCCTCCTGCCCAAATAATTAACTTTTGGCATGGTTTGCTTTAAGGTTTAAATGTCACATTCGGGAATATGGTTATCAACAGGAAACATGAGTTTTGCTTCATTATATTGTATATCCCTAATCTATAACAGGCTACCTGATGATCTCAGATGGAAAGCATGTCTCCCTCAAGCAAAAGAGTAGCTTAAATAGAATGACGTGGAAGTCTGTTCAGGAAGTAGTTCTGTTTCGAGACTTATAAATTGAACTCTGTCCAGCCCTAAGGAAACATGACTGTGTTCTGCTCCAGTACTTGGCACTTGTCTTGAACAGTGCTTTCTCTAGCAAGATATAAATATGTACAGCAGCAGATATACTTGCTGTGAAAGAGAAATGCTAATGAAGTGTGTCATTCCACTTCATGCCTCTTTTGACGAGGATATGGGCACAAAAAGGTGCATGTTGTATAATTTCCTTTGTTTAGTGCATCCTGAAATGCAATCTGACAGTTTTGGGATGGCTTAGTATAAATTCTAGAAGGAAAAATTTCAGTTAAAAAAGATAAATACAGAAGCATGGTTGTCTTAGAAAATTATCACTCATCTCCAAGTCGGTGGCCAACTCTGTGCTTTGATAGCATAAATACAGCCAGCAAAAGAAACTCTATTAACTATATTCAAGTTTTCAAAGTGTGCTTTTTTCCTTCATGTACTATATGACTATAGTTGAATGGCTAAATTTAGGTCTACTGTTCTGCCATCTGTCTTTTAAAACATTGTAGTGTGTTAATGATTTTTCCTCAGTCCCTCATTGTAAACAAAATCTGTTGTTGGTTCTTGCTTGAGTAATTTTTCCTAAGCTCTTTACACTATGTGTTGGCACTACAGTCAGTTTGAAATGTCCTTCCACTGCATGAGAAGTTAATGATCACAGCTGATGAAATTCAAAACAATGTTCTTACAGCACACCTGCTAATGCATGGGGATATTGACTGCAGAAAGGCTTTTATAATCCAACCATGTTTTGCAAACTGGTATGCTAGATTAAAGAGATTAGAAATTTGAAGTTTAGTTTGGAGTTCTGAAGCCACATTTGTTTCTGAGATTCTAAATGTAAGGACATTTACATTATGGTTTGTTTCAATGCTAGTCCTGATGGTACTTCTGGAAGAATTGATTAGAAAGCACTCTAAAACATATATGTGCATAAATTAAATTTAAGAAGCATGTATAATTTTATATCTACAACTGTTATGTATTCCTTCAAAGACTGGCAGGAAATGTTACGTGCCTGTACATGCTGTCTTAGAGAGAGAATATGAAGATCAAAGATGAAGTGGTTGTTTGTCTTGGAGACACTTGCAGTTTCCCATTACATTTGATATTAAGAAGTGTTTCAATATTATGGGAATACCTGTTAGAAGTGTAAGCTTAAATTCTTTGTGTAAATAAAAAAAAATCATACATTGAACATGTAGCTGCAGTCTGTAAGCCCATCCCATTTTTACTTCAAATCTATCTTCAGATTTGAATGTTTCCCCTATATTACTGTGAGCACTAAAGCCAGTTTCTAATCAGTAGTATTTCCTTGTGAAAATTCACCAACACTGCTTAATAATTTTGCTTTCAAATCTGTTATGTATTTTGATCTACAGCTGTAGATCATTATGATAAATCATAAGATTTTTTTTGTGAATTTTTTAAACATCAGAAAATCCCAACCTATGCACACACATACATATATATCTATATAAAAAAGTATAGATAGATATTTAATGAAAACTCAATAATTAAATGCACACAAAAAGCTATAGGCTTAAACTTCCACATAAGAATGACCTTATCTTATGTAACCTATTATAATATATGTGTTATACAGGCTCTTATTTTGCTTAGGGTTTCAGTGAAATATTTTAAAGGTTTAGATTTTAGCTACTTTTTGGAAATGTTGAGAGAAAAATGAAAATTGGAAAGGAAAACCTGCCACTTATTCAAAATGGCTTAGGGCTGTTATAAAAGACAGAATCTTGAGTACTTAAGAGCAAGTACCTTGTGCCTAAATCATCTGAGGCAAATAATGATACTTGTTAAAATTAATTAAAATTAGGTTTGTTTTCATTTTATTTTTGAACCAGCACAAGCTTTGCTTTACAGAAAAGATTCACCAGTAAGCTGAACACTAGAATTAGGTAAAACATCAGTGTGGACTGAAAACAAAGACCACTTCCCACCTTCATTCATTTTCTGCAAAATTCAAAACACAGGAATTCCTAATTTTCTCAGTTGTAGGCACATCTGCATTATAAATTCAGTCAGAACAAGGGTTAAAAACTGGTTTTGAAACTTCCCTATACATTTCCCTTCATTCTGATCTCAGTCTCCTTCTAATATTTTAAAAGGAAGTTATTCTGAGCAGAAGAATTTAAAATTAATTTATAAAATAACATATTTTTATTAAAGTGGAACAACATACCTGTGTAACTAGGTGGACAAAAATAAACAGTAATGTTATATGCATATTTTACATGCAGTGTTTGAACTCAGTTATAAAAAAGCAGCCAATTATTTCTGATGTTTTTCTGTGTGCACTGTACTCTGTTTGGAAACAAATATTCACCTTGCATGTCACTTCACATCAAAGGCTCCTCACTATGCATTTCCAGCTGGGCTAATTACCTTTATCTGTACTGTTTCCACTATTTTGCCAATCTCAATTTTATTGAAAACTACTGTACTATAGGCAATGAAAAGATAATAATGCATGTATGTCTGGAATTCTTACATGCCCAGCAAGTCCTGCCCACAGTTAGGACTGGAATGCCTGTTTAGTGTTTCCTAATGCGCATAAAATGGTTCTTTTCTCACTGCTGCAAATATTTGGGTTTGCAAAATATGGGGGACTGTAAAATTTCTACAGTGCATAGCACTGTGTTTTTGGTAATTATTTTATTCCAGCAAAACTTTACTTAAAATGGTTTGTAGAGGGAAACAGACAGTTGATATATAACCATTTCACTTCCTTGGACATGGTGTCAGCATTTATGGAACTTATATAGGACATATTCCTAATCTCTTTTGAATTCTGATTGTCTTAGACTTTTGGAACTCCTGACACCATTTAAAAGGAGTGACCACATTTGGCTTTCTCTGGAAGGAACACTCTTGGATCCTTCTGCCTGATGTAATAAAGTGCACTCATACCATATTTCTTAAGGTCAGGAAAGTAAAATGGCTACTCCATCTGTATCAGTGCTGTAATTTTATGATTTAGAGATTATCCATAATACTTTGAAAATTTTAAAATTAGGTAAAGACTAAAAATAATTAAAAAAAAAACCAAACCAACCTGATTAATCCATGAGTTTTAAAAAGCCATAATTACATTCTAAATATTTTTTTAAAAGGCTAAATTTTACTAATTAGAGATTAAGCACTAGGGAGTGTTCATGTATTGGTATACAAAACAGTGCTTTTCCATTGCACTTTAATGACTGAGTAATTTTAATAACAGCTTGTTTGTCCCATTAAGGAGCAGTGTGGGTCCATGGTTCACTCGAGGAATTCAGCAGTAACACTGAGTCATTGCAACCCCACCACTCTCCAGGAACACTGATGAAACATGGATTTGCATCATACTGGTTGGCATAAAATGCAGACAGCTATTTACAAAGTGCTGATATGTCATGGAATAAAATGAAAATGTTCTTTTAAGAATAAGATTTATGCAACCTCAACTGCCCTTAGATTCTTATCTTAGAAAGAAACAAATTTCTTGGAAAAATGATTCTGCATTTGCTTGATTTGTCCTTAACTGAAATCCTAGTCTTAAATCTTACAGGCTGCCATTCCCCCAGGCAGATGTTTCTTTGCCCTCAGCAAAAGGGTTAGCTGTTTATGATAACTAGAAATAATTTTAAATCCTCTCCTTTATTTTTTTTCAAATAATATTAGCAGGCTTTAAAGTACTGATAGGTATAGAAGTCAACAGGTGTGGCCCTAGAATGTTATTTGGGGATTTTTAGGCTTACATGATAATAATTGAACAATTTTTCACTACCTCTATTCTTAAAAGGTTCCAGTTGTGTAAGCTTTTAGTAATTGCTTAACTGAGTTTTCTAGCATTATGATGATTACCTTTATACAATTACTGAATATAGAAAAGCAAGTAAGACCTACTCCAATGTTTTTATTTCATCTTGCCAAATTATGAAGTCACATTGCTGATTATGTCCTGATCTTTTCACAGCTAAAAAGTGTTGATTGTTTGGGTTATCTGTAGAATTTTTGTATGTTGTTTTACTGCATATAAACACATTTCATATGGATGTTCAAGGGGAGTGGAGAGTCAGATCAGGGATTTTTTTTTTTTTTTTTCCTGCTATCTGACTTGATTACTCGTTATATTGCCATGCATATGCAGGTGGCAAAATGTGAATACAGGGCACTAACCATTATGTTCATTTACTTTGCCATTTAGGAAGCACAGATGTTGACTATATAATAACAAGGTGTTTCTTGTTGTAACAGTCCTGCTGTTAGGTCTCCCTGCTACTACAGTAGTTTGCTGCTTTGATGTGTTAGTGACCTCTTTTGCTGGGAACTTGTTAACTATATTGCCTAATTTTTTATTCTGTTTTTAAATGTATAACTTCTTAAAACAGGAAAAAAAAGAAGTTAAGTAAGTTCGCATTGCATTCGGCACAAGATATTTCTCACTTGAATTTCTAATATTTTATTCTTTGGGATTGTGTTGCCTTGCTTTATGAACAGCTGAACATAATGTGCATTTGGAATAACAGACAAAAAGTACTGCTCTGACTTTCTTGGGCTTGCTTCTTCTATTATTTGTAGTTTTGTGAGTCACTGCTACATTCTAACAAATACCCAACATTAATGTTCAAAATGTCTCAGTAATGCCACTTTTTTCACTCATAACCTAAATGTTATCTGTTTACTGAATGTAGTTGAATCCATAAGTCCCTTACAGTTGCAGTCTCAGTGGTTAAAAGGACTTGAGTTTTGGAGGACAAGCAGGGAATTAAAGCTGAACAATGAAACAAAGCTCTGGGATAGATTTAAAAAAAAAAAAAAAAAAAAAACCCCACACCAAAAAAGCATTTAGTAGAACTACCTATATCTCTAAGGTCTTTATTCATCAAACATTTCCCATCTTTGAGTTTCTAAGAGTTCAGGGCACTTCTGGAATGCTCAGTGACACTATTAAACCACACAGTCATGTGGTCTTAAAGTTGAAAAGGAAAGAAATAAAAGACTACCTGAAAGATGAGGTACTTTGTAACCTAAGGCTGAAAGGTTGATGATCAATGGGTCATGCTCAATTATTGATAATTGTACATGGAAATAAAAGTCTGAAGTCTGAGAAATGTTTCAGCATGTTTAGAATTGAGCAGCCTGGTTAATGATAATAGCATAATTGCCCCTCCTCTGTTGGACTGTGCTAGCAGTGCCAGCTCACAGCTTGAATACGAATTGGAATTCAAGGTCTAGGTTTTAACCATCAAAGCCAGTCATTGGATTAGTCTAAACTGAGAGAGAACACCTCTGTCAGTCCATGGCTACACCCTCCCATAAGCACTGCACTCCTCAGGAACAATGAAACTGGCACTTTAGGACCCCTGAGCACAGCCTGTCAGCCCAAAGCTGTACAGTTCACTTCTTTTGTGAGAGAGGGTTGCAAGAGAGGACGCAAATACTGTCAGCACTGTTGAACAGAGAGACTTCATAATATAATTAACAAGCAATGCAGATACCTGAGTCATTTGCATGTGCTAAGCATATATGGTTTTTTTTTTCTTACCAAGAGATTTTTTTCCCAACTGCTAGTTCATTTTAAAAGCTTTAAATTTTCCATATTATAAATAGAAGAAATTTATGCATTTTGTGTCCTTTTTCCTATTGCTGATCCTGCAGAGAGTTTCAGTTGTTCTGTTTCATGCTAGAGTCTTTGAAGACACTCATCATAGGCATTTAAAGTAGCACAATACAGAATATGAAGTAATTCATAAAAATTGAATTGAATATTGAGAATATTGGACAAATTGAGTTGGTCTTTTCATATGCCAAAGTGATATGCAAAGATCTTGCTGAGTTACCAGCACTACTATTGGCAGGGTACAATTCATTCATAAATTTTGCTGAGCATTCACAATGGCACAGTGCATCTGGACCTAATGAAATGAAACAAACCAAAAAACACTTTATTTGGTTTCAGAGAAAAATGTTTTAATCTCTCTGGAAAGCTGCTTCCTATTTGTTTGCAACATGCATCTCTCTCAAACAATTGATACAATTTTCAGAAAGAAATGTCAGTTCCTAAACTCAAAATCACACCTAGGGTTTATTTTCTGGTTTCCATATGTGTTGCATTTAATCTCTCTGCAGGTCCACAGTGACATTAACATTAGTCTCTAGCAATGCAAACCTATCTATTGGAGGATTGTTTTGCTTGTTTGGTTGGGGTTTTGTTGGTTTGAGGCTTTTTAGTTGTTGTTGTTTTGGTTTGCTTGGTTTTTTTAATAAAAAGCCAAGAGGTGGCAATCTGTGTTTCACTGGTAGCATTTTACAATTTCAAGTACGGATGAGATTGATTTCTTATCCATTTCAGCAGAGTTCAAAGTATTAGACTGGTATGCTTATAGCTGGAAGTAGTCTCTGGGAGCCAGGATTGTCCTGACATGTTTTTGGTAATAAACACCATGTGATCAGTCATAAAATCAAGTTAGCAAAAAAGACTCAGAGTTAAGAATTTCCTACTGCTGTGCCACAATGACATTCACAGGCAAGACTGTTTTTCTCCAGTAGCAGTTATCTTACCCATGTGTTGTTTGAGGCTCATTCACAGTTATCCTGTGCAGTGTACTTCCCAGTAGTATTGTTGCTTTCAGAACTGGACTGGTTTTCCCTCTTAAATTTAGTTTACAGGCTGTGGAATAGCAACTTAATGAATGGTTGGTGGCTTGCTTGTATTCTGCTTGAGTGTTGTCCTTTCCTCTTAGTCAAGAAAAGTTGGGTTGTTTCCCTTTTTTTGTGTCATCTTGCCTTGTGACATTTTCCTGAATAGCTCACTGTGTTTTCTGACTTGAATTCTGCTCAGTTGCCTTGCAACATTCTTCTGGTAGGCTCTTGAATGCTCTGTTATAACTTAGTTGTCTCTGAGGATACCTTGTTCGGTAAATTCTAAATGCTTATTGAATTATCACATCATATTCTTCCAAAAATATATTTTTTATCATAATTGTCAGTCTTTCTTCCCATAATCCCTTGAGTAGCATACTATTACAAGTTGCCCATTACAGTGGGTTTTGTAATCTTAAAAGGACTTTCTGGGGGGAGAAGGGTGGAAAATGTGATTATTAGGTCAAGATTTTGTTGTTGAATCAGTCTCTGTCCTTTGTTATCATTGTTCCATTTAGCTTTATAAAATCAATAGAAAATTATTAAAGCATACATTTCTTTAGAGCATGTGATTGTCAAAAATCAAGCTACATTTTGATGTCTCTGTCCGACATTTATCAGTCCATACATGGAGTTCTAGTAACTAAGTGTTCTCCACTCCTTCTGCCTAGTTCCAGCATTTTAACTCTGGAATTATGCTTGAGGAATTTTGCTGTGAAACAGGTGTGAAACTACTTCCATGTAGCCTCTGAAAAACCCATTGCAGAATAGATTGGACAAGAGGAAGAAGGAGATAGCATAGACTGACAGAGAGACAGTTGGTCTCAAGATAGATCTGTCAGTTGAGCACATTGATCTGAATGAATTAACAAAGATCTTTTGCTGTTATTATTTTTTGTGTAGCTAATAATCTAGATAGATTAAACCCATCAGGGTTTTTTAGCCATGGGAATTTTATGTGGATCAACATTAGTACCTCCAATCTTTTGGACCACAAAATGAAATAAAAAAATTAGAATAGTAAATTTTTCAGAGCCCATTTTCCTGAGCTGCAAAGATTACTGTGATACTTGAATAAAGTAGTATCAGTGCTGGGAAAAGCTTAAAAAGAAGAGAGTTTGTCTACCTTAGAAATGAGATTGGGAAGGAAGACTTTTAGGAGGTTTTGATTCCATGTTAACTTGTTTGGTGTTTCCTGCTTTTCAGTGATCTTCTATACAGTGCAGAAGTTCTATAGGTATCCAGTAACAAATAAGAGGGGAAAAAAAAATAATTAGAACACTTAATCTTATATCCTGGTTTGAGATACCAGGAAAATTACTGCAATTGTCGTTTTAATAATTATATAATCCAGTCAAGGAATTTGAGGATAATGTTCAGGTTATTGGTGTACTGAATATTCTTAATCTTCATGAGGATGACAATCTTTCTTGATCTTTTCTTAATTAACATGGGTGAAAACTTTAAGCATTCTTTGTATATATTACTTCAGCATTTCTGGATACAACACCCCTTATCTACTTTATGTGAAGCACCACTGAAGGCTGACCTTCCAAACACCCACCTAGACCTACACTTAGTTATTTGAAAGATGAGTGGCAGTCATAAAAAACATGGCAAGCAGTCAGGAGTCAGGAATCTTTTAGCACAATTGGTGTTGGTACAAGGACAAAAGACTTTAATTACCAATGTGGGAGAGGCAGACAAAACAGACCAAGGCAGCGTTGTCCCTTCTTCATAACAGCGTGTGTGTGTATCTCCTCCAAGCAGCTGAAATACCAGAATCTAAATTAACTTTTCCATCCATGTGAATTTTTGAACTAATCCATCTACTCTCATCCTGAATTTCAAGCTAAAGAAATGATTTATGAGGAAATTGCATATGCAATGCAAAGTGTACTTTAAGACATACTGTGGACACCATTGAATTCTGATATAAAAATTGAGAGGAGGAGGAATATGTTACTTAAAATAAAAGGAAGAATACAAAGCAGAATAGAGATGAGAAGAGAATGGGAAAAAAATGAAAATGTATTTTCAGGAGGTTTGGAAATGCTAAAGTTCAAAGAATATTGCTGTGCCTGTAAAAATAATTCTTGAGTATTTTTACTGAGGATTCAGTGCAAGATAAATTACTTTTCCCCATAAATACTGTCATATTTTTTCTTGAAAAAGCTACACCCTGTAGTTTTTACTATCAGAGGTTCAATGAAAACAGTTCTTTGTGTTGAATTTTTTCCCAATTTATTAATTCAATTAAATATAATTGGGAGTTAAAAGGAACTTTAGCTAATTGTTGCTTGGTTTTGCTATCATCAAATAATTTAAAAGAATGGTTTCAAAAAACTCGTATCACTGGTTTACGTGAAAAATATAAGTAGTTTAATATTTATATATTTTTGTTCCTTTGTATCATTGTCCTATGCTTCTCTTTTCAAACTTCATGGCCAATGACCGGCTCATAAACGAGTCTATTCCAAATAGTTAATATGCAGGCTTGCACAATGGAAGAAAGTGTGATTTGTGGATTTATTGATTAAAAAAAAAAAACCAAACCACAAAAAAACCCTAAACCAAAACCAACAAAGTTTGTGTATAAATTAGATAGAATTGGCTTATACTCATATCTTTTGTTCTACCTTGAAAAAAAAGAAAATAAAGCGGTATTACATCTTATATTTGGTACTTTCAGATGAACTCTACCTTATGGACAGAAGCTGCATGTTATGTTTCATCTTGTTTGGACTTTTCACAATTCAATACAAATAATTGCCATATTTTATAATAGTAAATTATAGAAGGACTCGACTTTTAAAAATGCAAATATTCAAGAGAGAAAAGTGATCTATTTTGATTATTGCAGTGAAAAAATCATTAGAATATCAACACACCTTTCAAAGGATAAGTTAATTGCATTCAGTATGAATATTCTATGAAAATATATTTTTAGTATGGGGCAGAATTCAGGCTACCATCCCACACACATTTCTTTAAAGACTCATTTAAAGTACATTAAGTCCAATTAAGCATTAAATATTTCAACTGCTGCACTTCCCACTTTCTTAATTTTTAAATCATTGAAGCCCATAGCAAATACAAAATAAAAGGTATAGACTTGGTTTTAGCTGTACTTTAAAGGTAGCAGAAAAGTCTGAATTTTTGAGTGAAATTTTTAGGCTTCAAATATGTGGACATTCAGTTAGACTTGGGATAAGGAATACGTACCTTTGCATCCTGTTAGTGGGATTTAGTTCTTAATTTTCTAGCTGCATTTTTCACAAACCAGTGAAAACCACAAACCACATACATTTTCTAAGAATATAGCTCTCACTGTGGGCTAAGAACAGGACGTGGAAGACAGCTTTGTAATCTACCAGCAGTAAGCATATGTGACAAATTACTGACTTCACTAATTGTGTTTTACCCATGGAGCTATTAAGAATTGAAAATAATTCTGTAAACTCGTTCTTTGTTTGGTTGGCTGAGTTTGTAGAAGTTTGTGTTTTCTGCCAAAGCTATAATTTCTCTCTGTGTGCATGTATGTTTGTATTACAATACTTTAATGTGATAAGTGAAAAGTAGGGTTATATTTTTCTCTCAATTAGTTGCCTTTTCATGAGCTTATTGCATTCCTGTTGGATTTGTAGACTAAATATGTAAAGCAAAATTGCTACTGTTTTCTACACAGCAGTAATACTAACAGTGACTGAACTGGAGAAAACTTGTTTTTGATAAATGCATGATGGGTCACGTCCTTCAATTTACCTGTATGTGTAGCCATTGAAGCTCTTCAAGTACCTGTGTTGCATTACTAAAGAAAACTGTTTCTGAGTACACATTGTGCTTGTAGTCAGGGTTGACTGCTTTCCAAATTGCACGCTATTCTTCAGAGTGTACTCATCTACCAGCAAATCACGCAATGCCTAGACTGTCTTTTGCATTTCTGAAGAGGCTTGGGTAGGTTTGATAATATAGGTGAGTTAATAATATCTATATCAATACTTTCAGGAACAAAGAAAATTTGGGAACAATACTGCTAGTTTTGGAAATTTACCAAAAATTAAACTGTATGGTGAGGTAACAATTCTTACTGGTCACTTAAGGTTGGCTTTGCAATTTCTCTCAAGCCTGATAAAGGCTAGCTTCATCTAAAGCCTACAACATGAAAATCCATTAACATTTTGGAATTGCAACTAATATTACTATCTAGATAGAGCTGAAATACCCCAGTAATTATCATTTTAACTGTTCACATAGAGGATTTTTTAGTAAGAGAACAGATTTCAAATAGATTACACAAATATCTAGGTTATTGTTCTGGAGGAAAAAAAAAGCAAGCAGTAAACCAGTGCCCTAGACCATCATCTTAACCTGTTTCCAGTGTGCTTTTAAAAATTAAGTAGATTATAAGAAAAATATTAAAATATAAATGAAATTAAAATGCACATATAGGTTAAATACTATTATATCTTGATGGAAGATATTTTTAATTGTTTTATTTTTTTGCCAGAAACAGAGATTAGCTCTCTGATTAGTTTCTGTAATTACAACAACATAAAATAGAAGAGTTCCTTTTTTTAACTCAAGAAGCATAAACATTTAATGGGAACCTATAAATAAATGATTGTCTTTTTAATGTATAATTTCTGAGGCTTCAGAGAGCTTGTAACTTAATATTATACTAGGTTATCAAGACCTTTGTGAACGAGTAAAAAATGTAGTTATTATTAAAATATTTTATAGAATCTACTTAAATTGATTTTTGGGTTTATAAATATTCTTAATCTTTGCAGAGATAATATTTTCTTTCCACATATAATTTTTATCAAAGAAGAAATCAATTTTCTGCATAGTAATATATTACTATGAGTACAAAAAAAAAATCAAACTGTGTTCTAAAATTTCAGTCCTAGTGTTTTTAGACCCAGAGTTATTAGATTTTACATGGGCATGGAAATNGAGGCAAAGGGCAGAAACTGATGCACAGGGAGCTCCACCTGGACATGAGGAAGACCTTCTTTACTGTGCAGGTGACCACACACTGGAACAGATTGTTCAGAGTGTGGCATCTCCCTCACAGGAGATACTCAAGAACTGTCTGGACTCAATCCTGTCCAATGTGCTCTGGGATGACCCTGCCTGAGCGAAGAGGTTGGACCAAATGTGACCCACTGTGGTCCCTTCCAACCTTACCCCATTCTGTGACCCTGTAAAATAGAAGGCACATTTCATATTCCCTTGCCCTAGTGTTCCCAAGCACATGACTTTTGGAATAAGCGATGTTCAACTGTAAAAAGGAAAGTGTTTACTTCGTTTTAACAGTGAACAGAATGCTCCTAATTTAATGCGGGGGTAAATGCGGGAGTAACCTCTTGTCCACAGCAAGAGGTTGAATTTGCTTTTTTTTGTAATTTACATGAGTTGTACCTAAGCAAAATCCTTCAGCCATCTGCCACTAGTCAATAAATCCTTTTTTAATTTCCATTAATTCTTGTTAGAAAGATTGAAGAAATCCTCCCATCTGTTTGATAGAAACATTATATCCACAGGGAAAGCACATTGAGAATTTTATCACTCTTTGCTTTAGGACTGGGGGAAGATAATCTAGAGCAACTGCAGTACTGCGTAGGAATGTTCAGTGTGTGCTTCTTAGATAAACCTTGCATATTAATTCATTGAGTAAATGAGGAATGAAATATTCTGAAATATTCTGAATAGTCAGAAATTCAATGCCAATACAAGAGTTCAAGGGCTCTTTTGCTTTTAACATAGTTAATTCTACTGTACTGAGTAAACCAACTCATTAAACAAGTCAGAAACCACCAAGGAAAATTTAGTGGTAGAGAAATAGAAAGGAGTAAGGGAAACAGGTGTGTGATCACCTTATGTGAATGTGCCTTTAGAATATAGGGTCTTCTGAACAGATAGCATTTATATTTGCTGAGCATGACATTTTTAGCATTGAACAAATACTAATCTAAATAAATTTGACCTGATTTTACTGTCAGATGGCAAAAGGACAATAACAGAAACCACATCTGTTTAGAGAGCTGCTCTTTAAACAGCCCATTCTTGTTGAGGACCAAAAATACTTTGATTCTGACAAAGTACTTTTCTTCCTATCTGACACACACCAGTGCACACCAAGAAATGATTATATGACATATCTGGCAAAATTCTAGTTAGAGTACCACCTTGGACAAAAAAAAATGTCCCCATCAGTATTGTGTGATGAGAAATAGCTTTGAAGGCAAATATTTACTATAGACTGTGTTCCAGAAGGTCATACCATGGCAGTGTGTCTTGATGATGAGATAAAAGAACACCCAAATAACTGGCTAAATATATACCCACTTGTGAATACTAAACTGGGAAAATTTTCTGCTGAGAAGAGTTTGATTGTTCCTCAACTCTTTTGCTGAGACATACAACATAAAATTAGTTTATGCTCAGATTTGAATCCAAATTCCTGTTTCTGGCCCTTTGCAAGGAGATTTGTAGCAAAGTGACACTGCAGCAGTGACAGTTTTGTTCAGCATGAACTGCAGTATACACTTACTTGTTATGTATATGTTGAAATGGGGTATGTCAGAAATATTTGTTATTGGTATGTGCATTGGCTTCAGCAGTACCTATTGAGGGTGTTCTGTGCTCATGCATGGATAAAGAACTTGGTGTGTCCATCCACATCATTAATTTTGTGTTTCTGTCCTGATTTAAATTAAAAAAAGTTTAGTGTTGTTTTTTTTGTTGAGTTGTTTTTGGGATTTTTTTGGTGTTGTTGTTTAGTTTCTTTTTTTTAATCAGACTTACTTACTTATTAAAGCATTTGTCCTTATCATGGTGATTTCTTTTTACACGTTTGGTCTCTCTTTCCCCTGAGGAAAAACTGGAGCAATAAATTTGCTAACCTGTTTGTGAGCTTCACCGGTCAGGAATTGCTTGGTCTGCTGCTTGTAACAAACCTGGCTCATGTGGACTTTCAAATTTATTCTGCTAAGGCTTTTTTTATCTGCCTTTTTCTTAGTCCCTTAGACCTGTCTAATGGTAACCTAGATCATACCCAGTTAAGATACAGACTGGTTCCTCAGTTTATGGCCAGAATTTCTGCTCTCAGCACCTGAAATGCAGCTGAGCTCATGCCTTGTAATTAGAAGCTCCCCCTGTGAAAACCAAGGGGTTGATCTGAGCCAACAAATGGGTAAGCCTTTAGAAGCAGAGGTGTCAGTGCCATGCCTCGATTGCTCCCCTCTGCCTGGTAAGGAACGGGGCTTGGTGAGGTGATCTCACTTCTTGCAGTATGGTTTAGTGTCAGGCCTTTCACATTTAAGCCTTTTCCATTTCCTCTTATTCAAATTCTTGTTGCCCACTGGCACCTGTTTGGGATCTGAGATGGAGCCAGCCAAGATGCCTCAGGGATACCTCTGAAGCCTCTGATACCTTTAGGCACTCATTCAGGCCTAGGAAGGCTGTCTCCACCTTCTTTAAGGTCAGATCAGCTTCATTTTCGGGAGTGCAGACTCTGAGAATAGTGTGTAATTCACTTTGCTGACTGAACATGAGAATTAAGGCTATTTAAGTAAAATATTCTCTTCTTAATGACATAATTTCTGTTACTTAGAATAGTTTGGAGTTGGGATACAACCCTCTTGTCTCTGGTGATACATACTATTTCCAAATAAAAAGCATTTTTCAGGGGGATTGAAAATAGTTATTTAGATTACTCTTAAACTTGAAAGACTCTTCCAGAAGAAGCCTCTTCAAATTCACATCTCTTCAGAATAAATGTAAGCAATGTATTTGGTGTAGGTGATAGGTTCATATTAAATAACAAATTCAACCTTCATTTGTGTTTTCTCAAATTACTGGTACTTTTTTCAGAAGGACTTGTGATGCTATGAAGTTGGCCATGTTTCAGATATTTGATCTCAAATGCAGTCCCCAAATTTTTGACCATTTGTCTTGATGGAAATTGGAAGAATTGGATTTCTTAAAAAAATCTTACTTTTCTGACTCTTACAAGTCAGAAAGGATGAAACTGCTTTGAAGTTTTACAATGTACTTCAGCCAACCTAAAAATATAACTAGATAACTGCTTTCTTGGAGACTTATTTGTGGTTTCTTGCAGTTTCTGTTTGCTCTCACACAGCAGTGTGTCCCTGCTGAATTAACTATTGTTAAGAGCTTTTAACAAAGGTTGTTATTCCCAGGTAGGACTCAAAGTAATTTTAATCGGTCAGGGCATTTCTTGAAGTCACTAAAGTTTTGAATTGATAAATAGTGACAGTTCCTTAGAGTTTTAAAGAATCAAAAAAATTAACAAGAAGGGAGCTGTTAAAGAACTGCTGTCCAGCCTTTTCCTGTTTATTCCAGTCCAGTGTTGTGTGCAGTATATGCACAAGTGGCCACATTGCCATTTACACACTGATACATTGTCCCATTCATAACAAGGCAGAAAATATTTCTTAACTCTTAGCATTCACAAAAGATAAATGCATGTGTTCACTTTGCATCTTGGAGGATTCTGGTTACTGGTAATGAAATTTTCTTAACATTTACTATCTGTTTAAGATTTCAAAAATATATTTTTCAATATTTGTGAGAGAAATTTGACTATCTCTCCTGACAATAGAATGGATAAAGTTGGAAGGCAAAATAAATTATTCATTTATAAAGGTGATGATCTGTATCTAAATGCTGTTCATTTCCTGCCAATACATCTAGTGGATTAATAATTTCTGAAAAGCATGGAAGTGAGATTTTTTGGGTTCATATTTTCCTTTAAAACAAAACAGAATCCAGGACCAGCCCCCTGTTGACCCAGGTGCAAAGAACATCTGTATTTACAGACAGCAGTAGTTCCAATGACTTTTAAAATCTTCATATTTATCCAATTTAAGGGTTATTTTTTAATTTCTAAAACAAAATTTTATGTCCATTCTCACCACTTCCCCTTTCCTAGTTAGGGAATGTAAAAAAAAGAAGAGAAATAAAGATTGAGTTTCATTCTCAAGGTTATTTGTAGAGAAAGTCTTTCTGGAAAGCCTGCAATATATTGCTTTCTTGGGGCTACTGGAACATCTTGTAAACAAAATTACTCTTACTATTTAATCCCACTCTTTTCTCAAAACAGGAATATTTAATAGTAGTAGTAGTAGTAGTAGTAATAATAATAATAATAATAATAGTAATAATAATAGTAGTAACATCAACAACAACAATAGCAGTGATAATGTTCCTTGCCTCTATTATGTGAATGTTGTGGTACCCCTTGGTTGTTAATGATAGAATTCAGTCTCCAAGTCAGATGACAGACTAAATTTGGGTTACTTGTCACTGGCAGGAAGCTCTGAAAACTACCTAACTTGAAAATAATCTCAGAATTAGGGTAATATAAGATCTTTTTTCATCTTTTTTTCTTCTTCTTCCCTTTTCAGTCAAGGTCTAGAGGCAAATTTAGGTTAAAACTGCATAAATCTACAAATCCTTAAAACAAGAGCATCATCCATTCACACTGTGGGGTACATGTCACAGTACAATCTTCTTTCCAATGTATTACTTCTTCTTCTGACTTTAAATTAGTTTTGTATGCCTATGGATACAAGAATTAAAAGACTTCAAGAAAAACAGTAATTAATACATGCTTTTTATTTCTAGGCAGGGATTTTTGAACATTTGCTTTGTGTGTCTACTCAGTTACAGTGAGAAACATCTGGTACTAGTATGCAGAATTCAGTCAGACTGAATCAATAGAGATTGTCACCATTTTTCAGTGCATATAAAATATGTTTTTGCACAGTACATAAGTTTTCTATGAATTTCTTGTACATTACTTTCTGACTAGAATGATTTTACAAAAATAGGATAGAGTTTGACCAAATCCACTAAGTAATCTGATAATAGTATTTGTGCATTTTCTCTCATGTGTGAAAAGGGAAGATTTTTTTTTCAAAACAATAATTTCTTTACCATGGTGGTGTTCGATATAAGAAACTAAAATGGAGGGAGTTTTATCTAAATCAAATCTGTGCCTGCTATTTCAAGCAAGTAGCTAAGATGAAGTTTATATATAAAGTTTGTTTCTAGCATTTCTTAAATGAGTTTGTGAATTTAATTTCTATTTAGTACAAAAATAAGATCTGAGGATACTTGTTTATAGCTCCAATTATTTCTATACTAGAGCTATTACTTTATTGTAGTGTTCCCACTGTGTTCCTGTTTTTCTGAAACAGAAATCTAACAGCAGCTAAGCTTGTTCTGCAATGGTATCTTAAGCAGTATTTTGTAGATATGGTTTTTCCATTCTTCCATTCAATAATTGACACCTTTCCAAAGATTAAATGCTTTGAACCAAAACTTACATTCTGTCTTATTTGCATATGAACCTGGCTGTTGCTTTTATTGTATACATAAGTATACATATTTATATACACACTGTTTCTGACATAATTTCCCAACATATTTTCTCTGGAACTGTAATGGCAGTATCATATGTCAGGGGGTTACTTTTTATTCACATTTTATGTTTAATGTATCTACTCGTATTTGTTAACTTGTTTGACCTTTGCACCTGTTTTTTAGCAATCTGAGAATTGAAACAAAAGTGTTTTCACAATAGATTTGTGCATGAAGTTTCTATGTTACCCACACCTCATCTTGCATTACTTTCCTGCTGTTGTAGTCCTGTTAACCAGCACTGCTGCTACTGTCCTTTAAGAAGGGTAGCTCAAATATTACATTTGAAACTGGAACTGATTTTATTCTAAAATAATATAATCATATGATAAGGTAAGATATTTTGAAAGTTATTTTTCCATTATATTAAGGAATAATTTGAATATAATGATTTCTTCAATAGTTTTAGGAAAACTTGACCCTTTTCATTAATTTAAAATTTTAGAGATCTATCAGATATATTAAGTGCTATTAGTAAAAGTTCACACTTTTTCTTAACAAATATACATAATTTTCTTTCACAGTTAAAGGTCTTTTCAGTATGCAGATGTTAATTTAATTCAGTCAATGAAAAATTCTCTGTTCTTGCTGTACTCTAGGCATTTATTCTCTGGTGAGGTAAAACTTCTTGGAGGGAGAAAGTGGCTCCTTCTCCATAAACTAGGTGAACCTGTATGGCTTCAAGACTGTGCAGAAGCTTCACAAAATACATGGTGGGGCAGAGAATTTTAGTATGGTGTGAGATGAGAATGCCCCTAAAGAGAAATACCCCAAAAGACAACCTATAATGCCCTTTTTTCATTCAGTATTTGTTTTTAGAGACTGGAAGCCTATTTACTTTGAAGTCAAACTTTGAAAGGAGGAAAATACAAATAGCAGATGTGGGTGTAACTCTTCTACAAGTAGACAAGAACTGTATCCACTTTGCAGATTATGTATTTTGAAATCTTACACTTCCTCCTGTCATTTATCTGTGAAGAGGAGATGTGTAGATTGAGAACTGCCAGCTTACATCATCTGTTGGGAGGGGATAGATGTGCCCAAAATTGCTCTGTGGCACATACTACTTGACAGGTTGAAAGTCCATATTTTAAGGTTTTAGGTGTTATCTTGTGATCACTGTCGTATTCCCATACATATAGTAGACCACCTATTTCAGAGTCTTTATATAAAATACAGTAACAATACCCATTCCAGAAGCAATGTATGTTTTACATAGTTCAAAGATAAGCTTCCACAATCTCAGCATTGGGCTCAGGGATCCCTAATGTGTTCTCAAGAAAAATCATTAACTGGACAACACAAATATAAATAAGAAATACTTTATTTGATTATGAGAGTAATAAAAAAATTCATGAAAGCTTTCCACTCTTTATTGGCATGAAACAGTAAAGATCTGGAAAATGTTTTTAATATCTAAAAAACGTGATAATAGTTGTTACATGTTCATTTCTTCCACAAATGTTCAAGTCAGCTGTTATCCTTTAGTTAAGAGCATACCTTGATTTTTTTACTACATCTGTTTTTCTCCTCAAGAGACTTTTGCTGCTTAAAAATGGTGAAAAAAAAAAGTTCTGTTTAAGAAAAGACATATGATTACAGAATCATTAAAACTATTTAAGCTCTAATTTCATTACATGCTTACTTTGAAAGTTACCTCTGTTTGGGGTATACAGTGCCAGATATCAGAATCCATAAGCAAAATTAAATTAATGCTAAAATAATGGATGTGTTCAGATGCAAAAGCTGGTCTGTATACAACTGTTTTGGCAGGGTAATTGTACTGACAGACATGGCACTCCTCATTTAGGCATCTTGGTATGTCTGACACTTGTCTTGAGTCATGGCAAGGAGACAGGCATCTTCAGGTTTGGAAGGCAGCATTAGCTAAGTAATAGTTAGTAACAGAATGCTATCCATCAGTCACAGAGAGAGAGCAAAAAGATTATAATAACTTGAAATTAGAATTAGCACAAATTTTTACAAAACCCGAACAGTCAGTCCCCTTCATTTTACTCTAATCAAGCAAAGTGATGATGTGAAAAATGGAGAAGGTCTTAAAATGGTGGGAAACTTCATTGGATTCTAATTGCCTTCAGATTGCTTTTATTTGGATCTTATCTTTAATAAGCTTGGAAAAACCTTTAAAATCATCAAGTCCAGTCGTTAACCCAGCACCTGCATTGTGTTCACCACTCAGCCAGGTCTTCAGGGATCATATCCACATGGCTTTTGAACACTTCCATGTATGGTAACTCTATCACTTCCCCAGATAGTCTGTTCCAATGCTTCCTTACCCTTTTTGAAGTATGTGAAAGATTATATCTAGAAACATAGAATTAATATGAAACCATATTGAAATAAAACTTCCTTTTAAATCCCTAAATCTAGGTGAGTAAGGACATTATCTGGTGAAGATTAAGTGCTGAACAAAACACTTAGAAACAAAGCTTCAGCTGTAAGAAAACAAAGCTATGAATTTCATTGCAATTGATGAAAAGCTGGAGTCTATTTTTTTTCTACTGCCTTTCTGCATCAAACTATAGATGAGAAATATATCTACTAAAACATATATTTATAGGAATTCAAGAATATTTAATTGAAATATTGTTCTGTTTTCTCTAGGTAGCCTTTTCCATGACTATGAAAGAAATTAGTGATCAAAGTACTGTTTAAGGATGACTGGTCAAAATTCGTGCATAATCTGAGAACTTTGCAAGGTTCACACTGCATCTCTAAATGAAAGTCAGGTTATGTAGGCCTAGCTTTTCTCTCTCACTGATTTACATGAGTCTAACTTCAGGTACAAGTATGAGCAGAAATTCAGATGTAGGTGTGTGTGATGCCAAGTTATTGTTAGTTTTTGGTTCCATATATATACACACACATAAAACTAAACCTCTTTTTCCTATAGCAAAAGCCTGAATGTAACAACTTCTGCGCTTAGTACCAAACCCCAACTGTTCTAAAGGTGAAAAAGTGGGCATGAAGGTGATGGTGGAGAAGAAATAGAAATGGAGTAATTGAACTGCCTCTTTTTTTTTTCACCTCAGTGTTTTAGTACTCTTTTAGTTAGGCTCAGCCCAGTCTTCATACCTCACTTTCATAAACCTATTAATACTCTACATCTCTGGGAAGCTTTTGGGAAAAGAAAGATTTTGACTTCAGATTTCATCTCTTTCAGCACCCTTTTGCTTCTTTCTTTGTTTTTAATAAGAGAGAGCCCTCTGACACATGCTTCCCAAGAAGCAGAAGTGGAATTCAGCATATATTTTCTTGTGTAGCTTATCCCCCATAAATGTTTTCCTTTCTGGATTCAGAATTTTTTTTTTTTTTTTAATGTAGGCCTATGACATGTCACAACTCTCATAGTATCACTTTAGATACTTCAAGTCAAAAATTGTCTAAGCCCTGTGGGAGGAAGACTAACAGCAATGGTTACATTAACTCCACTAGAGGGGAAAATAAAATGCTGCATTAAACTCCTGTCTCAACCTTCATTTTTAATAATGCCTTCCTTTGGGACACACTGCTTTTCTCTTTTTCTCTCAAATTTCTTTTAAAAAGGACAAGGAAGCTCAGATAATCTTATTGATGTTATACATTAATCTTTAGCGATGAAACGGAAGGTTAATTTTTTTAAGATGCATGAAACAAATAGAAAAACCAATCTAAAAGCTTGAGCTGGATGCAAGAAAAAAACCCCAAACCCTTCATTTATTAAATGCATCCATTTTCATCTCTTTTTTTGCCATGGTATAATACCTCAAAGTAGGCAAGAAAGACGTGAGAAGTTCTGAGAAGTGTGTGAAAGCAGTGTGGATTTGTGTTGTTTCAGGACAGGGTCAGTCCTGTGGAAGAGTCCTGCATTTTTCAGTTACATTTTTCAGACTAGCACTGCTTACAGAGTTTGTGATGCTAAAATGCAGTCTACACAACCCCAGCATTCACTGTTTTCTCAGCTGTGGAAAATGATGTTGTGCTTGTTATTGTCAACCTGCTATAGCGTTCAAATACCATCTTCAAGGTGAAAGTTTATATATCTATTTTCTTCTGTCAAGAGATCTGTGATGTAACAACTACTCTGCATTAACAACCAGAAGACCAACACACACCACTACCTCAAAAGCTGATTTCAGTACTTTTCTTCATTTTGTAGTTACATTTTTGGTTAATCTTAATGCAAATTTATTACAGCTTCTACTATTACTTAATCGAAATGGCATTTCTCTAAGGAAAATCTGAATAGTATATCTGAAGCATTGATTACTTAGGCACTGGCAAACTGTTTGTATGTGTCTTCAGATAAGTCTGGGCACCAGACTTGTGCCAATATGTGTAATTTAGTGAAATTATAACTTTTGTTATATGATTTCTAGTTTTGAAAAATCAGAATGGTTAAGAACATTTTAACTGGTGATATCTGAGGAAAGAACAGAATTTATTCCTTATTTACAAAGGACAACAAAGGGTTTGAAAACCTAGATTCATTTCTATTTCATATACCAGCTATGGTAATCACTTAGAAGTATTTTGCAAAGAAAGCCACAGATAGAAATTTAAAATTTTATATTTGTGTGCCTGTCTCTGGATAATAGGGTGGGGGTCTATGTAGGAGGTATTTTTATATGTATATCATGTAAAAATAGACAACACTGTTGAATATTTGTAACAATTTTTTTAGTTGCTTAGACCTATTTGCACTACAGAATTGAGTAACTGAAGTGCTTAACTCCTGAGTATCTTGACTTTGACAGTAATGCTGAATTTAGACAGTTACATTTGTCATTAGACAGTATGGATGCTACACAATAAGATGTAAAGCAGCTCATCTGCTGATTCAGTGCTGTGTAAATTACCCAGCACCCCCCTCCCCCCAAAAAAACCCAAATCCAGAAGCTAAACCCGGATTCAAAATGTCTTGTTCTTCTTTTTTTTTTGCACTCTGAATGTGTAAATCTGAGCAGCCATTGGTCCAAAATCTGCAGGCCTGAAATATCGTGCTTTTTAAAAAAAAAAATGGTAGAAAATTCTGAAATTCTCACCTTTTATTTAAAACATAACTTCAACAGGGAAAAGCTTTGATGTTAATCCCTGTTTATTTGCTTTAGAGTGTAAAGTTTTCCTCTCCACCCACCTCAACCTCTGGGCCATAGGTCAAAATTTAGTTCCATGTACAGGTGAGATTGTTTCTCTTCTAGCTCCAGAACTTCAGTGAGGAGACCAAAGACTAAGGGTCAAAACCTTGGACCTCTAGGTTTGGAAGATAAGAGTTTTATCTTGAAAAATAAAATATCATGAAGCAATACCTGAACTTGAAGTTTCTTTCAGATAAACCTAAGCAATTTTAGTGGTCTAAAGTGTGTCTTTATTTGTTAGGACTACAAGTAAGGTTACAACTTTCATGCTTTATCTATAGATAGATCTTGAAAAATAGCTGAATGGAGGAAGACCTTCAAGTAGCCCCTTATGTTATGTTTGAAATTGAGTTGATATCAGATATGTGTGTGTGTATGTGCATATGAATGTGTGTGCATATCTGTATCAGTTTCTATATATGTGTATGTATAGATATATATATATTATCTTGGATTAATTTCTCATATTTACTCCATGCAGTATAATTTTTGATTTTGCAATGAATTGTTTTGGCTAATTAGATTATTTCAAATATGTTCAGAATGCAGAAGGTTAAACATAGGCTTGCTGCTTATCAGGTCTAGAATCTGATTTATGTATCTATTACATATATGTATATGTATATATTGGTTTGGGATTATTTAGAACAGTTCATATGCTTCACTGAAAACTAGCTGCCATGTCTGAAAGATCCAAAGTTATTTTAATTTAAAAAGAAAAATGTAGAAACCATTTGTGCTGTATAGATATAGATAAAAATCTGTCAATAGATATGGATATACATAGAGATAAAACTCAGTGCAAAATCATAACTCGGAATCAGATTGTATCTCAGCAGCTGATGACTTTTGTAGGGATAGCCATGCCTGAATATTAATGATTCAACAGCTCTGTGACATAAGGGTTGTTACTGCTAAATGGAGCAGCTCAGGCAAAGAAAGTTTAAAGTGTTAACCATTAATGTGATGAAAAAACTGAGAAGAGAAATCAAATGGTTTGCTGTATTGTGCTTTTTAAATAAGTGCATTCTCTTCTTCTTTGTGTATGTTAGTGTTTTTCTAAAAATGACAACAAATACAAGAATGTGATATCTGACTTTGGATGTAACGAGTGTTCTCTCAACTATTATCTTAGCTGATTCCTTAATATTTTTCTGCAACTATTAAGAATGTCTATGTCCCTTTCCCATGTTTTCATAAATAATTAGTTAATTTCATGATAATTTTTTCTCTTACAAATTAAGAAGGACTAATTGTCAAACAAAACTTTTTTTTCTGTTCTAGGCTGTTAACATGTATTCAATTCTGTCTAGAAGGACAATAGCACTCAAAATCTAACTTTCAGCTGTTTCCTAGGTAACAGAGATACAGCTACGAAACTGTTGTGCTGAATGGAAGCAAACAGGAAATGTTTCCATTTGTCTACAATTTTTGAGTTTGAATGAAGTAAACCCTAGGAATATCACTACTTCAGAAAGTGCAAGATATGAGACTGGAGAATTGCACTTAGATTCCAGTGTGTTTGTTTTGTCACTTTAGGTTTCTGCACACCTTCTATGATTTCACAGACAATGTCAGAAAATTTGTGAAATAAATCATAGCAGAGTTTTTATTTTAGGTTATTTTTTGGGGGGGGGAGAGGGGTTGGTTTGTTTTTTTTGACAAAAACTGTTGTGTAGCAGAAATGGTCCTTTCCATGAATGAAACAAACAGAAAAAAAAAATTGTGTTTTCTTGTTCTATTATTACTTTCTAGCAAATTTTCAGAAAATAACTGTTTATTTTTGTAGGAAATCTAATTCAAAAAGGAAATAAAAAGGTACTATGAAACTGAATTAAGTTAGTAAATTATATATAAATATATATATAGGTTATCCTTTCATGTATGTAGCTAATTATATAGAATTTAGTAGGCCTTTTTGGAAGTAATATAATTGTAGTATATTCCCAGTAGTTTGTCCTTCTCAATTTTGTTAAGCATAAATTACTTTTCCTCACTATAAAGGTTGATGTACTTAATCCCCATTTACCATTTGTGTGGCATTGAGACAACTATTTCACAACAAATGCTTACTCAATTAGAACATAAATAAAGCAACTGAGTTTTATTCTGTGCTGCTACTCCAGCCTGGGGAAGATCTCCTGTAAACAGAGCTTCATTCCTGTAATTTGAACATCAGTTTCACATTTCCTCAAACGTTGCAGTAAATGGCAGTCATGACAATGAGATAAGAGGAGAATTTGTTAATGAAATTGTGCCCTGTGTTCACTAGGAGTGTCCCATTGTTTCCTTGTGATTCCCTTATCTGTCAGTATCATCCATCCATCGTGTTTGTCCTTAAATTTTAGATGTTGGTGTAAAGACTACCTTCAATTATGTGTAAAATGAAAAGCTTTTAATGTAATGTAGCTGTGGAAACGGTTTACCACAACTTTAATTAGCTAAGGTCATAAACTGAAAGTTTCTCTTTCACTGGCTTAAAGTGGATTGTTAAAATTCATAGTAATATTTAGAAGGTGAGTGTTAGATCAAAATATAAATAATATAGTAGTTCTAACAGATTACTTTGCTTAATTTGTGAATGAAGTTTTTCTACAGGAAGTACCCAAACTTGTGGCAGTAGCAGTCTCTCAGATTATTTTGTATTAGACAGCATTTATATTTTATGTTAAAAATTATACAAATATTTTCCTCTTCTGGAAAAATGTATAAATAGTTTATAAAGATGCAATATGTAAGTGCTCTTATATGACTGTTATACTAGCTATAGGAGATTGTGCTATGCAATGAGAAATGTACAAAAAGAGAAACGTTGTGGAAAAGGTGTTGTCTGAGTTCTTCTCTCTCTGAACAGGTGTTGTGAGAGAATACATTAGTTCCTTTTTTTCTTAAGCTTTAAACATTAAGTTAATGTCTAAAGTATGTTAAAATGTCTTGCCTGGACTGTGATCAAACTCCCTTTAAAACTTTTTTCTCCTTAAACTCTACTTTGAGTTAAAAGTAGGAAACGCAACTAATTATTGCAGTGCTTCTCATGATCATGTGATACATAATTTTAATTGGTTTTCCTCTAAATTTACATGGTTTGTAAATTGGCTAAAATCTGAATGTGGTAGCTAGCTCTGAGCAGTACACTGTCAAATGGGATTTGTCTCGTCTTCCCCCCAGCCACAGCCCTGCCACGAGCGTAGGTGTTAAATGTAAAATGGTGCTAGCCATCACCTGCAGCAGAGCAAAGCCAGACTGGCTTTTCCAGGACACCACAGCCAGAAAAGTTATCTAGGGGAGACAAAGATGATACTTGTTTCCTGGCCCAGCCTCTTGGAGTTTACCCAAATGAATTAGAGTGGGTTCAAGTTAAGTGCTCTTTTCCCTCCCCACCACCTGGAGCCTGCATCCATTCAGATGGTGAGGTTTGCTCACTGCAGCTTCAGAGTGCCTGAGGAATAAACATGTTTCCCTACTGAGTATTTCTGCATTAGACCTCTGGAAAGCAGTCATGCAGAACTCAACTCTTACAAATTGTATGGCCTCAATCTTCATGCCCCTGGCAGATGAGGACAAATATGCAAATACTATGCATAGCTTAGGCTGTCA
Source organism: Notiomystis cincta (assembly GCA_013398075.1). Lineage (NCBI taxonomy): Eukaryota > Metazoa > Chordata > Aves > Passeriformes > Notiomystidae > Notiomystis > Notiomystis cincta. The sequence continues at coordinate 335,956 of VZRX01015546.1, read as the reverse complement.
GTTAAATACAGCTTGGGTTTGTCTATTTCTGTTACTTAAAGATCTACATAACAGTTGGTGACTTTTAGAAAAATCAAAACAAAAAAGGCTAGAGTGGTTTAGATTACAGAAAACATTTTATCTTCTTCCATGGTTTAAATACTGTCATAAATCCTTCTCTTCTAGAGCTGATTCTTTCTAGGATAGTGAGAAGCATTTAGGAACTTTTTCTCTCTCTACCTTTTGTAATGGCTATGAAGGTGTTCATAGTGTAACCATAATCATGCATATACCATTAAATATACCAAAATAATAAATTCCAGTCATGTACATGTAAATTAGATGTTTCTTGAAAGATCCACTTGCAAAACAAAACTACCTACACAGTTTCCATGAGGTAAATAGTTGTTTTTCATAAATCCTTGTATCTTCAGAATAGTGACTGAAAAGAAGATTACAAAATAGCTTTATTTGCTATCAGTATATTGTTCTCGCCTTAAATTCACTACTTGAAGTTAAGTATTGGCTAACTGTAAATATACATCTGCAACAAATATATGGTGTTAGGCTGGTACACATTTACATATCTCATCTTATAAAAAGCCCTTTTGAAATTCTAAGATTATCTTAATAAAAAAACCCAAACAAACCCTTTTAAACTGTTTCTCTATCCAATTTAAAATATGTGGTAACTGACTTATATATGAGAACACCAGACATACATTTTGTGCTTTGGTTTAAAATAAGTACTTACTGTAATCATTATATGCAGGACATTTGTGCAATCTTTTCTACTTTATAGAAGACTTGATAATGAAAAGAGTAAACCAGATCTTGTCAAAGATAGCCTTCCATTTCCTTTGGCAATCCCACTTTTTCTTATTCAAATAAGCTTGCTATGTCCAATAAATGAAAAGGTAGAGGTAGCTTATGAGCACTCAGGAGTAATTTCTGCTTTCTGAAGTCAAATATTATTATTAAATATATAGCATATATTTTTCTATGGTATTTGCAGGGTTTTTTGCATACATTACATTCCTACATTTATATGAAAAGCTTTACCAAAGGTAAAACCCTAATAAATCTTCAGATGCACCTTTCCGGAATGATAAATAAAAAAAGTACAGGCTTGGAAACTGATAAAAGTTTCCTTAGTTTCTATAACCAGAAAACCTTGTCTAAGAAAGTATCTAAAATGGCAATAATTTGGTTTTGTCTTAATTTGCAGTCCAGACAAAGAAATGTTATGGATCAAACTACTACAGAATGAATTTCTTATCCCTTAAAAGAACCCTGTTTATAGTGTTATAAGAAGTTAATACTATTTACTTTTTCAGTTTTTGGTTTTGTTTTGTTTACCTTTAAACTTTTAATAGGAAATCAAATTACAAATAATCTTGTTTTGTGTATTTTCTTTTCAGGGGATAAATGCAAACCTACTGAATACACTGAAGTGAAAAGTATGTTACTGAATCTACAGAACCAGAGATACATTGTACAATCAAAAGATAAATCTGTTGGTGAGAAAATGGCATTAAAGAAGCTTCTTGTAGATCAGATGTTCAATTATTTTGATTCAGACAACAATGGACTTGTGGATGCTAACGAGTTAGCTCAGGTAAGGTTTAGTTTTTGTTTCTGTCAGCACACTGACTATTCAGATGTCTTTGTCAGGTCATATATGGAATATCATGTCATATAGGATACTTCAGAGAACTTCATTCAAGAATTTTTGACTGAATTATTCAGAAATTCTGTAGTGATTATTTAGAAATTTGAGCATAATACTTTGCAGTATACTGCAGTGTGTTAGAACACTCTAGGCTGCTGTGACTGTGAGTTGTTTTATTATCCACTGCATGCTGTTGTCCAGTCGAACTGTATACATGTATTGTAGAAGTTGAAAACAATTAAAATAATGAGGCAAATCACTTCTGTAATACTAAATAAGTATTATTGCGTTATCTTAGTTAGGGCTAGAGAAGTACAGAAGAAATCTTGCAAAGAGAGTTCATGGTAGTCTCTAAATAGCAAATTTTAACTAATTACAGATCTAACCCAGTAATTGCTGCTCTGGTCGGCATAAAGCACTACCTTTAATCTACCTAAAAGGATTAATTCTATTAAAGAGTGTTGATGGGGCAAATGTACTTTGATTTACTAGAGGTTTGTGTTTGAGAAACCTAATCATGGCTAAACTATATTAATGAGTCTAATACTAGGCAGCCAATTAAAAGTTTAAGAAAAGTAGGATTTTTTAGATGTGAGTGTTGATCATTATCCTGTGTTTTAAGTTGCATGGCAGTGTGAAGAAATGGGCTGGAGTTATCATTTCCATACAGGTAACTTCTAAAATTTTAGTTGCAATTCGAAGGACCAGAGGGTGATTGGAAATAGAGGTATCATGTCAACTCCTAATACACTGTTTCAAAAGACTAATTTAAAACTATTTTTCTGTATTTTTCTAAGATTTTTTTTCCTGCTGCTTTTTAGAGTCCTTCAGAACTTCAGCTTTCAAGGGACTTTGGTGCCTGTATATATCTTACAAACAATATTTTATGTGTGAATATATTATATGAATAGATAACACAGATAGAAATCACATATACAGATTTGCAAGCTATATTTAATTCTTCTCTCTTCAGTTGCTACAGGTATACTTTTCCATTTTGTGTGTCAAACATAGTTTTAAAATAATAAAAAAAAAAGTTCTTCCATTTTGTCTTTTCAGACTTTCTGTACATACTTTTCTCCACGTGCTTTTTTTTTCTATAAAGTGGAATTTATAATGGCAGTTGTAAAGTAGTACTTTTTCACAAGTATGGAAACAAGTCAGCCTTAAACCCCAAATATGTGCTTTTTGGTTTTGCTAAAATTCATTGTAGAAACATCAAATTATTCAACCTGCAGATTACTGTAAAGTAAATTCGTTGTTAGTGTTGTTTGCTTTGTTATTGTATGTTTGGACAAGTGACTCAATTAACCCCATGAGGGACCCATGCTGGAGCAGTCTGCTCCTGAAGGACTGCACCCTTTGGAAGGGACCAGTGCTGGAGCAGTTCACGAGGAACTGCATCCCATGGGAAGGACTCTCATTGGAGCAGTTCATGGAGGGCTCTCTCCTGTAGAGGGGGAGAGTGAAAGGAGTTCTCCCACTGAGGAAGAAGGAGTAGAAAAGGGATTGTGTGATGAAGGGACTGCAGCCCCCATTCCCTGTCCTCCTGCTCTGCTGGGGAGGGAGAATATAGAGAATATTGTCTGTGAAGTTAACCCCCTTGGAGGAAAGGAGTTTTTAATATTTGGTTTTATTTCTCATTTATCTTACTCTTATCTGATTGGTAATGAATTCAGTTAATTTGTCCCCAAGTTGAGTCTGTTTTGCCTATGCTGGTAATTGGTGAGTGATCTCTCCCTGACTTTATCTTGACCCATGACCCTTTCATTATCCAGTCAGGATCAACCATCCACAGGGAGACATTACTGTACTCCTGAAAACGTTCTCAGGATTAGGAATTTTTCTCAATTGTGCTCACAGCCAAAATTTTGAAATCTGCAGAGTTGTCATAAATAGCTCCTGTCTGCATTTTAAATGCAATCATATTAAGGGGATATGAAAAGCAACATACTTGCTGTAGAAAACAAGGACTCCTGAAGTTAATTTATGTTCATGTGAATATTGAAGTTCAGTTTATAGTGCATCTTAAATTTTACATCTCGTCAATCTTGCTGTGCAATCAGGCCCTTGGATTGCATTTATTATCTCATAGGTGTCCATATAGTCATCCTACCTAATGTAAAATTGAAATGAATCAGTTGGAGATTGGAAATGGTGACAGCAACACTCCAATTTTATTGATGTATTTTGGATCAAAAGTTGTAAGGTTATTGAAAGAGAAACAAGTATTCCTCTCCCCAAAAAAAGCAAGAGTAGTGTTTTTATTTAAACATCCCCCCCCCCCCCCCTTCTAA